>CM038214.1:374417378-374785037 GCA_021442155.1 Cymbidium sinense | reverse complement strand
GAAGGAATGATTGTCGTAAGCAAGAAAATCCATTGATTTTGGCAATTTAGATGGGTTTTGGGCCAAGTTCAAGAAATGGCTTAAAAAGAAATTGGGATTTGATTTGATTTGGATTTTGCTATTTGAATTTATATTTCATTTCATATAAGAAGATAATTGAAGGTACAATTGATTTATAAGAAAATAAATTGAGTTTGATTGAATTGGATTAGCCATGTTCATGAAGGTTGAAAAGGAAGGATTTTGTATTGATTTCAATCATTTGGAATTGAGTTTGACTTGGATTTGATTTGAAATTGAGTTTTGAGGTTTGGCTGGAAATTTGATTTGAATTGAATTTAAGAAGGTGTACATGGATTGGGTTTAGGCTATAGGGTAGGTGATTTTCCTCCCTAAGGCATGGCTTAATCCTATGATTAACCCTTCTAAGTCTCTAGGCATAGGTCAAGTGTTCACATAACCTCTAGAAGTGTCTTATGACTAAGAAAACCTTAGTGTCTAAAAGGTTCCTAGGTCTAAGAAGAGGAGGTTGAGAACTCACTCCAAAAGTGAGGTCAACAGTGTGTTACTTGGTTGATGAAATCAAAAAGGAAGAAATGTTGAATTTGAATTTATTCTCAAAAAAAAATCAAAACCCTAAACCCTAAACTAAAGCTCAACCCCTAAAATCTAAACCTAAACCCTAAATCCTAAACCCTAAACCCTAAAACCTAAACCTCCTAAAACCCTAAACCCTAAACCCCTAAACCCTAAAACCTAAAACCCTAAACCCTAAAAAACCTAAACCTAAACCCTAAACCCAAACCTAAAACTCTAAACCCTAAACCCTAAACCTCCTAAAATAAACCTAAAAATAAAAAAATAAAAAAATAAACTAAAATAAATAAACTAAACCCACCGAAACTCACCTAAGCTCTAATTTCTCTCATTTTTTTCTATTTGATGGCCAGCTGATGATGATTCTCAGAGATTCCTGAATTGATGGTCATACCACTTTTGTGTTTACTTGAGTGACATGGTATCTTCTTCTTCCCAATGATTCTGGGGAAATCATGGATCTAATGGATACTACTAGACATCAACTATCAACCTTCAAAATCATTCAAAGACATCCTCACCTAAGGATAGTTCGTGAGTCCTGAACTTGTTTTGACTTCTTTGAGGCATGTTTGTGGTTACGCGTTTCGACATGGAAAAGCTTGTTAAGCTTGAACTTTGGTTGGAAAGTTTACTCTTCAGATACAAACATTTCTTTCTTTCATAGTCCAAAAGTGCTTTTATGATTGGTTTAACTGATCCCACATTTTGATTCGCTTAATGAATGATTTAATTAATCACATGTTTTTACTCTTCATTCTTTTTGTCAATTGCCAAATGAGGTTGCTAAAAATGAATTCCACTATTTGATATTAGGAAGAATCCCCAATCATTCGATTTGGATTTCTCCCAATATGAAATTTATTTTGTTAATCATCAATTTCTTTTACTTTTTATTTGGTTGGTCGCTGTAAATTGATCGTGCAATCTTTACTAACCAAGAAACAATTGAAACACCCCAAAGAAATCTAAAAAATTATTTATATGTAGAAAGTTGATTTTGAAAATTTCACCGCCTTTTGTTCTCATTGTAAATTCTCACAATAATTTCAATGTTTCATTATCCTCATCCTCACCTAAAAAAAGAAAATTTTCTTATGGAAACTATTGTTCCTAACACTAATCAATTCACCACTTAAATATTAAAAAGTTAATTCATAAAAAAAAGGATTCATTGAATGTTCCTAATAAGGCTGTTTTACCACTTATTTCTTTTTGTGCAATTCAAGGTTTCTAATGTGGAAAATAATAATTTCTCTAAACTTTTGATGATGATTCTTTTCCTTGAGTCAATCCTCAATCCTTACCAATTTTGATTGATGAAAATAAAGCTTTAATTGAAAATATTAATGAGGATATCAATGTTATGCATCATTCAAATTCAATGAAGAATATTTTGGTTTCTCAAGATATTTAGTTTGAAAACCCGACTTTAGTTCGTGATGATTTAAATTCTCAAAATATTTGGTTTTGTCTAATAATAGGTAAGAAGGGATTGATGTTCCTTTCCTTCTTAATAAATCTTTTCTCACTTGCTATACCCGATGCTCATTTTCCCTTTAAATAAATTCTAATGGTTTTGAAGAAGGAGAACTCACTTCTATTGGAGACTTCCACCATGACAATGTTGCTAAATCCTTCTCGATGATGATTCTATGAGATAAGGAAATGGTTTCCAAAATTATCATGCTAAAAAAGAAAAAAATGTAGCTTCCTCCCAAATTGTCCAAAACACTAGACTATCGCCTCTCTCTCTCTTAATTAACCTTTTCTTAACCCTTTTTTTACTTATGTTTAACTTTCTTGTTTGAAATATTAGAGGGATTGGTACCCTCTTTATTCGTAACTATATTAGAAACCTTTATTTTATTTATAATATTTCTTTACTTATTGTTTTGGAGCCTCTTATTCATGCAAACAAAATTAAACATGTTGCTAGAATGATCGGCCAATAAAATTTCTCTAATTTTAGTAATAAAATTTGGTATGGAATAATTTTGTGAAGGCTTTTCTTGATGATTTTCAACAAGTTGTTAATGCTCACATATCTTATGGTGACTATTGTGTTTTGGGCTCTTTTGTCTATGCATCTTGTAATAGATCTAGTAGAAATCTTCTTTGGGAAAATTTGAGAAATTTTGCTACCTCTGTCAATAAACCTTGGTTTGTTGGTGGGCATTTCAACACTATTTTATTCTCTTCTGAATGAAGTGGTGGTTTCTCTCATAATATTCATCCCATGAAAGAATTTTTCAATATGATCCTTGATTGCAATTTGATTGATATTGGCTTTAAGGGTTCAAATTTTACTTGAAAACTCTGGCAAAGGTTGGACCGATTCTTTAATACTCATTGGATTACTCAATGGCCTATTACTTCTCAATCATTTAAGTAACCTTATCAAATCATGCTCCTTTTGGTTTCTATTAAAGATAACTCTAATAGATTAAAAAAATTTCTCTCATTTTAGATTTTAACATGTGGATTCAAAGATATTGATTTCGATGTTGTATAACAATTGGAAAGCTTCCTTACATCCTGACAATTCAATTATGGGGATGAATAGATTTTCATTTTAGCTTAAAAGACTTAAACAAAATATAGGTTTGTGGAATAAGCATTGTTTTAAAAAACGTTTTTATGATATTAAAGAAATAGAAAAATTGGTTTGTGATCTTGAAGTCTCTATTATTTCTGATCCTACTAAGAAGGACTTGAAAGGTGAAAGATAAACTTGTTAATTTTCAAAATATGGAAAAGGCTTATTGATGCCAAAAAAGCTACTAGCAAACATATTGATGGATAGATACTAGATATTTAGTTAATTAAAAGAGAGCTTTAAATAATATTTAAAAATTAAAGATGATAATGGAGAATGGATTACGAGAATAATGATATTAAGGATTCAATTAATTAATTACTTTAGAAATATGCTTAATAAGAGTTGCTCTTATGAAGCTATTTCTAAATCACTTGATTCCTTCTATTATAAACAATGTATTTTCTTACTATTATACCTAATGAAGAGGAAATTTTAAAGTTCTAATAGAACATAGATTCTATTTGTTAGTCCGAGGGTTTCACTACCCAATTTTTTCAAAATGCTAGTTTATTATTAAAAATGATTTGGTTGAAGTTGGTTGGTTTTTTAATGGTAATCCTTTTCCTAATATTTTTCTAGCACTTCTATTATTCTCATACCTAAGAAAGATAATATGGACTATTGGAGATTTTAGACCTATCTTTGCACCTTCAATAAGCCAAAATTCTCCAACCAACCAAAGCCCTTACTTCATAGGATTATCTCTAAACCAAACTAGTTTTAGAGGTAAATCTATCTCGATAATATTCTACTGCTTCTAGAATTAATTCATGATTTAGATGCTAAGACTAGAGGTAAAATATTTAGATTAGATATTACCAAAGCTTTGACAATATTTTGGGATTTCTTATCCATATGAATTTATTTGGGTTTTGATAAATTTATCTTTCTTATTAAAAATTGTATTAATAATGCTATTTTGTTTAATGGGAAGCCTTGGCTTCTTTCCTTCTTCCCATGGCCTAAGATAAAGGGATCCTCTATCTTACCTTATTTATTATTATGTTGAGTACTTATCTAGAGCATCAATGATCTATTCTTAAACAATCCTAGTATGTATTACAAAACTTTGGTGTTCCTATTTCATTTAAGCTTTGTAGATGATTTCATTATTTTTTGCAATGCTTCTATTCATCATATCAAGAATCTCAAGATTTTTTTAAATAAATTTGGTAGAGAAAGTGGTACATCTATCAATGATTACAAAAGCTATTTTATTACTTCTTCAAGCATGTCCAATAATAAAATTAATCAAATCCTACATATCACTAACTTTAAACATCAACACCTTCCTCTTAAGTACTTGGGTGCTTTTTTAAATGTTCAAATGATCCCATATTTATGAGTTAATTCAAAAATTTTAAATAAAATTTTTTTTTTTACTTAATTTTATTTACTTTCCTCACTACTAAAAAAGCACTCAATTCAATGCCTTTATTTGATTCAAACTATTATCCCCACTATCACTTGATCGCTAATAATTGGGATCCAATAATTCTACTAAAAGAATGCATTGGACTTCCTGGCATAAATGTTGTGGTCCCTTGGGTGAAGGTGGTCTCGGTTGCAAACAGATTCGTGAAGCTATTAATGCCTTCTCTCATAAGCTCTCGTGGAATTTTAGAGAGAATGATAGCATTTGGGCTAATTTTATGATGAAAAAATATTTCTAAGGTAAACACCCTCTTATCTGTGATTATAAATTTGGTGACTCTCTAGTTTGGAAAAGGCTTTGCTCCATTATTAAAGCCCTTAATATGTTGGGGTATTCATTCTGCTTCTTATTTTTGGCAAGACAATTGATTGGCAATTTTTATTGACTTTTTTATCTACCCACCTATCAAATATCAAAGTCTCTTTCTGCATAACAACACTTGGAACAAAATAAACTTGAGAATTATATCCCTATTTCTTTTTAGATAACTTTAGAAATATCCTATTTTCTCTCTAACAAACCCAAATTCTTTAAGCTTTCTTACAGTGATTTTGTTCTTAAAGAGGTTTGAAATTTTATTGAGATAAGCAAAACTCCTCTAATGTTTTCATTAAACTTTGGAACAATATCATTCCCAATTTCTCAATAATCTCGAAGGGCTATGGAATAAAGGGTTTTATTTGCCTTCAAAGTGCTATTGTTGCTTTTATATTGAAAATGTTAATCATGTTTTGTCAATGGTGCTATTGTTTCTAAATTTGAAATTTAACCACTTTCATGGCTCTCTTCCATATATCAACTTCTTCAAGTCTCTTCCTCAAAAGGTCATATATCAAAGTTCTAGTTGCTATTATCCCTTCTAGTTCATCTGATGGATAGAAATGATGCTAAAATATCATAGTATTCCTATGAGCCACAAAAAGGATCCTCTAGAACCAAAGAAAAATTCAAGCTCTATTTAATGCCAATCTTATTAGTAACATTCATTTTAGGCTATAAATTTGTGGCTAAAAAATTGGGTATCATTCTATGTTGACTCTATATTACCCATTGGATCAAACCCAAAGAAATTTTGATTAAAGTGAACACTGATGGTTCAATTGCTTCTAATAAATATGGTTGTGGTATTCTTAGGAATTCTAAAGGTACTATCATTTGTGCTTTTGCCTATCCTCTCAAAGCCTGGTCTGTCATCTATGTTGAACTTATGGTTGTCAATAAAGCTATTGAAATTTATTTGAATAAAGGTTTCCTCAACATTTGGATTGAATTTGATGCGCTCTTGCTTTTTGACATGCTAAACTAATATAAAGAAATGTCGATTTATTTTATCTTCTCAATCATACTAAAATCATCTTTCAAGTTTATTATAAAATTTCCCATATTTTGAAGGTAATGCTTGTCCGATTTCTTGACTACTTTAGGTGCCAACTTAACTAATTTCATTTTATTTGACAATCAAAATTTGTCTAAACTTTTAAGGGATTTGGGATAACACTGGATTACTTTATCTCAGATTATAATTTTCTTGGCTTGGTTTTTTTTGTTGTTTTTGATGAGCCATTGCTTTTGGTTCCCCTTTGTTAAACCCTTTTTGGGTTGTCACCATTTTCTTATTTTCACTCTTGAGCTTGTGCTGGGTTTTGTTTTTGAGCTCTTGCATTTGGGTTGGCCTAGTGGTTGCTACCTGGTGGTTCCTTTTTTTTCCTAGGTTGTTTTGGTTTTTCACTGTGGATGTTGTTTGTCTTGTTGATGATTAATGTTTCTGGTTATTTGGTTTCCTTCATTTTGGGTATATGGGATTTGCCATATCTAGTTCCTTAACCCAGTTGGATTTTGGCCGTGGTGGTGGTCGGTGGCCGGTGGTTGGTTGGTTGGGTTGTTATTGGTTTATCCACTTCGCTGATGGCAGAGGGCTAGGTGGTCTAATTTTGATTGATTTGGCAAGGTGAGGTTTTTGTTGACTATTATTTCTACTTTTTGTGGATTGGGTTTTGGTGGGCTTTGGTTTGTTTGTTTTGGTTGTAGGTTTTAGCCTTCACATAATGGTCTTCCTCTTGGCTACAACCGCTTGTTATTATTTTGTGTTATTGGTTGATGGCTATTTAGTGGCTATTGTTTTGGGATCCGTGTGACTTGGTTTGGTGTATTGGTGCCTAACTTGGCTATGGTTATGATCCTTGCACTCATTTGATATTTTTACTCCTTTTATTGTTTTGGTTGTGTTGTCGCCGCCTCGATGGATGCTTTTAGTTGATCTTACATCTTTGCTCCATTTTGTTTTTTTTACCTATTCACTCACCGATAATTTCTAGTACTTTGGTTGGGTTTTGGATGTTGTTTGTTTCTTCACCCTTTCTTGGGTGGCATGATGGATGATGTTGGTCTTTTCACGATTTGGATTTTCACCAGGTGGTTGGCTAGAGGCTGTTGGCTATGGTTTGGTTGATTGGTGGCTTGGCCTTTCTTTCCCGCTCTATTGGTGCCATTGTCATGCTCTTTATGGTTCTCCTCTCACGCCGCCGCTTCCCTTTTCTAGTTTGGGTGACAACCTTGTTGCCTTCCTATTTTCTGTGGAGGACATGAGCTCTTGTGTTTTTTCTTTTGGTCTTGGTTTTTTCGTTTGTGTTGTTAAGGTCATGATGCTTGCTCCCCTTTGATGTTTTATTCCTCTTGGTGGTGGCTTTGGTGTTCCTACTTGTTGTCCCCGATGGTTGGTTGATTTTGTGCCTTATTGGGCTTATTTATTTTGGGTTTTATGGTTGGCTATTATGTCTATCGCCGCTTTGCCTTGTAGATGATAAACTGATGATGGGATGATGGTGCTAGCAATGATGGCCTGATGTTTCCTCTATCTTTTCATTTTATATATATGTAATTGTAACCCTTCTAAGTTTGATGCTTACATATAGTGTTACTCATGAGATGATGATTGTAAGAGCCCTTTTTTTACTTTGCTTTCTTGATCATACCTTTTTTTATGCTTGCTTAATTGTATCATCCTTTCAAGATGTTGTAGATTTCTTTTATAGGTTGGGAGAATCTTGCAAGTGGATCTTATGGGACAAAAGGATGTTGTTGTTGCCATGATCGACACAGATGATTTTGTTGCTTTTGTTATTTGTTTCTTAGATTATTGTAATAGTTAGGGTTCTCTTATTTTATTTTGAGCAGTTTAGAGATTTACCCTATGACTTCTTAATTTTGTGGCAATAAAATTCCCCTAATTTGCCTAAACAAAATCCTAAACCCTAAAAAGCTAAAAACCTAAACCTAAACTAAATAAAACATAAAAATAAAATAAATAATAAACCTAAACCAAAACAAAATTAAAAAATATAATAAATTAAAACTAAAACCTAAACCTAAACCAAAAAAATAAAAATAAAATAAAACTAAACTATAATAAAATAAATAAAAAACTTAAACAAACTAAAAAATAAAAAACCTAAATAAAATAAAAAACTAAACATAAAATAAAAATAAAATAAATCTAAAATAAAATAAAATAAAAACTAATTATAAAAGAAACCTAAAATAAAACCTAAAAAAAAAAAACCTAAACTAAAAAAAAACCTAAACAAAAATAAAAATAAAATGAACCTAAACCTAAACTAAAATAAACTAAAATAAAATAAATAAAACCTAAACCTAAACCTAAACCTAAACTTAAACTAAATAAAATAAAATAAACTAAAAATAAACATCATCCTAAACTAAAAAAATAAAACCTAAAAATAAACTTAATAAAACCAAAACCTAAACCTAAAAAAAAATAAAATAAAAACCTAAACCTAAACCTAAAATAAAAATAAAATAAACTAAAAAATACATAACCTAAATCTAAACCTAAAAAATAAACTAAAATAAATAAATATAAATAAAACTAAACCAAAAAAATAAAATAAAATAAATAAAAAATAAAATAAATAAAAAAACATAAAAAATAAACTAAATAAACCTACTAATTAATTTAATAAAAAAAATAAAAAATAAAAATAAAACATTAACCCTAAACTAAACCTAAAACTAACCCTATTAAACCCTAAATATCCAACCCTAAACCCTAAGTCTAAACCTTAAACCCTAAACCCTAAACCCAAACCAAAACCTAAAACTATAAAAATCCTAAACCCTAAACTAAACCCTAAACCTAAACTTAAAACCTAAACCCTAAAACTAAACCTAAACCCTAAACCCTAAACCCTAAACTTAAATCCTAAACCTAAACTAAACCCTAAACCCTAAACCCTAAACTAACCCTAAAAAAAGTTAAAACATAAAAAAACCTAAATCCTAACCCTAAACCTAAGCATAAAACATAAAACCCAAACCTAAACCTAAACCTAACCCTGCCTAAACCCTAAACCTAAACTTAAAGTAACTAAATAAATAAACCTAAACCAAAACCTATAAACCTAAACCTAATCCTAAACCCAAGAATGGGTGAAACCTGAGGCATGAACATCAACCGCCGAGACTCTCAGAGGTGGAGTGAGAAGCACTTATCACAAAGATGGTGGGGGATCCGAGGTGCCGTGGATGGAGGTGGTGATCGATCAATGGTGGTTATGGAAGGAGAACACACTGAGGGAAAGATTGGGAGGACAGGATCACCCCAGAGAGGTCGGTTTGATGGAACCGGAGAAATTGAAGAACCATTAGACTGCTGTTTATGGAACTGCAGATGTGACATTTGCTCAATGTGTTCATTTTGTCTATGTCCGCTATGTCTAGAAACTTGGTTACTTACCGGATGAGATCAAAAGATAAAGAATTTAATTCTGCTAAAAACCAAAATCATAAAGTCTAAACTAAAACCTAAACCATAAACAAAACCTAAACCCAAACCCCAAAAACCCTAAAAAAACCCCATACCAATTCTAAACTAAACCAAACCCTAAACCCTAAACCTAAACCAAAAAACCTAAACTCTCAAAACCCAACCCCATCCCTCTTTAATTGATTCTGGTGTCCACATTCGGTTTTGTCATATGTCACCGAAGAGATTTCTTGACAGAACCTCTGAAAGTGGTGATTCTTTAATCCTCACATACCAAAGCTATGAATTGGTTTTTGGACAGACTCCGAATTCGACCCTTCTGCTCCTCGCAATGCTCCTCTAATCTTCAAAAGACGCCTTCTACACAACTCAATGTTTAGATATTTTCATCAACCAACCGCCGGGCAAAGCATATGTTCGTATCGATGTTGAGAAAAAACTCCCAATTTGTTTTCCTTCTGACCACTCACAATATCTTTCGTAGAAAATTATCCTATTCACCATCGGGCTGATACCCATCCCACAAACTTCACGATAGATCTATTCGATTTAATAAAAAATCGCCCTTATTGACAAACCCTCTTTTGCAAAATCATCTCAAAAAATGTTTGTGTACATCCTCTCAAAATTAACTAAGAACCTCACGAGATCTTCAAAGATATCACAAAAAATATCAAAAGAGAATTTAATTCACTGTCTCCAAAAATTGAAAAAATAAAGAACATTTCTCACCTAAATCTGTCAGATGAAAGAATCCTAATTGGACATCCATCCCTCACATCCTAATGAATGAAACTCTCCTATATATTTCAAAGAATCTCTACCAGATTGGGTTTATGGTAATAAAAATCCTTGAATTTTCCATTTAGATCATTTGCCCAACCTCAATCAATCTCTTTCCATGATATTTTTTGTCATCACCTTTTCAAATGATTAAATATAAGAAAACACAAAGCAAAGAATAATATCTCTTTTCATCAAAAAAAAAGTGATTTTCTTTTCTCTTTCTTTCTTTCTCTTTTCCTACATTAATTTTCTATAATAAATTCCCTGTCATCCACAACATAGATCTTGCCTTTGAACCTCTTTACGCTCTAGAATCTTTCAATAGCTGGCCTCAATCAGAAAAATTAATAATAACTTTCACTTAATGATCTTGACCATTCTCAAAATCTGATCACTTTCCCTCTTGGCTCTTTTCTTTCTTGTTGTCTCGAATTTAATTTTCTTTAACCTTCCCATGGTTGGGACCAATCATAGAGCTAGCTAGATTCTTGGAAAGTTCTCCCCCATGAACCCTCAAACATTTTCAGATTGGTCACTCTCTTCACTTTTGAATAACTCTTTTCAATAACCCCATCACCATCGCTCAGCAATGATCTGACCATGGATTCAAAAATCCCCCCCCCCTACTCCTCCTTCTTTTATTCAAAATATACACACTATGACCTACCAATTGATGGCCTCCACCCCCGGAGCTAGTAAGACTCCTTTGGCTTAAGCTCAAAAGACTTAAACAAAATCTCAATTGGAACAAACACATTTTCAAAAAATCTTTTCAAAATCTTAAAGCTATGGAACAAGAGGTTTGCTCTCTTGAAGAGGTCCTCCACTCGATCCCAAGAACCTGAGGAGTTGAACATTGCCAAGAATACCTTGCTAATTATCAAAACATGGAAGAAACCTATTGCCAAAAAAGTCGCTAGTAAGTTGACGTAAACACCATATTTTCATGCCATTTGTAATAAACGAGAGCCTTAAACTCTATTAAGAAAATTAAGAACCCTAATGGTGAATGGATATCCGAAAGAATGATATTAAGGACTTCGTCATTCATCATTTCCAAACTTTATTAAATTCTAATCCTACATCGGAACTTTATCAAACACTCATCTTATCCTCTATGATTAATAAGGAGGATAATCATTTACTCACTATGTGTCCTTCAAGAGGAGATTAGTAATACTCTTAAGAACATGAACACCGACTCTCGTTGTTAGTCTCCACCTGCCATACTATACATCCCCAAAGATACTATCAATTGGGGATGGCAATCGACATACCTTTTTCAAAACTCATTGCAAAAAAAACAACTCACCTTCAAAATTATCTCAAATCAATGGTTAAAAATAGAGTAATATCGATAATATTCTTCTTGCAAGAACTGTTCATGACATTAATGTCCCTTCTAGAGGAGGCAACATCTTATTCAAATTGATATCGCTAAAGCATTTGACAATCTCTCATGGGAGTTTCTATTCCAAAAATTTGTCTTTAGCGATTAAAAAAGGTGTATCACTAATGTCCGGTTTTTTATCTTGAATCTTGAATACCCATAGGATTCTTTCCTTCTAGCCATGGTTTGAGGCAAGGTGAC
Organism: Cymbidium sinense; assembly: GCA_021442155.1. Lineage (NCBI taxonomy): Eukaryota > Viridiplantae > Streptophyta > Magnoliopsida > Asparagales > Orchidaceae > Cymbidium > Cymbidium sinense. Next base: position 374,773,243 of record CM038214.1, on the reverse strand, counting down.
CCACTATCACCTTCTTCTTTTATCATCTATTGAATACCTGCCTAGAGCCTTAATGATCTTTTCGCTAATAATCCTAATATGTCTTTTAAAACTCATGGAGGCTTCCTATTTTCATCTTAGTTTTGAGATGATTTTATCATCTTCTGCAACGCTTTCAACATGTTAAAACCATTAAGAACCTTCTAAATGATTTTGGTAAAGTCAAGGTCTTTTTCTTAATGAAGGAAAATGCGCTTTTATTCCTTCCACTAAGATTCCACCTAATAGACTTAACCAAATATCCGTAATTACTAATTTCAAGCAAACTCAACTCCTCTTAATTACCTTGGGGCTCCGCCTTTAAAGGACAAAAGAGATCACACCTTTTGATGATCTAATTCAGAAAAATTTCCAACAAAATTTGGTTTGGGAATTTCATTTACTCTTTCTGGTAGGCTTACCTTGATCAAGAGCACTCTAAATTCCATGCCTATATACCTTCTCCAAACCATTGTGCCTAACTCTACCATCAATAGAATTGAGCCTATTAAACAAATTCTTCTGGGGAACCAATACCTCCTCTAAAAGAATGCACTGGTCATCTTGGTCCAAAAATTGTGGTACTCTTGAAGAGGGAGGTCTGGGTTGTAAATCCATTAAAGAAGTAATCAATGCCTTTTCATACAAACTTTGGTGGAATTTTAGGAGCAATAATTGTCTTTGAGCAAAATTCATGACTTCCAAATATTGTCAGGGTAAACATCCACTCATTTGTCCCTTTAAATCGGGTGATTCTCCCGTATGGAGAAGACTATGTTCTCAAATGGGATGCATAATCCTTAATTTTGGGGCATAAACTCCGAATTCCTTCTTTGGCAAGACACTTGTGGGATCCATTGATGACTTACTCTACACTCACTCTACCGCCTTAGAGTTAATTCATTCGCAAAATCATAAATGGAATACTAGAAGAAGATTACCTATTCTATTCCTTTCTTAAATATGATTACTAATATTCCTATCACTCCTAACAATCATGATCGATTATCTTTAAGCTATCTTATAATGGGGATTTCAACCTTAAAATGTGTGGCTTCACACAAAGACACTCGTGATTCTTCTATTGTGTTCTCCAAAACTGGAATAACAATATCCCTTCTTCTTACTCGCTCTAACTTGGCATCTTAAAAAACTTTATTCCCTGGACTTTTTGTTGTGGGGTAAAGGGTTTTATTTACCCTCTAAATGTCAATGTTGTTCTCATTGAGAATGTTAACCATGTTTTGTTAATTGCCTCTAAAATTTGGTACATCTATTCAACACTCCAACTATAATTGTTCTTTTAATTTATATCAACTTCTTGGAGTTTACTTTGACAATGCAATTAAAGGTCATATTAAAATCATAATCGCCATTACTCTTATTTGGTTCATATGGATGGACCGAAATGATGCTAAACATCGTGGAATTCGTATGAACCACATGCGGATTATTGCTAGAACTAAAAACAAAATTTGTGAATTATTTAAAGCCAACTTAATTCATCCCAAACATTTTAAAGGTTGTAAATCATGTAGCCAATAACCTCAACCTTCTGCACCAAACCTTCTATCTAAATGATAGAATGGTTTTTGGAAGAAACCTCCGATCATTATTAAAATTAATACCCTAATAATGGCTCTCAGGAGGCATTTTCGTGATTCTAAGGGTATAGTCCTATGTGCTTTTGCTTATCCCCTTATTTCCAAAGATCGCTCCTTATCGAGCTTATGGCTCCACAAAGCTTTAGAAATTTGTATTCAAAATGGTCTCAATATTTGTTAGGTGGACGCTTTTACCGATTGATCTTTTGACTTCTACCAATATGAGCAACGCTTGTTTGTACTATCTCCTCAAACAAACTAGGGTTCTTCTCTCTCAACTGAATTTTACCATCACTCATGTTTCATGGTAACGCCGCCGACACCTTGCAAATTGGGTACGAGATTAAAGATCATCTTCTTTGATCAATTTACATTACCCAAATGTTTGCTCCGTTAACTTGGACAACTCGGCTTCCTTACATCGTAATCTAACCTCCTTTGGTTTTCTGCTTTCCTTGTGTTTCATGGATACCTCATGGATATCATTGTCGCCTTGTGCTCTTGTCATGACTTATCGCCTTTTACCCCTTTCCTTTAGTTTGAAGAATTTTGTTTTGGCATTTTCAATAATTGGGAGCCATATGCACATTAATCTCCGAATTGGAACCTGCTCCATTGGGTTACCGCATCGGTTTTATAACTTCAATCCCACTTGGGACTTTAATTTCACCCGATACAATTACCAAGAAAATTAAATCATTGCTGAGGAAGTTATCTACTTTGATGGGCCTAGATTTTTACACTAACTCTTTATACCAGCTTTTTCTCACTGACAATATGGCTTGGAGCATTGCTACTAACTATTTTGACTCTAGGCATCGATTAGTGTGCATTATGTCGCTTGCAATTTTTAATTATTATAGTTTTTTTTTTTTTGACTAATGCTTACATTCCTTGGGACTCTTTACTCCTTAAAGGCCTTACCTTATACAAAGGTTCCATCACTTATGCGAAAGGATTTTGGTTGGTTGTTGGGCTTCGTGATTTTCCGCATACCTTTCCTTGCTCATATAATGTCTAACCTCAAGATGATTTCAAGAGAAGAAATTGTAATACCCCGGTCTCCTTTAATGGTTATTTTGGTCCAAAATCCTTATACCGAATGGATTGGGTCTAAAGGCTTTTGGGTTTTGAGGTTTGTCGCCATGATTGTTTGTTGATTTGTTTGTTGATTTGGTTTTTCATCACTGGGTTTGGGCCGCGCAATTTTTTCTCGATGTCGCTCCCCTTTCTTCCTCTTCCATCTTGCCATCTTGCCTACTCTTTTAGCAAGTTCGTTTTGGACCTTTATTTTATTAAAATTCCTGATTGGTAATGATGTCTCTACTTGGAATCATCTTCTTATTTTATATTCTAGTGACTTACAATGTTGCATTTGTTGCTCAGATGGGAGTGACTTGCCGCTTTCGGATTTTTTTTTGTCGGCTCTGCCATTTCGGTGGTGAATCATATTTACAGTCACTATTTATATTGTATTCCTGCATCTAATGGGCTTATACTGTTACCTTCTTGGTTTGGCGTATCGCTTGCGATATATGATGTTGCTGATGTCTTAAGATTTTGATGTGGATTTGGCTTATCCGATTATTGCCGCCTGACCGTAACCCCGTATCTCTATTATCGCTTCTAATATTGAGCGCGCTCACTCAACCGTTTCATCGGAGCTTAACCTATGGTTTGTATACTCTCAATGATTGTTATTATGGAAAGCCTGTGGGGTATTTCTCCAAGGATAGTGTTGCTACTGTTTTGAATGTTCCTTATGTGGTAACTTTTCTGATCTTCACTGATCAGATTTGTCTCTGCTGGGCTGCTGACATTATCCTTTATCTCTTAATTTGCTGTAGTCCTTAATCGCTATAAGTTCGGTGGTGTTAGCCGGATATATTTACCTCAATTGGCTTGAGACACCACTATCTATTGCGATTCTACACTAATATCTCTTTCAGAATGGAATTGTGTTATTCTTTTCCATATTAGTCTCGCTTCGGTTTTGGTTCCCATGATCGCCAGTTTGAGTTTTTCAAAAGATTATCATTATGCATTGATTGTGGCACCGCTACTCGATGGAAAATCCTTGAACTTATACAATCTCTTCTATATATCCATCTTAGTAATATTTCCTTTTCTTTATGGGAGTGTTAACTTGTCCATGCCGCTCGGGATGTTGTTGCTTTTCCTTGTTGTTCTCCCATCCTATGCTATGATTGGAATACGCTCAACTTGAAGCACATTTTGTTATGCTTGGAATTAATCAATGATTTATCTTATATGCATAATTTCATTAACAAACCCACGGTTATTATTGTTACCCCGCGTAATTGGATTATGGTTCCCGACACGACCGATTTCAATATCACCTACCGGATAGGCTTATGGTGGGGAGATATGCATTATCCTATATATGTTATGGGTGGAATCTTGGCCGCCTTGTTGGTTTTCTCGCCTTGTTGGTTATCGCTCGATCAATCCCCACCTTACTCCCCTATGGCTTTTGGATTATTTGGTTGAGGTTTCTATTGATGTTGCCGCTTGGTTGTTTTTTGCTTCAATCACCTTCTGCTCTATTATGCTTATCATTGGAATTCATTGATCTACCTTTTCTCGCTATTGTTTAGTTCATCCTTTTTCACAAACTTTTTTTCCGATGAACTTAACCGGCTTTTTTTGGGTTTGGTGGTCTCTTTCCGCAATGAGATTTTGCCTTTATCTTGTTATTTGGATTGATTGTAGGGATTCTAATGTGGATTCTAATGTGGATCCTAATCAGATTTCTGCTATTTTTGCTAGTTTTGAAAGTGCCCATCCTATTTCTATCTGGGGTATTGCTCATTATCTGATAAGTGATCTTCTGTACCCCTGCTTTTACTATTCCCAACTGGGACCTGAATGGTTGTGCTCATACTATCTTTTGTCTTGGGAATTTATCCCGAATGCATTCTTTATGAGACACCATCATGTCTTGTTTTACCTTTACCGCCTGTCATCCTTACTCTGGTTATCTCTTGTATTCTCATATGGAAATTATTTGGCCTACTCCCGCTTTTCTAACTGGGACCCCTTAGTGCATACTCCTTGGAATATAATCTCTATTATTAAAGGGTGGTATTATGAACTGCCCTCGCTTTTTATGGTTTAATTCTCTTTTACCGACATGCTTATTTGCTTTTCTTGGTTTCGTTCACGCCTTCCTTATTATTTCCCGAAACTATTGAATTGTATGGGGACCACTCTGAATGCATTATATTGATTGGGCACTTTTCTCGACCTTACATCTACCCCTATACTTACCGAATGAAGTTATTTATTTACCCATTGTCTTTAAAGACCCAGATTTCTCACAGTTAATCAGGCCAAAGCCTGTGGGATGGTTTCTTTGAACTATTGCATATGCATATAAATATGATTTTGTTTAGGTTTGTGTAATAAAGCTCACATGATTATGAACAATGGTACTCCTCCTCACAGTTGGCTATGATGGTGATGTTCTCACACCTTTTGGTTCTAGTAGGTGATGTAACCCTTCCGTCAAGTTTGGACGCTCATACTTGCATCCAACATGGTGTGATTGAGCCGAGCCACACATTTCCTTATTATCATACTCTTATTATATTGTTTCCTTCTACCTTTTGTTTGTATTACATTACCTTTTCTAATCTCTCTCTATCTTATCAGTGTGTGTTTGCTCCATATTATCAAGCACTCTTACAACCATCAAAGCATTGGGCTTATCTTTCTTTAGCTTATTATGTTAATCATCTTGTATCTTATTATGGTTTTTTGCTCTTTTTGATTTAGTTAGATTGGCTCTTTGAGGGTGAGTTTATCCCCTTTAGACCTTGTAACCTTTTTTTTGTATAATAAAATACCCAGATAATGGGGTTTTAAAAAAAAAAAAAAAAAAAAACCCTAAACCCTAAACCTTAAACCCTAAATCTTATACCCTAAACCCTAAATCCTAAATTAACCCTAAACACTAAACCCTAAACCATAAACCCTAAAAAGCTAAAAAGCTGAACCTAAACTAAATAAAACCTAAAAATAAAATATAATAATAAAATAATATAAAACTAAAACCTAAACCAAAACCTAAAAAGAAAATAAAATAAAAAAACTAAACTAAAATAAAATAAATAAAAACCTAAACTAAACTAAAAGATGAAAAACCTAAATAAAATAAAAACTAAAGCTAAAATAAAAATAAAATAAACATAAAATAAGATATAATAAAAACCAAATAAATACCTAAACATAAAAAATAAACCTGAAAATAAATAAAATAATAAAACCTAAACCCTAAACTAAAAAAAACCTAAACCTAAAATCGAAATAAAATAAACCTAAACTTAAACTAAAATAAATCAACTAAAAAACTAAAACCCAAAATAAAATAAACTAAACCTAAACTAAACCTAAACAAAATAAAATAAAATAAACTAAAAAAATAAATGAAAACCTAAACTAAAATAAAACCTAAAAAATAAACCTAAAATAAAACCAAAAACTTAAAACTAAAAAAATAAAATAAAAAACCTAAACCTAAACCTAAAAGTAAAAATAAACCAAAACCAAAAAAAAATAATAAAAGTAAAATAAATAAAATAAAAAATAAACCTAAACCTAAACCCTAAAATAAACTAAAATAAATAAATCTAAAATAAACTAAAGTAAAAAAAATAAAAAATAAACCTAATTAAAAATAAAATAAATTAACTAAAATAAATTAAAAATAAACTAAATAAACATAAACGTATCAATTTTCTTAATTTTAAAAAAATCATAAACCAAAAAAATCATTAACTGAACCTGAACCCTAAACCTGAACTAAACCCTACAACCTAAACCTAAACACTAAACTAAACCTAAAAAATCATAACCAAACTCAAAACCCTAAACCCAACCTAAAACCCTAAAACCTTAAACCCTAAACCCCTAAAAAATATAAACCTAAACCCTAAACCCCTATACCTAAACCTAAATCCAAACCAAACCCTAAATCTAAACCTAAACCTAAACTAAGAAATCCCAAAACCTAAATGTCAAATAAATAAAAAATAAACCTAAACCTTAAAACCTAATAAACCTAAAGCTAACCCTAAGAATGGGCATAACCTACAAGAACATCACAAACTAAAGCACCTAAATAGATGAAGGTCGATAAATACGGGGTGGGGTATCTGGAGGCACTGGGTATGGATGTCGAGGAGTGGTGATTATGGAGGCGGAGAGAACCAGTGAGGATATCCGTGGTGGTATGAGGGAGAAATATATGATGAAGGGATCCGCTACTGAGAAGGTGGTAATGGGAACCAAAGAAACTAGAAAATGATCTCGCCATGGAATTATGTTTTGTAGAGAAGTTTCTAGTCATCATGGATTTTTGATTTGCTCTATGCTTGCTTATTATTTTTTATCTATCTCATCACTTTTCCCATAGAAAATTTGGTGTGTTACATGGTTGATGAAATCGAAAACAAGAAATGTTGATTTTGAATTTATTCTCTGTTAAAAAAAAACCAAAAACCCTAAACCCTAAATTAAAACTTGAAACCTAAACCTAAAACCTAAACCATAAGGCATAAATCCTAAATCCTAAAAACCCTAAACCCAAAACCCAAAACCCAAAACCCAAAATCTTAAAACCTAAACCTTAAATGCTAAACCCTAAACCCTAAACTAACACTAAACCCTAAACCCTAAACCCTAAACCCTAAACCCTAAAATCCTAAACCCTAAAGCCTAAAGAAACCCAACCCTAAATAAAACCCTAAAACCCTACAACCCCTAAATTTAAAATAAACCATCAAACCTAAACTTAAACCCTAAACTAAATAAATTAAACTTAAATCTAAACCCTAAAAACCTACAACCCTAAACCAAACACTAAACCTAAACCCCATAACCTAAACCTAAACCTAAGCCATAAGACCTAAACCCTAAACCTAAAAACCTAAACCCTAAACTAAATAACCTAAAATAAAATAAATAAAGAAACTTAAACCTAAAATAAAATAAAATAAACTAAATACAAAACCTAAACAAACAAATCTAAATCTAACCAAAAATAAAATAAACTAAACTAAACTAAAATAAATAAAAACCAAAATTAAACTAAAAGATAAAATGAACTTAAAAATAAAAAATCAAAATGTAAAATAAAAATCAAATAAAATATAAACTAAATAAAAACCTAAGCCTAAATAATAAACATATAAATAAAACCTAAACCTAAACTAAAAAATAAATAAAACATAAACCTAAACCTAAAGTAAACTAAACCTAAACTTAAACCTAAACTAAATAAAACAAAATAAACTAAAAATAAACATAAACCCAAACTAAAAAATAAAACCTAAAATGAAAACCTAAAACCTAAAAATAAAAAAAATATATAAAATCTAAACTTAAACCAAAAAATAAATAAAACAAACCTAAAAAATAAAATTAAAATAAAACTAAAACAAAAAATAAAAACATAAACCTAAACTTAAACAAAAAAAAATAAATTAAAATAAAAATCTCAATAAAAAAAAACATAAAATAAATAAAACTAAATAAATAAACCTATAAAATACACTAATAAACCTAAACCTACTTTAATTTAAAAAAATCCTAAACCCTAAAAATAAACCTAAACCCTAAACCTTAAACTCTAAATCCTAAATCAAACCCAAACCTTAAACACTAAACCCTAAACCTACAACTCAAACCCAACCTAAACCATAAACCCTAAACCCTAAACTAACTAAACCCTATATCTAATCCTAAACTAAACCTAAATTAAATTAAAGTTAAAAATTAAATAAATAAAAATAATTAAAAGAAAAAAAATTAAAATAAAAACATAAAATGAAACCTAATCCTAAACCTGCACCAAAAAAGAAAATAAATAAAAAATAAAAACTAAAATAAAATAAAATAAATAAAAAACTAAATGAAACTAAAAAAATAAAAAACCTAAATAAAATAAACTAAGCTAAATTAAAATAAAATAAACCTAAATAAAATATAATAAAATAAAACCTAAAAAACTAAATAAAAGATAAATAAAAATAAACAAAATAAAAAAATAAAAAATAAATAAAAAAATAATAAATAAACCTAAACCTACTGGCTTTATATAATTTAAAAAAATTTATAAAAAACCATAACCATAAACCCTAAAGCGTAAAACTAACCCTAAACCCTAAACCTACAACCCTAAACCCTAAACCTTAAACCCAAAACCCTAAACCCTAAACCCTAAACCTTAAAAACCTAAATCTTAAACCCTAAACCCTAAACCTTAAACCCTAAACCCTAAATCCTACAACCCTAAATCCTACATCCAAAACCCTAATCCCTAAACCCTAAAAACCTAAAAACCTAAACCTAAACTTAATAAAACCTAAAAAAAAATTAAATTAAAAAACCTAAAGCTAAATAAAATAAATAAAATAAAATAAAATAAAACCTAAACTAAACCTAAACATAAAAAATAAAATAATATAAAAAATAAAACTAAACTTAAATAAAATAAATAAAACCTTAACTAAACTAAAAATAAAATAAACCTAATAAAATAAAAATAAATAAAAAAGTAAACGAAAAAAAATAAACTAAACTAAAATAAAATAAACTAAAAACTAAATAAAAGCCTAACCTAAAGAATAAATAGAAAATATAATCTAAAAAGAAATAAAAAATAAAACCTAAACCATAAACTAAAGAAAAAAACCTAAACCAAAAAAATAAAGAAAATAAAATAAACCTAAACCTAAACTAAAATAAATAAAACCTAAACCTAAAATAAACTAAACCTAAACACTAAACTAAATAAACCTAAACCTACCGATTTTCTAAATTTAATAAAAAAATCCTAAACCCTAAACCCTAAAACTAACACTAAACCCTAAACCTACAACCCTAAACCCTAAACTAAATAAATAATAAAAAATATAACCCTAAACCCTAAAACTAACCCTAAATCATAAACCCTAAAGACTAAATTTACAACCCTGAACACTTAAACTTAAACCTTAAACCCTAAAACCCTAAACCATACACCCTAAACTCTAAACCCTAAACCCTAAATCCTACAACCCTAAACTCTAAACCCTAAACCCAAACTTAAACCTTAAACCCTAAACCCTAAACCCTAAAACTTAAAAACCTAAACTTAAACTAAATAAAACCTAAAATTAAAATAAATAAAAAACTTAAACATAAATAAATTAAAAAAAATTAGATAAAATAAAAACCTAAACCTAAACCTAAACCTAAAAATAAGATAAAATAAAAAAAATAAAAAGTAAGCTAAAATAAAATAAATAAAACCTAAACTAAAATAAATAAAATAAAATAAACCTAAAAATAAAAAACCTAAATAAAATTAAAACTAAATGTAAATTAAAAATAAAATAAAACTAAATAAAAACTTAAACCTAAAAATAAACATAAAAAACTAAAAATAAAATAAAAAAATAAAACCTAAACCATAAACTAAAATAAACTAAAATAAAATACACCAAAACCTAAACTAAAATAAACTAAACCAAAATAAATAAAACTTAAACCTAAACCTAAACCCTAAACTAAATAAAATAAAATAAGCTAAAACTAAACCTAAACCTAAATATAAAAAATAAGCTAAAATAAAAAAACCTAAACTAAAATAAATAAACTAAACTAAATAAAAATAAATAAATAAATAAAATAAAATAAAACCAAATAAATAAAAAATAAACTAAATAAACTTAATAAACCTAAACCTACTTTTTCAAATCTTAAACTTTAAACCCTGAGATCCTAAACCCTAAACCCTAAACCTAAACCCTAAAATTAATCAAAACCTAACCCTCATCCTAAACCCTAAACCCCAAATACAAACCCTAAATAAAATAATAAATAATAATAAACTTAGCTCTAACCATAAACCCTTAGCCATAAAATCCTAAACTCTAAACCTTAAACCCTAAACCCTAAATATTAAACCCTAAACCCTAAACCTAAACCCTAAACCCTAAAGCCTACAACCCTAAACCAACCCCTAAACTTAAACCCAAACCCTAAATTCCAAACCCTAAACCCTAAACTATAAACCCTAAACCATAAACTCCACACCTTAAACCCTAAACCCTAAACCCTAAACCCTAAAAAGCTAAAAACTTGAACCTAAACTAAATAAAACCTAAAAATAAAATAGGTAAAAAAACATAAACTAAAATAAAATAAATAAAATAAAATAAAAACATAAACTAAAACCTAAACATAAACCTAAACCAAAATGAAAATTAATAAATAGAAAATAAAACTAAATAAAATAAAATAAATAAAAAAAAACCTAAACTAAACTAAAATAAATAACCTAATAAAAGAAAAAAAATCTAAAAAATAAAAATAAAATAAAACCTAAAAATATAAAATTAAAAAATTTAAAAAAAAAAAATAACCTAAAATAAATAAAACTAAACTAAATAAACCTTTTATTTTTAATTTAAAAATAAAAAATAAAAAAACCCCTAACTCTAAACCCTAAAATTAACCCTAAACCTTAAATCCTAAACCTACAACCCTAAACCCTAAACCCTAAATCATAAAACCCTAAACCCTAAACCCAAAACCCACAACCCTAAACCTTAATCCCTAAAACCTACAACCCTAAACCCTAAAAACCTAAAAACCTGAACTTAAAATAAATAAAATAAAAAACAAAATAAATAGAGAAACATAAACCTAAATAAAATAAAAAATAAAATAAAATAAAAACCTAAACTATAAATTAAACCTAACCAAAGCCTAAACCAAAAAAAAAATAAAAAAATAAAAAATAAAAAATAAAACTAAAATAAATAAAATAGAAACATAAAATAAACCTAAAAATAAGATAAAATAAAATAAAAACAAAACATAAAATAAAAATAAAATATACCTAAAAGAAAATAAGATAAACACTAAATAAAAACCTAAACCAAAAAATAAAACCTTAAGGTAAATAACAACATAAAACCTAAACCATAAATTAAAAAAAACCTAAACCTAAAATAAGCAAAATAAACCTGAACCTAAACTCAAATAAACTAAACTAAAATAAATTAAACCTAAAGCTAAACCTAATATAAACTAAACCTAAACTGTAAACTAAATAAAATAAAATTAAATAAATTAAAAATAAACATAAACTTAAATTTAAAAAAAAAACTTAAAAATAAATCTAACCTAAAAAAATAAAATAAAAACCTAAACCTAAAAATAAGAAATAAAACCTAACCCTAAAAAACAAAATAAAAAAAAAACTAAAATAAAAAATAAACATAAACATAAACCTAAACCTGAACCTAAAAAATAAACTAAAATAAAAAACCTAAACTAAAATAAATAAACCTAAAATAAATAAAATATACTAAATAAAAATTAAAAATAAACCTAAATAAAAATAAATAAATAAAATTAATTAAAAATAAACTAAATAAACCTAAACCCTAAACCCTAAACCCTAAATAAAAAAATAAAAATATAATAAAATAAAAGCCCTAACCCTAAACCCTAAAACTAACCCTAAACCATAAACCCTAAAACCAAAAATCCTAAACCTAAAACCCTAAGCCCAAAACTCTAAACCCTAAACAATAAACACTAAAACCTACAACCCTAAACCATAAACCAAAACCTAAACCCTAAACTAACCCTAAACCTTATAAAGCTAAAAACCTAAACCTAAACTAAATAAAACCTCAAAATAAAATAAATAAATAAGTTAAATCAAAATAAAATAAAAAAATAAAATAAAATAAAACATAAACTAAAACCTAAACCTAATCCTAAATTGAAAACTAAACCTAAAAGAATTTAAAATAAAAAATAAAAATAAATTAAAATAAATAAGTAAATAAAAACCTAAACTAAACAAAAAAATAAAAAACCTAAATAAAATGAAGTTAAAATAAACCTAAAATAAAATAAAATAAAAAGTAAATAAAAATCTAAATATAAATAAAAATAAAAATAAACCTATCTAAAAATTAAAAAAATAAACTAAAATAAATGAAAAATAAATTAAATAAAACTAAACCTGATGGTTTAGTTTTAAAAAAAAATTACAAAATTAAAAAAACCCTAACCTAAACCCTAAACACTAAAACTAACTAACCCTAAACCCTAATTTAAAACCCTAAACTATAACCTAAATCTTAAACCTAAAACTAAAACCCAATAAAATCCTAAACCTAAAACTAACAGAATTAACCTCCAACCTTCTAACCGACCTGTCCCTAATCTAAAACCCAACTTAAACCTAACCTACCTTTACACCCTAACTAATCAATCTAATCTAACCTAACCTGACCTTAACTCCTAATTTAATCTCTAATCCCACCGACCTAACTGAATCCAACCTAATCTGACCTTTAACCCTTAACCTGTTTTAATCTTACTCCACCTGTAACCTTTAAATTTAACCTAAATTAAACCCTCTCCAATCTTAATAGATCAAAATTTAATTAAAACCCTTAAATTATAAACTAAAACTAATCTAACAAATAAAAGTGTAATCAATCTAAAATTCCACCTATCTTAATAAACTATAATTTAATAATCTAATCAATTCCAAATCTTACTAAATTTTAATTAATCTAAATTATAATTTTTAATCTAACTGAATTTAATCTAATGACCTAATCTTCTAAATCTAACTACCTTTAACCCTAACCTGACTAAATCCTTAAACTTAATTTTAATCTAACCCTGACTTAATTAAATTTAAATCGGCCTAATTCTTACCCTGACTGAATTAACCCTAACCCTGATCCAATCTTAATTAACCTAAACCTAACCCTAATCTGAATCTAACCTGACAATAAACCTAAACCCTAATGAATTACCTGAATCAAACCTTTAATCTTAATCTTAAATCCTCAAAAATTCTACTTAAATCCATAAACCTGTCCTTAATCCTAATTCCACCCATTAACCCAATCCCGAACTTAACTCAACCTAATGACCTAAATCATCCCTTTAAATTTAAATCTACTTTAAATCTGAATCCCTAAACTTTAATTCTAAATCAAATTCTAAATTAATACAAACTTAAATCTGAATTTAAACTCTAAATCCCTAAACCCTAAACCAAAACTCTAACCTTAACTGAACCCAGTACCTAAATCTCATTGACTTAACACTCTCCCTCACTCAATCAAGTCTTAAAACCTAAACTACCTAACTTAAACCCTAAATTATAATCATAATAATCTATCTCACCTGACCTAACTAATCTAGCTAACCTCAATCTCTAACTGACTAACCCTAATCCCAATCTTTTACTAACCCACCCTAAACTGACCTAACCCCAAAATCTAATCAACCTAAACCTTAACCTATCTAACCAAAACCCAACTAAAACCCTAAACCCTAAATCACCCTAACCTAACCCTAAACCTTTAAACCCTTAAAATCTAAAACCATAAACCATAAAGTAATTAACAACTAACCCTAACCCTAAACCCTAAAGCCTTAACCCTAACTAGTATGTACTATTTTTTTATTATTACTATTGAGTACTTATCTTATCAATGATTCTTTAAAATACTAATATGTAGAACTCTTGGTGGTCTTCTGTTTTCCCATTTAAGTTTTGTGATGATTTCATTTTTTTTGCAATGCTTCTATTCATCACATCAAGCATCTCAAGTCTTTTTAAATAAATTTGGTAGAAAGTGGCCTTTATATCAATGATAACAAAAGCTATTTTATCACTTCCTCTAGTATTTACAATAATAAAATCTATCAAATCCGCATATCATTAATTTTAAACATCAACACTTACCTCTTAAGTTCTTGGGTCCTCCACTCTTTAAAGGAACGAAACATTCCCATCTCTTTGATGAGCTAATTCAAAATATTTCAAATAAAATTTCTATTTAGGAATTCCATTTACTTTCATTTAGTGGTAGGCTCACTATTCTTAAAAGCACTCTAAACTCAATGCCTTTTTATTTGTTTCAAACTATTATCCCCACTAATGCCACACTTATCAGAGTTGATCATTTGCTTAACATATTTTTTTGGGGCTCTAATAATTCTACCAAAAGAATGCATTGGACATCTTTGCATAAATGTTGTCGTCCTTTGGGAGAAGGTGCTCTTAGTTTCAAGCCTATTCGTGAAGCTATCACTGCCTTCTCACATAAGCTCTAGTGGAATTTTAGAAAGAATCATAGCCTTTGGTCTCATTTTATGATGGAAAGATATTGCCAAGGTAAACACCCCATTAACTGTGCATATAAGGTTGGTGACTCTCCGATTTGGAAAAGGCTTTGCTCCACTAAATGGGTTACCAAATCATTAATATCTTGGGGTATTCAGTCAAGTTCTATTGAGACCCTTTTATCTACCCACTCTACTACTTCTATCAAAGTTAATTCCTTTTGGCTTAATAACAATTGGAATGAAAGAAAACTTAAGAATTATATCACTATTTGACAACTTTAGAAATATCCCCATTTCTTCTAACAAACTTGGCCAAATTCTTTTAAAGCTTTCTTATAATGGTGACTTTGTACTTATTTATTAAAGTTTGGAATAATATCATTCCCATTTCCTATTCAATTTTAGCTTAGAGGATTTTGAATAATTTTATTCCTATGGACTCTTTGCTCTGGACTAAAGGGTTTTAATTACCTTCAAAGTGCTATTGTTGCTTTCATATTGAAAATGTAAATCATATTTTTGTCAATGGTGCTATTGCTTCTAAATTATGGCTTTGGTATGATGATTTATTTAATACCAACTATTTTCGATTCTCTTTCTTTATATCTATTTCAAATATATAGTGAAAGGTCAAATCAAAGTTTTAATTGCCATTACCCTCTCGTTCATCCGGATGGATAGAAATGATGCTAAATATTATGGTATTCCTATGAACCATAAAAGGATCCTAGAACAAAAGAAAAAATTCATGCTCTTTTTAATGCCAATCTTATTAGTAGTATTCCTTTTAGAGGTTATAAATTTGTGGCTAAAAAATTGGGCATCTTTCTACCTGAGTTTGACTCTTATAAAAGTGCTAGGATTATCCATTGGGTCTAACCTTGATTATAGTGAATACGATTTTTGTTGCTTCCAAAATATGACCGGTGTTATTCTTAGGGATTCTAAAGGTACTATCATTTGTGCTTTTGCCTATCCTCCGAAAGCCTATTCTATTATTTTTGCTGAGCTTATGGCTGTTAATAAACCTATTGAAATTTGTTTGAATAGAGGTTTCCTCAACATCTTGATTGAAGTTGAATCTCTCTTACTTCTTTACATGCTTAATTCCAATAGAAATGGGAATGTTGAATTATTTTATCTTCTTAATCATACTAAAAATCTTCTTTCTCAAGTTTATTTTAAAATTTCCCACATCCTTCATGAAGGTAATTCTTATGTTGATTACTTGGCTAACTTCGGTGCCAACTTCATTGACTTCACTTTATTTGACAACCAAACTTTGCCTAAACTATTAAGAGGTTTGGTAAATCTGGATAATACTGAATTTTCTTATCTCAGATTATAAATTCTTGGCTTGGTTTATGGTGTAAGTTTTTTATGATCTTTTGCTTTTGGTTGCCCCTTGTTCAACCCTCTTTGCTTTATGGTTATCTACTTATTTTCTCTCTGGCCTGTCGGGTTGTTATGTTTTGGTTCTCTTACTTTTGGATTGGCCTAGTTTTCACTAGTTATTGTAAGTGCAGCCTAGGTTGTTTTGTTTTTTTCAACTTGGTGGCTTTTGTCTATCTGGCTGGGTGTTTACCATAATTTTCATTTGGCTATTTTTTATATCCTCCTTTGGGTTAGGCTATGGCTGATGTAGGTTTTTCTTTTTTTATGGGTTTTGCCTCTTTACTGGGCTGCTTGCTTACTTACTTGAATTAGATCTGTTGTTGTGGTGGTTGACAGGGTGGCTTTGTTGGCTAGCTGGGTTTGCTGGCAATTTTGGCTAGTTGGGATGGTTGGATGGCTGTCTATTTTGGCTATTTTCTCATTTTCTGTTGGTGACTGATCTCGGCGGCTACTGGTGGTTTATCTCTGGCTTGATTTTGGCATGGTGGAGATTGTTGGTTGGCTATTATTTCTCTATTTTGACTTGGCTTTGGTGGTCATTTTGTTAATTTTGTTTTATTTTATGGTTTTAACCTTCTTGTATTGGCCTTCCTCTTAGTTGGAATGGATTTAGGTATTATTCTAGATTGGATGAAGGCTATTTTATGGCTATTAGTTATCCTGGTGGTTGGTTTTTTCCTTTATTGCGTGTTATTCTGGTGGTTGGCTTGTAGTCTATCTTTTATACTACTTTTTCTCTTTATCTAGTTGTTCTACTTACCTGGATCAGATTTTCTTTTGCCTTGGGTGGGTTTGGTGGCTGTAGTCTGCTTCTACCCTTTCCTTTGCTATCTTGGGTGAATTTTGCTTGATGACTACTATTGGTCTTTACAATGACTTGGATTTTCTGCTGCTATGGTGGTTGGCTAGGAGGATATGTTGGCTGGCTAGTTTGGTTGGTTGTATTGGCGGGCTGGGTTAGTTGGAGTGGTGGCTATTTTTGGCCAATTTTTCATGCTCCTTTAGTGATTATTCTAGGAACCTGTTGGTGTTCTTTCTGGACCTATATTTTTGGTTTCCTTTCCTACTTTGTTTTTCCTCTTGGCTAACCCGACCTCACTTTTTCTATTTGCTTTGCCCACCCCTTTTAGGTCTTTTTACTAGCTCTTTTTTCTATTTTGTTGGTGGAGGATATGAGCACTTGTATTTTTCTTTTTTTGCTTTTGTTTATCTTTGGTTTCTGTTGTCACCTCTGTCATGATGCTTGCTCCTTTGGATTTTGTTATTCCTTTTTGGTGGTGGCTTTGGTTGTGCTCCTACTGTATTGTTGCTATCCCTGATGGTTGGTTGATTATTTGCCTAATTGGGTTTGGTTGTTCCTTGGTGGTTGGTCATATGTTCACCGTTTGGAGGATTTTGCCTTGTTGGATGATGGACTTTGGATGATGGGCTACACAAGGTATGATGGCTATGATGATCTTGATGTTTCCCTCTCTTTCTTTTTTTGGCTGGTAGCATTATGTGTAATTGTAACCCTTCTCCTAAAGTTTGGCTACTTACATTTAGTGTTGTTCCTTAAGATGATTGTAACTGAGCCTGAGACTTTTCTTTACTTTACTCCTTCTGTTTGCTCTTACTTTTATGTTGGCTTAATTGTACACATCCTTTCAAAAGTCTATTGCAGGTTTCTTTTATAGGTAAGGAGAGTCTTGTAAGAGGATCTTACTGGTATCAGAAGGAACAAATGAAGTTTGTTACTGCTCACAAGGATTTTCTACTATTGATTTTTTTTGTTTTTCTTTGCTTTAAAGGTTTATCTCTGTAGGAGTATTAAATATTAGCTTGAGATTTACCCCATCTAAGGACTTTGTACTTTTTTCTTTGTGGCAAAAAAATTCCCATAAAACCATAAACCCTAAACTAACCATAAACCCTAAACACTAAAAGCTAAAACCTAAACCTAAACTAAATAAAACATAAAAATAAATTAAATAAAAAAACTAAATCAAAATAAAATATAAAAATAAAATAAAATAAAAGCATAAACTAAAACCTAAACCTAAACCTAAACCTAAACCTAAAAATAAAATAAAATTAAATATCAAAAGTAAACTAAAATAAAATAAATAAAAACCTAAACTAAACGAAAAAAATAAAAAACCTAAATAAAATAAAATTAAACCTAAAATAAAAATAAAATAAACCTAAAATAAAGTAAACTAAAAATTAAATAAAACCAAAATAAAATAAAATAAAATTAACCTAAATGAAAATAGAAAAATAAAATAAACTAAAATAAATAAAAAATAAAAGAAATAAACCTAAACATACAAGTTTACTTAATTTGAAAACATTCAAAAAGAACCCTAACCCTAAACCCTAAACCTTAAAATAAAACCTAAACCCTAAACCAAAAACCCTAAACCCTAAACCTTAAACCCTAAACCCTAAACCCTAAAACCATAAATAAAAAAAAAAATAAAAAAAAATAAAAAAAATAAAAAATAAAAAATAAAAAAATAAAAAATAAAAAATAATAATAAAAAAATAAAAATAAAAAAAAAAAAAAATAAAAAAAAAAAACACTAAAACCCTAAACCCTAAACCCTAAACTTTAATTCCTAAACCCTAAACCCTAAAACCTACAACCCTAAACCCAAAACCCTAAACCCCAAAACCTAAACCCTAAACCCGAAACCCTAAACCCTAAAAATATAAAAACTTAAACCTAAACTAAATAAAACCTAAAAATAAAATAAATAAAAAAATGTATACCTAAATAAAATAAAATAATAAAATAAAATAATAATGTAAACAAAAACATAAACCTAAACCTAAAAAATAAAATAATATAAAAAATAAAAACTAAAAAAAAAAATAAATAAAACCTAAACTAAACTAAATAAAATAAACCTTAAAATATAACCCTAAATAAAATAAAAACTAAATGTATAATAAGAATAAAATAAACCTAAAATAAAACAAAATATAAATAAAATAAAAACCTAAACCTAAAAGATAAACCCAAATATAAAACCTAAAAATATATTAAAAATAACCTAAACCTAAAATAAACAAAATAAAATAAACTTCAACCTAAACTAAAACAAATAAAACATAAACCAAAGCCTAAAATAAACTAAACCTAAACCCTAAATAAAATAAAATAAAATAGACAAAAAATAAACCTAAACCTAAACTAAAAAATAAAATCTAAAATAAACCTAAAATAAAAACCTAAAACCTAAACCTAAACCTAAATAAAAAAAATAAAACCATAATAAAAATAAAATAAACTAAAAAAAGTAAACATAAAACTAAAACTAAACCTAAAAAATAAACTAAAAAAATACCTAAATAAAATAAATAAAGTAGACAAAATAAAATAAAATAAAAATGAACAAAAGAAAAGTAAATATAAAATAAAATAAATAAAAATAAACTAAATATAAAAACCCAAAACCATAAACCCTAAACCCTAAACCCTAAACCCTAAAATCCTAAACCCAAAACATTAAACCATAAACCCTAAACTAACAACCCTAAACCCTAAATAAAATAAATAAATAATAAATAAAAATACCTAAACCCTAAACTAATAACCCTAAACCCTAAACCCTAAACCTAAACCCCAAACCTAAACCCCTAAACACTAAACCCTAAACCCTAAACCCTAAACCCTAAACCCTAAAAACCTAAAAAGCTAAACCTACCCTAAATAAAGCCTAAAAAAAAACTAAATAAAGCCTAAAAATAAAATAAATAAAAAACCCTAAACATAAATAAAATAAAATAAAATATAAAATAAAAACCTAAACTAAAACATAAACTTAAAAATAATCCTATACGTAAACCTTAACCTATAAATAAAATAAAAGAAAAAATAAAAACTAAACTAAAATAAAATAAAATATAAACTAAACTAAACTAAAAACTAAAATAAACCTAAAAATAAAAATCTAAATAAAATAAAACTAAACCTAAAGTAAAAATAAAATAAGCCTAAAATAAAATAAAATAAATATAAAATAAAAACCTAAACCTAAAAAATAAACCTAAAAATAAATAAAAAATAAAACCTAAACCATACACTAAAAAACCTAAACTTAAAATAAACAAAATAAAATAAACCTAAACCTAAACTAAAATAAACTAAACTAAAATAAATAAAACCTAAACCTAAACCTAAAATAAACTAAACCTAAACCTTAAACTAAATAAAATAAAATAAACTAAAAGAAAACCTAAACTAAAAATTAAAACCTAAAAATAAACGTAAAATAAAAACCTAAAACCTAAACCTAAAAAAATAAAATGAAAACCTAAACTTAAACCTAAAAATAAAAAATAAAACCTAAACCTAAAAAATAAAATAAAAATAAAAATAAATTGAAAAATAAACATAAACCTAAACCTAAACCTAAAAGATAAACTAAAATAAAAATTTTAAACTAAAATAAATAAAAAAATAAATAAAAACCAAATAAAAATAAAGAAAAAATCTCAAATAATGAAAAACCTAAAATAAATAAAAATAAAACCTAAATCACTAAAAAAAAAACTAAACCTAAAATAAACAAAATGAAATAAACCTGAACCTAAACTAAAATAAACTAAATTAAAATAAATAAAACCTAAACCTAAATGTAAAATAAACTAAACCTAAACCCTAAACTAAATAAAATAAAATAAACTAAAAGAAAACCTAAACTAAAAATTAAAACCTAAAAATAAACATAAAATAAAAACCTAAAACCATAACCTAAAAAAATAAAATGAAAACTTAAACATAAACCTAAAAATAAAAGATAAAACCTAAACCTAAAAAATAAAATAATAATAAAACTAAATGGAAAAATAAAAATAAACTAAAGTAAAAATTCTAAACTAAAATAAAAAAACTTACAATAAATAAACTAAATAAAAAATAAATAAAGAAAAACCTCAAATAATGAAAACCTAAAAAAAAAATATAAACCTCCGCTTAATTTTTTTTTAAAAACCTTAAATCCTAAACACTAAATCCTAAACAATAAACCCTAACCTACAACCCTAAACCTAAACTAACCCTAAACCCTAAACTAAAAGCTAAAACCTAAACCTAAATAAATAAACCTAAAAAATAAAATAAAAAAATCTAAACCAAAATAAAATAAATAAAATAAAAACATAAACTAAAACTTAAACCTAAACCTAAACCTAAACCAAAACCTAAAATGAAAATAAAAACTAAACTACAATAAAATAAATAATAACCAAAATTAAACTAAAAATAAAACCTAAATAAAAAAAAAAACTAAAACTAAATAAAATAAAATAAACATAAAATAAAATAAAAACTAAATAAAAACTTAAATAAAAATAAAAATGAAAATAAACCTAAATAAATATATAAAATAAAATAAAATAAGATAAATAAAAAATTAACTAAATAAACATAAACACAGTTTAATTTAAAATTAAAAAAAAAATAAAAAATAAAAAAAAACTAACCCTAAACCCTAGACACTAAAACTAACCCTAATCATTAAACCCAAAACCTACAACCTTAAACCCTAAACCCAAAACCCTAAAATAATAAACTGTATAGGTAAACCCTACACCCTACACCCTAAACCCTAAAACCTAAAACCTACAACCCTAAATCGTAAACCCTAAACCCCAAACCCTAAAGCCTATACCCTAAACCTTAAACCCAAAAAACCTAAAAACCTAAACCTAAACTAAATAAAACCTAAAAATAAAATAAATAAAAAAACCTAAACGTAAACCTAAACCTAAACCTAAACATAAACTGAATATTAGGATAATATAAAAATAAAATCTAAACTAAACTAAAATAAATAAAATCCTAACCTAAATTAAAAATGAAATAAACCTAAACATAAAAAACCTAAATAAAATAAAAATAAAAAATAAACCTAAAAATTTAATCTAAAAATAAATAAAAACTACAACCTAAACCATAAACTGAAAAAAACCTAAACCTAAAATAAACAGAATAAAATAAACCTAACCTTAAACTAAAATATACTAAACTAAAATAAATAAAACTTAAACCTATACCTAAAATAAACTAAACCAAAAACCTAAACTAAATAAAATAAAATAAACTAAAAATAAACCTAAACCTAAACTAAAAAATAAAACCTAAAATAAGCCTAAAATAAAACTTAATAAAACCTGAAATAAAAATAAACCTAAAATAAAAAATAAAATAAAAATAAAAAAAATACTAAAAAATAAAAAATAAACATAAAACCAAAAAATAAATAAAAAAAAACCTAAACTAAAATAAATAAACCTAAATAACCTAAATTAAACAAAATAAAAAATAAACCTAAATAAAAGTAAAATAAAATAAACTAAAGTAAATAAAATAAACTAAATAATCCTAAACCCACTGGTTTTTTTTTTAAAAAAGTTTAAACTAAACCCTAAACCCTAAAACTAACCCTAAACCAAAACCCTAAACCTACAACCCTAAACCCTATGCCCTAAACCACAAACCCTAAACTAACCCTAAACCACAAAATAAAAAATCATAACCCTAAACCCAAAACTTTAAACCCTAAAATACATCTTAAACCTACAACCTTAAATCTTCAACCCTAAAATGAAAACCCTAAACCCTAAACCTTAAAACCCTAAACCCTAAGCCTTAAACCCTAAACCCTAAACCCTAAACCCTAAACCCTAAACCCTAAAACCCTAAACCCTAAACACCAAACGCTAAACCCTAAACCTTAAAACCTACAACCCTAAACCCTAAGTCTTAAACCCCAAACCCTAAACCCTAAACCCTAAACCCTAAAAGCCTAAAGGCCTAAACCTAAACTAAATAAAACTGATAAATAAAATAAATAAAAAAACCTAGACCTAAATTAAATTAAAACCTAAACCTAAACCTAAACATAAACTTAAACCTAAACCTAAAAATAAAATAAAATAAAAAATAAAACTAAAACAAAAAAAAACCTAAACTAAACTAAAAAACAAAATAAACCTAAAAAAAATAAAAAACCTAAATGTAAAATAAAAATAAAATAAAATAAGAACTAAATAAAAACCTAAACCTAAAAAAATAAATATAAAAATAAAATTGAAAAATAAATAAAAAATAAAACCTAAACCCTAAACTAAAAAAAAAACCTAAACCTAATATAAAAATAAAATAAAATAAACTTAAACCTAAACTAAAATAAATAAAACCTAAGATAAACTAAACCCCTAAACTAAAAAATAGAACCTACCTAAAATAAAAACCTAAAACCTAAACCTAAAAAATAAAATAAAAACTTAAATTTAAACCTAAAAATAAAAAAAATAAAACCTAAACCTAAAATATAAAATAAAAATAAAACTCAAGTAAAAAATAAACTAAAATAAAAAACCTAAACTAAAATAAATAAATACACTAAACTAAATAAAATAAAAAATAAATCTAAATAAAAAATAAAGTAAACTAAAATAAATAAAAATAAACTAAATATACTAAATAAACCTAAACCTACTACTTTACTTAATTTTTTTTAAAAAAAAATTAAACCCTAAACCATAAAAGCATAAACCCTAAAACCCTAAACCCTAAACCCTAAACCCCAAACCCTAATTCATAAACCCTAAACCCCAAACCCTAAACCTAAACCTAAGGTAACTATATAAATTAAAAAATAAACCTAAACCCTAAAACCTAATAAACTTAAACATAAACCTAAACCCTAAGAATGGGCAGAACCTTGATGACATTAACATCACCGTCAACCATGCTCAATCTAGATCTAGCGGTGGCGTGAGGTATGCATCGCAGGGTGGTGGGGAACTAGGTGCTAGTGGATATGGAGATGGTGGTCGGAGCAATGGTGGTTATGGTGGTGGGAGGAGTGACGAAGGTTACAGCTGTGGTGGTGGCAGAGGGAGAGATCGAGGATATGATGGCGATCCCACCACTCTAGAGGCGAGGGTAGTTCTGATGGGAACTAGAGAAATTGAAGAATGACAAATCTGATCTCCTGCTTATGGAACTATGTCTTTATAGTAGAGATGGTTCTAGTTATCTAGGGTTTTTGGTTTGCTCTATGTGTGCTCATTTTTCATCTATGTCATTGCTTGTCTAAGAAAACTTGGTGTGTTACTTGGTTGATGAGCTTTCTGTTTGAGGACAAATGAAGAAACAATCTACCTAAGTTTAGACACCTAAGTGTCCATCTGTGAGCAATCCTTTTCTATAGGTGATACTATCTAATAATAGAACTCCTCTAGTGATATTGTCTTCTCAACCGCTCTCAATTTAGTAGTTATGTCAAGGAGCTAAATCTGTGCTTTAAAATCTCTCTTTAGTAAGATTTCAATGCTTTGAGACTTTGCTCGAGATGTTGGTGAATTAGGGAGACTTGATGTGAAGTGTTACTGAATGAGATTTTTACAATAGTGATTGTATCTGACAAAATCTCTTGATAAGTAGTGTGTAATTAGAATAATTCAAACTCAATATCTCTGCATAGGGATTTACAAAACTATAACTCTCCTACTTTGAGACTCAACATGGCAACATAATGTAACAAATAATTCACTTAAACATAAAATCAAGAAAGCTTAAGTAAAACTCTTAAGTCAATGCTTAGAAATAGGTGGCATAGTGTTGTGAGAGACTTAGGCCACTCACATATTTTTTGCTGACATCTAAAATATTATTTAAGAGAGATTTTGGATCCCAACATAGTATCTATTATCTTTTCTATTTTTCTTTTATTAGTAGTAGTGTTACTTCATTTAGATGTATTCATTTGAATTTAATTTAATGGTGGAAAGAATAATTCCTACATTTGATGACATTCTTTTAGAATTTTTGATGTTATTTGAAATCTAAAGTTTGATGAAAAGCCACTTGTAAATTAATTTTATGTACTGTCTTTGTTGACCTCATTTTAGAATGAGCTCTCAACCCCTCCATCTTAAACATAGAACTTCTCTTAGACTTTAAGAGTTCCTTAGTCTTAAGACACATCTAGTGATTAGGTGGACACTCAACCCTGTAGAGACTTAGAAGAGTTAGCCATAGGAATAGGTCATGCCTTAGGTGTTAGGAAAATCACTACCCTATAGCATGAACCACCTTCCTTACTTCTTTCCTTCAAGTAAAAATCCAAACTCAAATCAATGCCACATGATTGAAAACCATGATTGAAATTCCAAGTTCAAAATATTTCCTAAGTCTTTAATTCCCTCTTAAGGACTTAATCTAATTCATATTCAAACCAATTCAAATTCATGAAATTTTCTCATAACTCATTTATATTCCCATTTATATGAAAATATATAAATGAAATATAAATTTAAATCAATCAAACAAAACTCAAAACTCAAATCCAAAACTACAAAATTTCTTAAGTCTTTTAAATTTCCTCTTAAGGACTTAGTCTAGATCATCTTCAAATCAATTTAAATTCATGAAATTTTCTCATTTATATTTACATATATAAATGAAATATAAATTCAAATCAATAAAACTAAACTAAAACTCAAATCCAATACTCCAAAAATTTCCTTAAGTCCTTTGAATTTCCTCTAAAGGACTTAGCTTAGATCATCTTCAAATCAATTCAAATTCATGAAATTTTCTTATAACTCATTTAAATTATCATTTATATTCACATATATAAATGAAATATAAATTTAAATCAATCAAACCAAATTCAAAATTTCAAGTTCCAAAATACAAAATTGCCTCAGTCCTTTAAATTTCCTCTTAAGGACTTAGCCTAGATCATGATCAAATCACTTCAAATCCTTAAAATTTTCTCATAATCCATTTATATTTTCATTTATATTCACATATATAAATGAAATGTAAATTAAAACAATCAAAACAAATTCCAAAAATCAAACTCAAATTCATTGAAAATCCAACCTGAGCTTTTCAAGTCAGAATCTTGAACTTAGCCAAATCAACTTCAAATCAAGCCAAAATCTTGATTTTCCTTCGTGATTCAATCCATCCTTCAATAATGAATCCAAATATAATTACAAAATTTAATCACTTAATCAAAACTCAATTCAAAAGTCAATCAAAAATCCATTTCATGTTCACCCTTTGAACTTGAAATTATCAAATGAATCAAAACCCATTTGACTTCAAATCACTTGCAAATGGATTTATATTTCAATCATAAGTCCATATGCAAGTTCAATCAAACTAAAATCAAGCTTTGACCAAGACATTTGACCCACCTAGGCTCACTTGACCCAAAGGGAACTAAAGTACCCTTTATGAGGAAAATTCTAATCATAACCAAATTGGAATGAACTAAGCCCACCTATGCCTCTCATCATGATCAACAATTATCATGAGATGATCAACCAATCAAATTGGGTCAAACCAAGTCAAACCTAAGGGTTGGCCATGTCAACACTTAGCAAAAATGAAACCCAACATAGCCAAAATCCACCATAGGCCAAATTGATTGAAACCAATGATCTAAGTTCATTCATGACCAATGTTTGAACTTGACCAAGTCAACATTTGAGCCTAACCTATCCTAATTGGCCACTTGACCAAAGTTGACCCAACTTGACCTAAAAAATCAAAATGGGTCAAAACTTGATCTAAGCCAAATTGATTGAAACCAATGAGTCAAGTTCATTCCAAATCACTTGCTAAACTTGACCAAAGCCTCAATTGGCCAACTAGACCTAACCTAGCCCAATTGACCTTGAACCCATCTTGACCTAAAGGGGTCATATTGAGCCAAATTCAAACTTAACCAACATTGATTGGAAGCAAAGATATTGTTGGTTAGAAAATTTTCTATATATGGTCGCCTTCAAATATGTTGTGAAAATAGAAAAAAAAATATAAAAATTCATCTTTTTGGGAGGCCATGCAGATCCGGAGATGTGCTTATTCAGGTGATCAGGCACATCATCAAGGAATAGTGTACTATCTCGAAAGACAGAAATCACTACCCTTTAATGGACCTAATCACCTCAATAAGGACTCCCAAGGATGATGGGTCTGCATATGTACGAGAGATTCGTCTCCTACTTTACATGGAAAAGTAAAGCATGGTCTATTTTAAACTAGGTTCGTTAAGTTCCCTATAGGGGCAAGCCCCATAGTTAATTACATCCTAAGGGACGGGATCCCTTCGGAATACTCTCGATTAAGGTAAATGATCATTTTCTTTAAAGATTTCAATAGGAAAGGACTATCAATCGATTAGTTCACTTTTGAAGATCAAATGGGATTGATTAGAGAGGGGAAGTTATTATCAAACTACAATGGAAGATAAGTAGGAGATGCCCATGATGCTAGGAAACCTAATGAGCATCTCAAACTATCCTATAGTTGGGCTTTATATTTTTGAAATTGATTTAATATGTTTGAGTTGCATTTTTCATTAGAAATTTAGGACTTATGATTCCTTAACACAAGATTAAGGAAATGCCTACAGGTGAGGAATTAAACATGGCCCACAAAGGGGAGAAGCAACCTCAGAACCTAAATCTAGGGAGCTTTGGCGAGGGCTGAAAGCACAACCTAAATCTAAGGAGAAAATGGGTATTTAGTTTGCCTCCATAAGAGAGGACAAATCACCCGTCTGTTTGGACTTACAATCACCTAGGTGTGGCCTCCAACTAACTCCTTCCTATGATTTTAAATACATGTAGGCAAGTCATATTCTTTATGCAAGATAGCTAGAATGATATTTATTTAGAAAGAGACTAAGTCCTTAAACTCACTCCCTAAAAAGACTAGATCATGTAAGGACATGCTTCAAATGACCTAAATTTAATGTAATTCAAATTTAATTTTTGTTTTCATTTTTGGACAATTATTTTGACTTAGGCTAATAGGATTCATATGCCTAATGCATGAGAAGTAAAGCTATTGGCCAAAATCAATGAGAAGGGAGGAGGTGTCTTTCCACCATGGCTCTCAAAGGTCAAGCCAAGTTTCTCTGTCAAAGGTGGAAGCCCTCCAATCAAGAGTGAAATAAGATGCATTTGTGCTTGATATTGTAAAAAATACTCATCCAGCTAAGGGGTTGCTAATTCTTTTATCTTGATTTTAAACCTAAGCTTTAAGTGAGGTTATGAATTCTTTATTTTAATTTTGAGTTGTTAAGTTGGGTAAAGATCTATTTTTTGCTAAGAGCCTAATCCACATCCATACATAAAGCAAGGAAGAAACTAGAAAAATGATGCCACTTAATGCACAAGCTAAAAAAATCAACAATCAATTTATAAAGCTAATCACAAAAAGAATAAAAGGCTGTTGTAGTTGGGCACCATCGCACAAACCCGAAAATAACAAATTGGGTAGCCAAGCTCTACCCTTATACAACCCAATTATAAATGAATTAAAATATAATTAAGCAAGGAATTCATTGTTATGGGGATCTTCAAGCTTTATTTCTTCTTTCTTCTTTTCTTTTTTCTTCTTCTTTTCTTCTTTCTTCTTTGGTTCTTTCTTTTGGATGGTAGAAAGGTGGATGCTCCAAAGGCTTCACATGGTGCATAAGAAAAGATCTTATGACCAATGCTCATCCTAATCCCCATAGCAATCATTCTAAAATCCTAATTGCACAAATTTACATGAAAAGGAAAAGTGGAAATCTAACTAACACCTGCAAAACAAAGGTTAGCTAAAATAAACCAAACAAATCCCAAGCATGTATATTGGACTTATCACCCCACACATGGGTGACTAAGTCCACCTAGCCTATTGGATTATGCTTAGGGGTATAAGCACATGCAAGCAAAAGCATTTATATTTTTATTATAGTGCCCCTTAAGCACAATCCCCTATAGAAAATAATGGTTAGACTAAGATCTTCCTACCATTCCTTCTACACACATACATCCTAACATCCATTCTAAAATATATATCACAAAATAAAAAGCAAGCATCAAGCCATGCACCGTCCTAACCTAAAGCTAGAAGTGGTGACTTAGGCTAATGTGTGTGCTTTGAAGGTTTGTGCGGTATGCTTTGCTATGGCTTTAAGTTAGAATTTTTTAAGTGTGAAGCCATGTTCAATTTAGAGGAGGGTTTGATTCAAATTGTTTAATTTTTTTGGGTTGATTTTATTTCATATTTTGATTAGGTTCATGTGAATCCTACAATTAATTACTAAGTTATAAAGAAAGGGAATGAGAAGAGGACTTCTCTTTTCTTCCCTAACCTAATTAATTTCTAAGGTAGATTCACATTTTAGTTTTGTTTAGTGAATGTTTTGATTAAGTGTTTTAATTAATCCTAAGTTTGGATGAACTCTAAACAATCCCATTCAAAAAGAGAGGCATTTTAAGATTAAATAAAATAAACCAAATTCACAAAACATACATCACTTCATTTCTTTCCCAACATGTATAACATGCATATGATTGAATCCTAAGCATATCTATGCACACAAATGAGAATATTTAACACACTTTATGATGCATTCTTTGCAATTCATTTAAGGAAATTTGAAAGTTTAAGATGCATGATTTTCATTTAATATAAAAGGGTTTCTTATCCAATTTTCACATGCACACATGAAAGTAAGAAAGGCATAAGTGAGTATAGTGCCATTGTTAACCAGAGGTGCAAGGTACAAGACCTACTTAGGGCTACTTAAATTCTCACAACCTCGGGGTTTTCCAGACTAATATACCACTTTTCTTAAGTACAAACATGTGCACAAAAGAAATGAATGGAAAAGGAAAAATGCAAAAAGTTGTATTAATTGATTCATTTTATTTATGCAATTTATGTGTACAAGAAGAGGTGATCCTTCTTAAGTGATAGCATAGGAATGAATAGGATATATAATTAAGCAAGTGTTAGGTTCTTTTCAAATGAACCATACATCTTACCAACTCTTATTCAAAATTATACTAAAAGAAAAGAGAAGGAAAACCTATACTAAGCACATCCTTATATCCTCTCACATGCAAGCTTATATTTAAAATATAAGTAGCACACTTTCAATTTTAGTCATTTGATTTATATGTTTTAAAAACTAATTTGAATTTAGTAGTGATAATAGCCATTCATATTTCTACTTTAGCACATGCAAATTTGACATAAAGTAAACAATTTCATTTTGAATTTGGATTTTGAAAAATATGAATGCATGAAACCACATGACATACAAATTTAACATGTTGGGGAAAGAATTAAAGTAATGAAAGTATGTAAACACATTCACTTTAATTAAATCCTAAAGTCATTCTTATGAAATAAGAAAACTTAAAGTAAATCAAAGTTTATTTAAGATGATTTTTGTTTGATTTAGAATTTGATTTAATTTTGAAAATGTGAGTTGAGTTTTTTGTTCGTAACCCATTCTCACATGTGTTTGATATTTTTGTTTAGATTTAGATTATTAGATTTATTTTTATATATTAATTAGGTTAAGGTATGAATTAAGCAAGTTAATTAACCCTTATTTTTATCACCTTAGCATAGTTAACCAATTAATTATGAGCCAATGAGATGACATAAAAACTCATAAGGAATTTAAATTTGCAATGCACCTAGGAAGAAAAGGACCTAATGCAATTTGGCTCATGATTAATGGTTAATTAAGCTAACTTAAGTAATTTCAAAACACCCTCATACATGTGAGGTGAGTTTTGATTTCTTAATTGAACTTAGGCTATTCAACACCTAAGTATCTACCTAAAGTAGATTGATTATGTTCTAGAAGATTTTTAGAATGTTTAGAAATTATTTAAGAAAGTAATTAATGAATTAACCCTTAATTAAGAGAGGATTATGGAAAGAAAAGAGGGTTTAGGGAATAGTTTAGGAGAAATAACCCAAAATTATTCCCTAAGCCTCTTATTCATTGGATCGAGGTTTATGGTATTTAATGAGTTTAGGTTTAATTTGTCTCATATATCCATTTGTCAAATGGGTAATTCATATTTGCAATTTCCATTAATAAATATTAGGTTTGGTTAGTCATAAGGTAATTTATCTTTGTTTCCAATTAATTTTGGATATGTTTGAATTTTAAATTATAGGTCAAGTTGGGCTCAAAATTCAGTTGAATTATTTTTTATTTGGTCAATTAAAATATTTGGAATGAATTATTTTTCAAAATTTAACTTAGATGTTTTAAATTTTGACTTTGGGTTAATTGTCAACTTGGGTCAAATGGTCAATTGGGCTAGGTTAGGCTCAAATGTTGACTTGGTAAATTCAAACTAGTTCATGAATGAACCTACATCATTGGTTTCAATCAATGGCCAATGGTGGATTTTGATCATGTTAGGTGTCATTTTAGGCTAAATGTTGACGGTGTCCAGGTTTGACTTGGTTTGACAATTTGGTTGATCATCCCATGATGATTGTTGATCATGATAAAGGCATAGGTGATTTTGGTTCAATCCAATTTGGTTAGGATTAAATTTGGCTTATAATACTTTGGGTTACTTTGTCAAGTGAGATAAGTGGTCAAATCTTGGTCAAAGCTTGATTTGAGTTTGATTGAACTTGTATATGGACTTATGATTGAAATATATATCCATTACAAGTGGTTTGAAGTCAAATGGGTTTTGATTCAGGTAATTTCATATTCAAGGAAGAATATGAAGGGATTTTAGCTTTGATTTTGCATTGATTTTTGATTTGGTGATTGTTTGTATTAATATGAATTCATGATTGTGGGTTAATTGAATCATGAAGGAAAATCAAGAGTTTTGCTTGATTTGAGTGATTTGGCTAAATTCAAGATTTTGACTTGAATGCTTAGGTTGATTTTGAATGGATTTGATTTGATTTTTTGGGAGTTTTTGATTGAATTTATATTTCATTTATATATGTGAATATAAATGAGAATATAATTGACCATGAGAAAATTTCAAGTTTGAAGTGATTTGATCATGATTTAGACTATGTCCATTAAAGGGGATTTAGGACTTAGAAATTTTTTGGAGTTTGAAGCTTGAATTTTGAATTTGGGTTTGATTGATTTATATTTATATTTCATTTATAAGTGAATATAAATGACAATATAAATGAGTTATGGAAAATCACATAAATTTGATTAGTTTGGCTTGATTTAACTAAGTCCATTAGAAGGAATAAGGACTTGGAGGATTTGAAATTTGGAATTTAATTTTTTTGAATTTGAGTTGATTGATTGATATTTATATTTCATTTATTTATGTGAATGTAAATATAGAATATAAATGAATTTTGAGAAAATCATGAGTTTTGATTTGAGTTGATTTTGTAAGTCCTTGAAAGAAAGGTAAAACTTGAAATTTCATGAATTGATTTGAATTTTGAGTTTAGTTTGATTTGTTATATTTCATTTATATATGTGAATATAAATGAGAATATAAATCAATTTGAAAATCTCAAGTTTGGGTGGTTTAGATCATAATTTTGTTAAGTCTTAAGAGGTTTAAGGTTTGTTAAGGATATTTAAAATTTCATTCATGGTTTCAATCATGGGTCAAATGCATGGAGTTGATTTTGAGTTTAGAAAATCAAATAAGGTTGATTTGGAGTTTGACAAGGATGAAAAGTGAGGAATGGTTCAAGCTAAGGGTAAAAACTCAACACCCAAGGCATGACCTATTCTTATGGCTAACTCTTCAAGTCTCTAGGGGTTAGTGGTCATAATTTGATGTGTCAAGACTAAGAACTCTTAAAGTCAGAGAAGTTTTCAACATGGAGGGCTGAGCTCATTCTAAATGGGTCAATAAATGATCAATAGATGTGGTGTGACAAGGAACACCTTGGTTGACAAAATGATCAACAACATGAATGATCACAAGACTATGAGAAATAATCTATCCTTAAATGTGAAAGAATGGCTTGATGGTGTGGCTCATTATGTCCAAGACATGAGGGAAGGAAGAATCCATAAGGGATGAGTGTGAACCTTCCATGAAGCGATTCAAGTCATCCATAAGGGATGAAAGGTTTGATTTGATTTGAGTCTCATGAGATGAAAAGATTTATTTAAGTTAGGAAGGGTTGAATTTGTTTCAATTTTGTTAGGTTTAAATTTTGAGATGAACATTGGTTTGATGGATCACACTTTGTAGAAATGAGATAACTGACTTAATCCAAAGGGGTAGTCTACTAAACACATAGTAGGACTAGAACCAAAGGGATGTCTTTGAATGGAGATTTTGAAAGAAAGCATATGAATTTACATTTCTAAAGTAAGATTATAGAATCTATTAAAGAAGTTTGAACCCAACATAGAGTTTGATTGATGAATGACTTAGATCAACTCAGGATAGTCAAGATTAATTTCATTTTAGTTTTTTGATTTGTTTTAATTGATTATTTATATTGTGATGAATGAGTAAATATGAAATCAAATTTATTAATTTGAGAGTCTAAAAAGGTGACTAAGAAGGGATGCCTTTTGATTTACAATGGATAAGTTGATGAAAGTTTGAGGGATCACATCTTACAAAGTAATTTGGGGTGATTGGTTATTTTAAGCGACAAATAAATAATGAATTAATGCCTTTGGACTTAAATCATCTCAAGAATAGTAAAAGATTAATTTTATTTTTAGATTTATGTTGGTGGATTCCATTGGTTTGCGATGGATCATTTTGAGAAAATCAAATAGACTTATCTGATTCTTGAAATAAAGGGAGTAATATAATGATGGAAAAACTATACCAAAGGTGCCTTTGAGTTTGCAATGATCAATTCAAGGAAGAAAGAGGGACTCACATCTTCCACTAAAAGAATTGGTTGGTTGCTTTGGGCAATAAATCAAACTTGATGCCATATTTGCGATAATCATCTAGAAAAGAATGCATCATAGTCTTATATCTTTCAAGTGTAATGAATTGGGTAACACCTTATGGAAAATAGATTGAGATAAGGGTGACTCATGAGTTTGATAGGGACTTATCTCATCAGTAGTTGAATTCCTCTAGGGAGTTCACCTAAAGATGATCCTTGGGAAAAGGGGCCCTTTGAGGGCTTAATTTAATCAAGAAATTAATTTTGTTCATTTGTTTAGTTTATTTTATCATAGATCTTGGTTTGCAAGGGATCAGAAAGATGTTAATGAGTTTACTAAACTAAGGGATAATCATGCTTTGAATAAATTCTCAACCACGGGGTGATACTAGAAAAGAGCGCCAATCCAAAAGTAACTAGGTAGTGTCTAAATGTGGTTGCAAAGGATAGATCAAAATGAAGATGGGGTTGTTAAGGGCTTAATCAACACCAAGGATAAGATGACATGGCTAGTCTATATCCAAGGTATTGATGTCCAACCAGGAGAAGCGGGAGACTCTATCAAGAGTGGTGTACTCACAAGTCATCGGATAGTGAACACCAACCTAAAGGTGATCGGTTTGTAATCAACTAGGAAGAAAGCTCAGGGACTCACATCTTCATAATGAAATTGATTGTTGGATATATCTGATTTGATATGTACTATTTGACCAGGGTGACTCTTGAGTGAATGCCACTTGGGGACTTTATCAAGTCATGAAATGAGCTCTGACTTATCCCAAAAATATAGACCTAGTTGGTGCATGATGGCTAGTTCAAGAAGAAAGCCTGAGACTCACATCTTCTTAAAATAAAGTCAAAGGTAGTTCTTCATGGCTTACCATATTAACTCGTTAGTTTGCAATGATTAAGTTACGAAGAAAGCATAGGGACTCACATCATCCAAACAAGTGATCACTAGGGTGATGTCTAGCAGTAGCATGTGCGACCTAGGCCTAATGAGTGAGTGCCATAGGGCTTGCTACATCAAAATAATTGATCAAAGATTTGTGTTTGTTGTTGTGCATGTGTTAAAAGGAATATGATGCCTCAGGGACTCTTTTACCTTAAATACCTGATTGATGAAATGGTGTATGGAAAATAGGATTCCCCAGAAAGGATGGCCACTTGGGTTTTCTCACACCTAACTTAGTTGTTAATCAAAATAATGCCAAAGGTTATTACACCTATTCTAATTGCGTTAGGTGATTGTGTTTGTGATGTGAAAGAGGGATAGGATGCCACTAAGGGACTCTAACACCTACCCTAGACACATCACAATGGATTTGCAAGACAAGCTAACAATGCTCTAAAAGAAGAGAAGATTTGATGAATGGAAGTAGATTTTTGTTCTTTTTATTAAAATTGTTGTCAAACATGATTTATTTCATAGATAATATTTCTTTAGATAGAGCCTATTAATTGGAAGCATTGTGTTCCTTTATAATTAATAAGGGATAAGATCCTCCTTGTATCCTTCTCTATGACATAGGGGCCTTCCCAAGTGGGTTCAAACTAGCCTCATCTTTTGAGGGCAACAATTTATCTCCGAGGACTAACACAAGTTCTCCTACTCAAAGAGGGGTGGACTTATTGTGAGCTTGAATCATTTTGGCCTGTATAACTGGTTCTCTAGTGGAGACTCTCCTCTAAACCTTGAGCTCTTCTAACCATAACTTTGCATTACCTCAGTAGTAATCTTGTTACCCAATGCTATCCTTAGTGATGAGAGTTGAACTTCTAAAGAAGCAGGTTTTACCCATACCTTGGAAAATAGTGTGACTTAGTTGAGTTTGGTATGTAGTGTGGTAGGTTCACAAGGATTCAACCAACTGCTCGTTCTACTATCATTTGTTATCATCAAGAGTCTTCTTCAATATCTGGATGATAGTTTTGTTGAATTTTTCTACTAAGCCATTTGCTATAGGGTAGTAGATGGTGGAGTATCTCCAATCTATACCATGCCTTCTAGTAAAGCTGTTGATCTTCGTGCTTTTAAAGGTTTGAGGGACAAACTAAGCACATGGCTTGAAATGGGCACATGGGAATCATGTCTCCACTCAAATGGAGCACATGGGGACTTCACTAATCCACTCCCTAATCTAAAATGAATCACATGACACCTCTAATAGCTCAAACAACCTTCTAAATCAAGGAAATTGATCCAAAATGGCAAGTGAAGCTTCAGTCATCTAATTGCCATTGGGGGAGATATACTACCCCTAATTCACTTCAATTCCAATAGAGCCATATTGATTGAAGCTAGAGTCATAGAAGCCATTTGCAGAGATCTAAACTTCTTAATGAGATTGAATTGGCATTTCTCAGTTTATCCTTTGAAAATAGGGAGGTCCATTGAATTGCAAACTTCCTCTATACTTAAACTCCACTCAATTCCCTTTGCACTCCATTAAAGAACCCAATGCTTGCCAAGCTCTCTTCCAAGTTCTTGAAGCAAGGTGGGATCCATTTCAATCAAAGAGCTCAAACTAAGGAGGTGACCCTAGGGGCTCACCTCACTCTCAAACTTTCACCAAGTTTGTTTCAACCAAATGAAGCTTCTGAATCAAGTGCATCACCTTAGTATTATTTTACCATGAACTCAATGTGGTGTGGAGCTTTGTGAAACAAATTTTAATCATGGGTTTTTCTTGTTAGATGTGCTTGTATTAGGTTTAGATGGTGTGGGTTGATTTTTCATGAGCTTGATTGAGCTGGATCTTCTCTTCAAAATGATGGTCCCCATTTTCATAGGGAATAATAGGAGGATCTCGCCATCCATCTGTACATTTTGGATGAAGACGAGATTAAAACATGGTTTTATAATTAATTTTATCCCCTGAATGGCGACTTTAATCTCATCATCATCCTTGATGGTGAGGCAAAAGCGCATAGCAGCCATGCACTATGATGGGAATTTTAAGTGGTCAATCAAAGCACACCGCATGTAAAGGGATGTTGCATGCATCTGGCTCATAGGATTAATGAATTAATTAGGGTTTATTTAATTCTAATTAATTTCTAAACTTCTAAAATTCATATCTCAACCTATAAAATTGAGAAAATATGAAATAAATTACATTAGAAGATAATTTAACATAGAATATTTTAAAATTAATTTTGATTAAATTTTTTAATACTTCTTTTCTCTAAATTTATTTTGGAAATATTTCTAAATTACTCTCTATTAATTCATTGATTAATCTTAAACTTCTTGAGTGTACTTTGGGGATGACTTATGCCTCTAATTTTCTTGGTATTTATTGGTGGTTTAATTGGGAAATTGCTAATTCATTTCTAATTACCCCTATGTAATTAAGGTTAATTAAGGGTTTGATTAGTGGTTTAATCCTTTTTTGAAGTTGATTAAGGTCTATTTCAGTGAATAAGAGGTTTAGGGAATAATTTTGGGGCATTTCCCCTAAGCTATTCCTCAAACCCCATTTTCTTTCTTAATCCTCTCTTAATTAAGGGTCAATTCAATAATTACCCTCTTAATTAATTTCTTAAAATTCTAAAACTTTGCAAAACTTAATTAATTTACTTGGAATAGATGCTTAGGTGTTCAAGAGCCTATATTCAATTAAGGAAATCAAAATTCAACTCATATGTGTGAGGGGTGTTTTGAAATTACTTAAGTTAAACCCTTAACTTAATTAATCATTACTCATGAGCCAAATTGCATTAGGCCCCTTTCATCCTAAGTGCATTGCAAATTTAAATTTCTGGTGAGATTTCATGTCATCTCATTAGCTCAAAATTATTTGATTAACTATGCTAAGGTGGTGTAGGTAAAGGGTAATTAACATGCTTAATTCATACCTTAACCTAATCAAAATAAAAAATGAATCTAATCAACTAAAAATTGAACAAAAATATCAAACACATGTGGGAATGGGTTAGGAACAGCAAACTCAACTCACATTTTCAAAATTAAATCAAATTCAAAATCAAAAATCATATTAAATAAACTTTGATTTACTTTAAGCTTTCTTATTTCATAAGATTTTCTTTAGAATTAATTAAAGTGAATATGTTTACATGCTTTCATTTCTTTAGTTGTTAACATGCTAAATATGTATGTCATATGGTTTCATGCATCCATTCTTTTCAAAATCAAATTTAAAATGAAAATATTTCTTTTATGTCAAATTTATGTGTTGACTAAAGTAAGAATATGGAGCTATTATCACTATTAAATTAAAATTATTTTCAAATATATATAAATCAATTATTAAAATTGAAAGTGTGTTACTTATATCTTATAATTTTACATGTGAGTGAAATATAAGGATGTGCTTAGAGTAGGTTCTTTCCTTCTGCTCTCTTTTAGCATAGTTTTGAATAGGATTTGGCAAAGTGTATAGTTCATTTGAGAAGAACCTAACACTTGCCTAATTCCATATCCTATTCATTCCTATGCCATTACTTAAGAAGGATACCTATACTTGTACATATAAATTGCATAAACTAAAATAAATCAACCAACATAAACTTTTGCATTCTTTCTTTTCCATTCATTTCTTTTGTACACATGCTTGTATTTAATGGAAAGTGGTATATTAGTCTAGACAACCCTGGGGTTGTGAGGCTTTAAGTTTAAGTAGGTGTACTTTACACCCCAGTTAACAATGGCATTGTACTTATGCCTTTCATACATTCATATGTGTGAAAATTGGATAAGAAACCCCTTTGTTACTTAATGAAAATCATGCATTATAAACATTCAAATTTTCTTAAATGAATTACTTAGCATGCATGAAGTGTGCTAAATATTCCCATTTTTTTTATGTATAGATATGGGCTCATTCATATGTATGTTATACATGTTGGGAAAGAAATGAAGTGATGTATGTTTTGTGAATTTAGTTCATTTTACTTAATCTTAAAATGCCTTTCTTTTTGAATATGTTTGTTTAGAGTTCTACTAAACTTAGGATTAATTAAAAAATATAATAAGATATTCACTAAATAAAACTAAAACATGAATCCACTTTATAAATTACTTAAGTTAGGGAAGGAAAGAGAAGTTCTCTTCGATTTCCCTCTCTTTATAACTTAGTAATTAATTCTACGATTCACTTGTACCCAATCAAAACATAAATTAAAAATAAACCAAAAATAATTAAATCACTTAAATGAAACTCTCCTCTAAGTTTAACATTCTTCACACTTAGAAAATTCTAACATAAATCCATAGTTAAACATACTACGCAAACCTCTAAAGCACACACATTAGGATAAGTTACCACTTCTATCTTTAGGTTAGGATGGTGTATGGTTTGATGTTTTGCTTTTGTTTTAAGATATATGTTTTAGTCTAGATGTTAGGATGTATGTGCATAGAATGAATGGTAGGGTGATCTTAGTCTAACCATTATCTTCTGCAGGGGATTGTGCTTAAGGGGCGCTGTGATAAATAAAAATATAAATGCTTTTATTGTGTAGGTGCTTATACCCCTAAGCATAATCCAATAGGCCAGGTGGACTTAGTCACCCATGTATGGGGTGATAAGTCCAATATACATGCTTGGGATTTGTGTGGTTTATTTAGCTAATCTCTATTTTGTAGGTGTATGTTAGATTTACTTTTTCCTTTTCATGTAAATTTTGTAATTAGGATTTTGGAATGATTGTTATGGGGATTATGATAAGCGTTGGTCATAAGATCTCATCTTATGAACCATGTGAATCCTTTGGAGCATCCACCTTCCAACCATCCAAAAGAAGGAACCAAAGAAGAAAGAAGAAAACAAGAAGAAAGAAGAAGAAAGAAGAAAGAAGAATGAAGAAATGAAGCTTAGAGACCCCCATAATAATGAGTTCCTTACTTAATTGTATGTAATTCATTTTTAATCTAGGTTGTATAAGGGTAGAGCTTGGCTACCCAATTTTTTTTTAGGTTTGTGTGGTGGTACTCGACAACAATCGTCTCTTATTCTTTTATAATTAGCTTTATAAATTGATTGAAGATTTGTTTAACTTGTGCATTAAGTGGTATCCTTTTCATAGTTTCTTCCTTGCTTTATGTATGGCTTGGATGTGGATTAGGGTCTTAAAGAAAAATAAATCTTCTACCAAATTTAATAATTCAAAACTAAAAATAAAAAACTCATAACCTCACCTAAAGCATAGGCTAAAAATCAAGATAAAAGAACTAGTAACCCCTTAGGATGAGTACTTCTTTCATAACATCATGCACAAATGCATATTATTTCACTCTTGATTAGAGGGCTTCCACCTTTGCCAGAGAAACTTGGCTAGACATTTGAGAGCTATGGTGGAAACACACCTCCTCCCTTCTTGCTAATTTTGGCCAATAATCTCATTTCTCATGCATTAGGCATATGAATCCCATTAGCCTGAGTCAAAATAATTTTCCAAAAATAAAAATAAAATGAAATATGAATTGCATTAGATTTAGGTCATTTGAAGCATACACTTACATGATCTAGTCTCTTTAGGGAGTGAGTTTAAGGACTTAGTCTCTTTCTAAATAAATAACAACCTAGCTATCTTGCATAAAGCATATGACTTGCCTACATGAATTTAAAATGTAGGAGGAGTTAGTTGGTACCCCAGGTAGTTGTAAGTCAAGCGGTTGGGTGGTTTGTCCTCTCTTATGGAGGCAAACCAAATACCCACTTTCTTAGATTTAGTGCTTTTGCCAAAGCTCCTAGATTTAGGTTTTGAGATTGCTTCTCCCTTTATGGTCCATAAGCATAAATCCTCTCTTTGGCATTTGCTTAATCTTGTGTTATGGAATCATAAGCCCTAAATTGCTAATGAAAAAAAACTCAAACAAATTAAATTTCAAAATGTAAAGCCTAACCATAGGATAGTTTGAGATGCTCACTAGGTTTTCCTTGCATCATATCTCTACTTATCTTCTTTTGGCTTCAATAATAACACCCTCTCTTTGATCAATCCCATTTGATCTTCCAAAATAAACTAATCAATTGATAGTCCTACCTATTGAAATCATTGGAGACAATGATCATTTACCTTAATCAAGAGTATTTCTAAGGGATCTCATTCCTTAAGTAGTAATTAACTATGGGGCTTGCCCCTATAAGGAACTTAACAAAACCAATTTAATATAAACCCTACTTCACTTTTCACTGTAAAGTAGGGGAAGAATCTATGGTACACATGCAGACTCATTATCCTTAGGAGTCCTTGTTGAGGTGATTAGGTCCATTGTACGTGGTGACTCCTATCTTTTGGGATATTACACCTCTCCTCAATGTCGTACTCGATCACCCACAATAAGAACATCTGTGGATTTACGTGGTGTCAAAAATGCATAAAGA
This sequence comes from Cymbidium sinense, assembly GCA_021442155.1. Taxonomy (NCBI): domain Eukaryota; kingdom Viridiplantae; phylum Streptophyta; class Magnoliopsida; order Asparagales; family Orchidaceae; genus Cymbidium; species Cymbidium sinense. The sequence continues at coordinate 374,731,994 of CM038214.1, read as the reverse complement.
GAAAAAAATGTATATTTCCATCCTCATTTTATCCCGCATAGAGTGAAGATGGAAGTATGTATCTTATTCTTTGAGAATTTCAAGAGATTTTCAGAGATTTTCTACTCTCGGGGATAGTTCCTCTCTCCATCTTTGGTAAATGATCATTTTCTTCAAGTATCGATAGTGGGTTTGTACTTTGGTATGAATTCGAGACTATATTTCATTCCATTGGCACTTAGCTTATTTCATTCTTAAGATAGGCTAGCCAACATCTTTAAGTTTTAGGACCTCACCCTGTGTTGGTCTTAAAACCCCCATTGGTTCTCCAATGGGTAAAAATAAAAAGATCTAAATAAAAAGAAAACATTTAAAGACTTTCTTATCATTTTTATGATAAGGAAAGGTTCATTCTAAAATAACAAAGATAAAATAAATTGTTTATAAAAATCTCGCTTTTCAAAAAAGCACTATAAAAAAATGCACATAGTAAAATATTTTCTACAAAAGTTTCTTAAATCACCCTCATCTAACAATTCTCATAATTGTTACATGTAGGAATCTTCAAAATAAAACTAACAATTTTTTCCAAAAGCACAAATGAATATCTTCCCTCAATTCATTTTGATGAAGATTTCATTGTCAAGAATAAAATGAACAATCACCTCTCCAAAAAATCAAAATCAAAATTAAAAATAAAACTTTCAAAATACACATGAACCTTGCCATTCAATGTACCCACACCGATTGAATGGAAGTTTTATTTTCAAACAAAACTAAATTTTTTTTAAAAAAAAGCACATATGAACTTCTTCATTCAATATACCCAAATTTATTGAATGTAGATTTCATTCCCAAATAAAAATAACATCATTTGGAGATCCCACTTAAACATATTCCATATATGATTAAGTTGGAACTCCCCCTTTCAAAAAGCAATAATAACACACAAAACAAAATTTTCACATTTTGCAAAAATAAGATTGACTTCCATTCCTACATACCCAAGCTTGTTAGATGAAAGTCTTCTTTTCAAAATCAAAACTTAAAAATTATATTTTTAAAATTCAAAATGCATTTGGAACTTCATTTAGCATACTCAAATTTCCTAAGTGAAGTCTCCAAATTCAAAACCAAAAATTTTCAAACACATTTGGAACATCATAGCATACTCAAATTTGCTAAGAAGTCTCCAAATTCAAAAAAACCAAAATTTTCAAATACATTTGAACTTCATTTAGCTCAAATTTTCTAAGTGAAGTCTTAAAAAAAACCAAAAATTTTCAAATACATTTGAACTTCATTTAGCATACTCAAATTTGCTAAGTGAAGTCTCAAATTCAAACCAAAATTTTCAAACACATTTGAAAACTTCATTTAGCATACTCAAATTTTCTAAGTGAAGTCTCCAAATTCAAAACCAAAAATTTTCAAACACATTTGGAACTTCATTTAGCAAACTCAAATTTACTAAGTGAAGTCTCCAACCAAAAAAAAATTTCAAACACATTTGAAATCCATTCTACATACCTCATTTGCTAAAATGAAGTCTCCCTTTTAAAATTCAAAACAAAATTTGAAACACCTTTGAATTTCATTTAGCATATTCAAATTTGATAAATGAAATTTCCACTTCAAAAAATTTCCAAAAGCACTTTTGAACTTCTCTTAGCATACCAAATTTGCTAAAGAGAAGTTTCCATTTTCAAAACAAAACCAAAACATAACATTTTTAAACACATCTTTTGGAATTTCATTTAGCACTCAATTTGCTAAGTGAAATTTCCATTTCACAAAAATTAAGGAACTTCATCTTTATACCATATTTGCTAAAGTAAAGTCTCCACTTTCAATCAAAAATAAATCAAAACCAAAAGGGAACACATTAGGATTTCCATAGCATACCCAAATTTGCTAAGGATCCTACTTTTGCAAAAATCAAAATATCCAAAAAAAATAAAACACTTTAGGATTTTCTTAGCATACTCAAATTTGCTAAGAATCCTATTTTCAAAAATCTTTCAAAAAAACACACTTGGGTTCCTCACTTAGCACACCTAAATTTGCTAAGTGGGAATTCCAATTTTCAAAAATCAACAACAATCACAAAAAAGAAACAATTTTCAAACACTTCACTTAGCATATCAAAATTTGCTAAGTGAGTAAAATTCCAAAATACTAAAAAAAAATAAATCAATTGACTTTAACATACCCAAATTTGTTAAAGGAAAGGGTCCTCAAATCAAAATCTAATTTCAAATATAAACCTATGGAAGCATCTTTCTAAAAATATTTGAATCCACTTTTCAACATACCCAAATTTGTTGAAATTGGATTCATATTCAAAAATTCCTCTTTCCAATCAAATTTCTAAATCTTCTCTAAACCATTTGAACCCCACTTAACACTTCTAAGATGTTGGATGTGGGTTCAAATTTTAAATTCAAATTCAGAAATCAACAAAAATAGAAATCTGATCCGAACTCATTTCCTATATTGTACATTCTCCTCACGCCACGCTACAAAGTTTCAATTTTGCTGATTAGAAATGGAGGTTTGTGTTTCTCCACGATGGACTTGGCCTTGAGAGCCAATTTCCTGTGATGCCCACCTTATCAGAGGGATTTGAGGGAGTAAAGATCACTGAGGTAGTCCCTCACAACCGCCGACTAGGTGTACGGTGTATCATCCGATCAATTTTTCGACATTATCTCCTCATTAAAAGGAAAGTAGTGGCCCCACCAATTTTAAAAGTGAAAGTGACAATGCCTAATGTGCTCCATGATTTCTGTGCTACCCCAGAGGCTAGCACACTCTTGGCCCCTCAAAGGGTAAGGCTCCTCGATCCAGATTGCCTCCCAAACCTTTGAGGTTTGGGTCTTGTTCTTACTCTACTCATCCTACCAACTAGAGAGAAATAAAACTGCATGATCTGATCATACCGTGATTGCTAGGAGATGGAGTCGCTATGCTCAATTGTAGAGGAGGTACCTACTTTGATCACCCCTGGTTATAGTGAGAACCGCCATCTTCTCTGTGACAAGAGAGGATGCTAGGATTTGTACTTCACCTCCACCAAGGGTTCAACACTAGCCTCACTTAGAGGGAGGTTGAGGTCCCTGGCTTATGCCGAGCTTAGCTAAAGTCTGGAGCTCAATTTGATTTGAGATCTATCATCACCCATAGTGTGGGGAAACATCTTGATAGGAGAGAGAGGCCCATACATCTCATATCACTAGGGAGAGAGTGAGGTTCGCCATGGAGCTTCACACTCATTGATTTTCTAGGCATGCTACCCTGCCACATACAGATAGCATCCGCTTACTAGGACATTCATCATAGGATAGCTCCTGTTCAGAGAGTTGGTGGTGTCTCCACCACACCGCTCTACCCCCCATCCACCGTCACCCATTCACGTCACATTATCTCCAGTTCCATAGAAGGCCATGAAAGACATATCCGGGGAGAAGCATACCCCATTGGTGATCAACTGAGGGATTCTACTACATATACACCACCTACTGTGGTGAGGTTGAGCTCTCCTACTCAACCTTCTGCCCTAGTGGTGGTGCGGAGGGATTGGCGACCTTGAAGTATAGTGGTCATCCCTTCACCAACACAACTAGTTCAACAGGACATGGAGATGTTAGTAACTATTATAGAGGGAGCAGATGATAGCCTAGCTACATTGGTGAAACTAGAACCTCCTATGAGTGTCACCCTTTCTAGAGCAAGTGATAGTCAGGAGTGTGTCTCTTTTAGTGTGTATAATCCTCATATGATTGATTCTCTTGTAGTGAGGTCCGGTGCCTCAAGCATACATGATCACAGGCTTGAAATCATTTGTTCGTTGACATCATTCTCAAGGAGATAGTAGCACATTATCTTGTATAGATGAAGAAAGTTTTGGGTATGACTGGTCAGATGAAGTGAAGATCAACTTCGATCCCAATGAAGATGATTTTGGGGAGATTTGTAGCCAGAGAATTCCAATGGATCCCTCAAGAGCAAGAAGCCATGGAAGGTGATGGTTGAGAAAACACAATCAGCCCAACACCTTCGATATCAGTTAATGTAGAAAGATGAATAGATAAATAGGATGGCAGCTTGAGGACTTATTGGCAGTAGTTTTAGTACTTCAAAAATAAGCCCCAACAGTTCATCCTACTACATTGATATTAACCAAAGTTAGTGCATGTCTTGGACCCAACCTTACTCTCATTGAGCAATGTAGCACTAGCATGTATAGGTGGGTAGTACCTCCATAAGTGAGAAAGACATCGATCCATGGTTGAGCGAAGTGAAGGAAGACTAAAGCCCGGGAGGATCATCGCCCAAAGGGTAGACCCTACCCGAGGAATTGATGCAATCCAATATCCCAAGGGTTTCATACCACCTTCAAACCTTTGATGGCGAAACCCAAGGCAACATATTGCACACCGAGGGCTGTGTTCAGGTTGCAATGACGCTTTGCTATTCTTCGTTAGTAGCCTGGATTTTTTGATTGGTATGTTGAACTTTCCATTTAGTAAAGACATTTGTTGAGTTTCTTTATCAAGAGGTTTGCTGAAGATTAGGGGTTCAGAGGTGATCTCATTTTAGCACAACAACACTAGGAGTCCCTTTGACTATATTCACCATGGCATAACTGAGTATGAAATGCGAAATGTCGAGCAACATGCCATTGAAATTCTTCTAAAGAATATCCATGGCCCGATCACCTTCATGCTTAAGGGCTTCACTATCAAAACATTTGAGAAGCTAATCAACAAGGTGGCTAGTCTACAAGGAGAGGCCTTTTCAAGACTAGTTGCCCAAAGCAAAGCCATAGAAGGTCTATGAGAAGCAGTCAGGAGCAGTGACAACGGTAGAAAGGGGAAGCAACCAGCTAGAGATCAGTCTGAGAGACCACGACCTTAGCAACCTTCACTTCCACCTCCTTCACCACCACCAAGATAGCCCTATCGGACTCCACAGCAGCCTCCATGACCAGCATTGCCACCTCCTTAGCCATACCACCAGCAAAAGTGGACATACCCGCTGCTAGGTAGCTATGGTCTACCTACTCTTTTAGAAGCTTAATACACCTTATTCATTTAAGAGGGGGTTTATCAGGAAGATCTTTGAGCATCTCTTAAAGAAGCCTAATTTTTAGCTATCGAAGCCTAGGAGACTAGAGAAAGTAGGAAAAAGTCATGATTCTAACTTGTTCCCATACCACCGTATGCTAGGCCATGTTTTGGAGGATTTCTTCACATTTAAGGACTAGCTTGAACATAGCTTTGATCGGTGCGTAGTTATCCCAAAGGAATACCTTGGAACAACCATCCATTAGGGTAATCCTTGGGGATACATGTGATCCTTCCAAAACCAAAGAAGGTTGTGATATCTCTTTATCCAAAACCTAAAAAAAGATCATCCGTAAGATCAAGAAACTTTCCAGGTGCAGTCACTTAAACCTCCAACATCAAGGAAGCTTTGCAAGTTGTCGCTAACTGAAAGGGGGGGAGCTCAAGAACAACATGTGTCATCCAAGGATAGCCCAGTAGCACAACCATCGATCGAGTTTAGCCTTCAGTCTACCATTGTAGCTACCACATCGGTGACCTCCTCCACTTTAGCTAGTTCTTCTTCTTCTACTAGTAAAACTCTTGTATCGGTAGATAAGGGCATCAAATCCCTTACCCCACTTACTTTACTTAATTTCTACTTTGTACCTCCAATAAAATCCAAGAAATTTATGTCACTTATGATGGGTTGTCTAATTCTATTCTTAATGATAACTCTTCAAGTCAAAATAACTATAATAATTTTGATCTTCCTCATTCTAATTTAGAGTTGGACTTTCCTACTCTTAATACTACAGGTTTACCTCTTAAGATAGACTTGGAATCATCTAATTCTGAGGGTCCCATAGGAGAAGTGTAGGTGAGCTGATGTAGGTAGAACCTTCATTACCTTTCCACAAGAGATAACCAAACCTCCATAGTGGCAAGGCTCTATCTGGGCACCACCTCAAGATAGAGGGAAATAAGTCATTGGTAGAGGATCGAGAATCCTCCAATGCTCCACCCATGGATATGCTTATGGAGGATCAGCTTAAAGTTGACTACAATGTCCTCTCTCATCTAACAAAGTTGCCATCTAAACTAAGCATATATGATGCCCTTGCCTTATCTAAAGAGATGAGGGATTCATAATCAAGGCTCTCCTTGATTCTAAAATATGCTTAGTCACCGACCATATAGGTGAGGAGGCACATTACACAAAAGAAGTTTAGAGGATCACCTTCACAGATGAAGACCTTCCGGGTGGACAAGCACAACCGCCCCTATCACGACATGGATGATGACTTGCTGAAGTTCTCTTGATCTAGGTGCATCGAACATTATGAGTCTAAAGACCCTTGCTTTGAGGATACACTTTTAAGGAGATGATGATGAGGATTCAATGAACAAGGTGAGTGGTTTTTAGTTCCATAGTGTTACCTTTGGAGATAGTAAGAATGAAGCCAATTTTACATCATTGATTCAAATACTTCATTCAGCTTTGCTCATTAGGCCTTGGATACATCGTAATAAGATAATTCCATCCTCCATCAATGTTTAGAAAATGATGGAATTGAATACCATGTCAATGGATATGAAAAGCCATTTTAGTTAGAGGTTGAGATTTATGAGGATGCAACCTACTATCTTCCTCAAACACCTTTCTCATGAACTTGGAGAAAATCAAATTCAAAGAAAAAGAAAATGAAGAAAAAGAAAAGGCAAAAGAAAAAGAAAAGAAAAATGAAAATCCAAGTGAACAAGAAAGGGAATTGAGGAAGAAGTAGAATCACATATTACATTCCACCCACAGTTCATTCCATCATATGGACATGTGGGTAGATGTCTCAATCACCAGTGCAGGTAGAGAAAGGTGGAGAAGACCCCTGGTTGTCCATCACCAGAGGTCATGTTCATGGAGTTCCCCTACTATTCACATACTTGGAATCCAAATAGGATGAGTCTAATGTGATTAGTATACAAGCCAACCCCACTCAAGAGGTTTCATTGGAGGTAACTTGATCCAATAGAGATGAAGAGGGCCTCATAAAGCAAAGTAATCAAGTTTATGTGAAACCATTTGGAATCTTAGCTCTAACCTCACTTTCATCTAAAAGTTGAAGGTTTAGTAGTTAAGGAAGTCCCTCCCAGGATATGAAGGTGAAGAGATTCTTTTGGGATCATCATCCTCCCAAAGTTGATGTAGAACTTGAGGAGGATACATTTAAAGAATTAATGGAATTACCATTTGACTTTTACCATAATCTTATGTCATCCAAAGTGATACTAGACAAAAGGCAGTCTCCGGCGATGATGATGATTAAGCTAGTTGTCACCAATCATTTGGAATCGAGGTTCTTTTCACACACCCAACTCTTATGAGAATGTGTGTTTAGAAACTTGATCTAGATGATCTCCAAATCAAAGACCCAAATTCAAGAGAGATTCATTCAACAATAGACAAGCTTAAAGAAATCAACCTCGAATAGAAGAAAATCCATGGATGTACATCTCATTGAATGAAGAAGAAACCAATGACTTAGGCTATACCGAAGCTTAAAGACTTCACATGGAGTTATGAAGAGATGCCTGAATTATCTCTAACATCACCCACAAGCTAGCAATAGATCCTAATGCTACTATTAAGCAAGCTCTAGATGCATGCATTAGAAATAACAACAGGTCATCAAGTCAAGAAATGATTGATGCTGATCAGGAAGAAAAATATCCTACATGGTTAGCCGTGTCATCCCAAAGAAGAAGAAGAATGGCCAAATTTGCATATGCATCAAATTTAGGGACTTAAACAAGGCATGAAGGATGAGTTTCCTCTTCCTATACCAATTAATGGTGGAGATCGCCTCATCTCATGCAATTTTCTCTTTCATGGATGGGTTGTCCGCTACAACCAAATTAAGATGTCTCAAGATGAAAGAAACACTACTTTTCAAACCCCATCAATCTTTTGTTAGGGTCATGCCTTTCGCCTTAAAATGTGGTGCTACATAGGGCCATGACTCAGATCTTCAATGAACTCATCCATCAAAAGTGCTTGATAATCTAGTCAAGTGAGAAAAGAAGACCATCTCTTTGACTTGAGAGTAGTTTTTGAATGATTAAGATAATATAATCTCAAAATGAATCCCCTGAAGTGTGCATTTGGAGTAGCTTCAGGGAAATTCCTTGGGTTTGGTGTTCAAAAATGGGAAATAAAATTAGATCCAAAAAAGATCAAAGATATCTTAGAAATGCCACCTCCTAAGAGTTTAACTCAACTCAGATCTTTCCAAGGATGGTTGACGTATCTAAGATGCTTTATCTCCAACCTATCAGAAAAATGCAATCCATTTTCCACACTTATCAAAAAGGATGCCAAGTTCAAGTGGGATGACAAGTTTCAGCATGCCTTTGAAGATATCAAGCAGTATTTGGTGAAGTCACCATTTCTAACAGACCCTATCCCGGGTCATCAATTAGATTGTCAGGTCCTACAAGGTTCTCAAACCCAAGCTTCATCATTAAAAAGTATACCATGAAGCTCTTAGCCCAAATTGTCAAGTCACCATCTACAAGGTTCCAGAGAATGCAGATGCTTTGGCCAAACTTAAAGAATTGGCATGTCTAGAAGATGAGTCCATTTCAAGGGTCCAAAATAGATAAATCCTATCCCTTATTGATGTTGAACTCAAGAGACTTTCTTGAAGGGGAGGTTGTCGCTGCCTATAAGGACAAGAGAGTTGGAGGCAAACCATTTATAGACTATTTCAACACTGACAAACTATCTCAAGAAAAGTCACAATCCCATCAAGTGAAATAGAGCTCTCTGCTCGTTGATGGCACTGCACTCACCAATCCTTTGACCGATGTTACGCTATTTATACAACCATGAATCCCATGGTATTATAATCGAGGTAGATTTAGGTCTATGCAGAGCACATCAATCTGGTCCGAAGATGATGACAAAGATCAAGAAACTAGGATACTACTCACCTTCGATGATTACAGACTGCATGGATGAAGTTAGAAGATGCCATCAGTGTCAGGTACATAGTGTGGTTCTCCACCAACCACCCAACATTCTACACCCTACATTGGCCTCATGGCCATTTGAGTGTTGGGGTACCAACATTGTGGGTCCAATCGATCCTCCTTCTTCCAAAGGTCATTGGTTCATCTTAGCTATCACCAACTACTTTTTTAAGTGGAAAGCCATCCCACTCGAGAGGTCACACTTAGCATGTGCTTCTTTGGAACCATATCATATAGGTTTAGGTGCCTTGATGAATTATATCCGATAAAGGTATTGCATGCAAAAGCACCAAGATCAATAGCTTTGCTAGAAGATAATGTATAGATTGGAGATACTCCACCATCTACTACACCAAAGCAAATGGCTTAGCAAAAGCATTCAACAAAACCCTCATCCAAATATTGAAGAAGACTCTTGATGACAACAAATGATAGTGGAACGAGCAGTTGGTTGAAGCCTGCCTACCGCACCCTTACTGAACTCCAACTCATCAACCCCATTTTTCTTAGTATATGGGTCCGAAGCTATTCTACCTTTAGAAGTTCAATTCTTGTCACTAAATATAGCATTGGGTAGTAAGATCACTATGATAATGTGAAGTTAAGAAGAGCTTGAAGGTTTGGAGGAGAGTCTCGAACCTCGAAGTTATACAAGGCCAAAATGATTCAAGCTCACAACAATGGTCCTAGGTCTTTTTGAGTAGGAGAACTTGTGTTAGTCCTAAGGAGACCAATTGTTGCCCATGATGGGAAAGTTTGAACCCACTTGGGAAGGCCCCATGAGAGGGCCTACCAAGGAGGATCTTATCAGCTTATTAATTGTAAAGGGGAACACCAGATGCTTCCAATTAATGGGCTCTATCTAAAGAAATATTACCCATGAAATAAATCATGTTTGAAAATAATTCTATCAATCAACAAAATATGATTCCATTTCATCAAACTCTTCTCTCTTGAAGCATTATTTTCTTGTCTTTAATCTACCGTGATGTTTTAGGTAGGTGTAAGAGTCCCCAATGGCATCCTATCCCTCTTTCACAACACAAACACAATCTCCCTATGCTATTAGAATAGGTGTGAGAGAATCCAAGAGGCATCATATTTCGATTAGTACAACTAAGTTAGGTGTAAGAGATCCCAAGTAGCATCCTTTCTTAGTGGGAATCCCATTTACCATTCATGGCACCACTTCATCAAATCTCCAAGCATGTTTAAGGTAGGTGTAAGAGTCAGCCAGAGGTGTCCTATTCACTTTTACACATGCATAACAATAAACACAAATCTTTTATCTTGAGCTATTTGATGTGTGAGAAAGCCCCCTGTGGCACTCACTCATTAGCTGTTCTAAGTCGGGTCTACATACTATCTCACTAGTATATCACCCCAGTGTCACTTGTTGGAGGATGTGAGTCCCCATGCTTTCTTTCTAACTTGACCATTGCAAACCAACGAACTCCTTGTTAGTGTGGTAGACTTCACCGCCATAGTAAGTATATTGTGTTGATTTTATTTAAGATGATGTGTCCTGCTTTCTTCTTGAACTAATCATCATGATCTAACTAGGTCGAGTATGTTTGAGGTTTAGGATAAGTCCCCAAAGGCTCCTTTCCTCTTGACTATGTTTGAGACAATGTAAGTCCCCAAGTGGCATTCAAGAGTGCCCTAGGTCGATCGACCCCAATCAACTATCCCAATCAATCTACTATAAGAGGATGTGAGTCCCCGAGCTTTTTTTCTAGGTTGATTGCAAAATGCACCTTAGATTGGTTGATGTTGCTATGTCGATAATGACTCACCCGGTGGATACACCACTCTTGGCAGATGTGAGTCCTCGTGCTTTCTCATTGATTTGGCCACAAATACCTATTGGATATATGACTATCCATGTCATTTTCTCCAAAGTTTTGGATTAAGCCCTTAGTAGCCCAATCCCCTATGGGCACTCTATTTGGATCTTGTCCATTATGATCCCATTTAGACACTACTCAGGTTACTTTTGGATTAGACAATCCCACTTTCCAAGTAGCCACCCCTATGGTTGGAGAATTTGTTCAGCGGATGCACAGATTCTCCCTTAGTTCAAGAAATTTGAGATAAGTCTAGGCTGATATAGGCTCCTTCTCAATTTGATCCCTTGCAAACTAATAGGGTCCACGATAAACAAACTAAACAAAATAAACAAAATTAATTCTTGGATTAGAATTCAAGCCCCAAAGGGCCCCTTTTCCAAACTAGCATCCTATCTTTAGGCGGTAAGAGTAGAACTCCCTATAGAATTGCACTACTGAGATAAGTCCCCATCTGGCACTCACTCAGAAGTCCTTAGTTGGGTTCAATCTATTTTGTTACTAGTAGGTTACCCTGACAATCATTCTGCTTTGGAAGATGTAAGACTATGATGCATTCTTCCTAGCATGACTGCAACGACATGCCTTAGGTTGGGTTTGGTTTGTTGCCCAAAGAAATTGATCACCCTAGTGGTCTTTTATAGTGGAAGATGTGAGTCCCTGAGCTTTCTTCCTTTCATTTGATCATTGTAAACTGAAAGGCACTCCTTTGGTTGGATAGTTCTCCCATCCCGAAGCTATTCCCTTTGTTCAAGAATCTAAGGTAGGTCTAGGTGATAAGCTCCTTCTCAGTATGATCCATCACAAACTAATGAAATCCATCAAAACAAATCTAAAAATAAAATTAACCTTGACTATCTTTGAGTTGATCTAAGTTCCCCAGTGGCATTCACTCAATAGTTAGCTTGGTTCACAATGTCCTTGCCAATAGATTACCCAAAGAATCGGTCTCTACTTTGGAGGATATAAGTCTACTATGCTTTCTTCCTAGTACAACTGTTGTATATCGAAAGGCATCCCTTTCGTTGGCTAGTCCTACTATGTGTTTAGTAGACTACCCCTTTGGAGTGGTAAATCTGAATTAGGTCTAGGCCTCTGTGGCCCATACTCAGTGCAGTCCAAGGCAAACCAACAGGCCCATCTTAAAATCCAAATCTAAATATTGAGACAAATTTAACCCTCTTCCCTAGTGGAAGTTTCACCTCAGCGAGACTTAAATCAAATCAAACCTCTCATCCCCTTGTGGATGACTTGAACTTGCTTCCCTAGTGGAAGGTTCACATATTCTATCCCTAGTGGATTCCTCTTTCCCTCTCTTATGTCCTTGACATAAGTAGAGCCACATTGCATTAAGTTTTGGATTTCTTCTACACCTCATGTTAAGGAGTAGATCGTCTCTTTTAGTGCTTGTGATCGATCGATGTTGTTGATCATTTCGGTCAACACCAATACGTGTGGTGTTCCTTGTCAGTCACACCATATCTATTGGGCGCCCTTTGTTGACCTCATTTTTAGAATGAGATCTCAACCCCTCCATCTTAGACATGGGACTTCTCTTAGACTTTAAGAGTTCCTTAGTCTTAAGGCACATCTAGTGATTAGGTGGACACTCAACCTAGCCCTAGAGACTTAGAAGAGTTAGCCATAGGAATAGGTCATGCCTTAGGGGTGTTAGGAAAATCGCCTACCCTATAGCTTGAACCACCTTCCTTACCTTCCTTCAAGTCAAAATCCAAACTCAAATCAATCGTGATTGAAACACATGATTGAAACCCATGATGATTGAAATTCCAAGTTCAAAATATTTCCTAAGTCCTTAATTCCCTCTTAAGGACTTAATCTAAATCATATTCAAACCAATTCAAATTGATGAAATTTTCATATAATTTATATTCTCATTTATATGCACATATATAAATGAAATATAAATTCAAATCAATCAAACTAAACTCAAAACTCAAATCCTCAAAATTTCATAAGTCCTTTAAATTTCCTCTTAAGGACTTAGCAGATCATCTTCAAATCAATTCAAATTCATGAAAGTTTCTCATAACTCATTTATATTCTCATTTATATTCACATATATAAATGAAATATAAATTCAAATCAATCAAACTAAACTCAAAACTCAAATCCAAAACTCCAAAATTTCCTAAGTCCTTTAAATTTCCTCTTAAGGACTTAGCCTAGATCATCTTCAAATCAATTAAAATTCATTAAATTTTCTTATAACTCATTTATATTCACATATATAAATGAAATATAAATTCATTTCAATCAAACCAAATTCAAATACTCAAGTTCCAAAATCCAAAATTTCCTAAGTACTTTAAATTTCCTCTTAAGGACTTAGCCTAGATCATGATCAAATCACTTCAAATCCTTGAAATTTTCTCATAATCCATTTTTATTCTCATTTATATTCACATATATAAATGAAATATAAATTCAAATAGTCAAAACAAATTCCAAAAATCAAACTCAAAGTCATTCAAAATCCAACCTAAGCCTTTCAAGCCAAAATCTTGAACTTAGCCAAATCAACTTCAAATCAAGCCAAACTCTTGATTTTCCTTCATGATTCAATAAATCCTTCAATCATGAATCCAAATATAAATATAAACTTCAATCACTTAATCAAAACTCAATTAAAAAGTCAAGCCAAAATCCTTTTCATGTTCACCCTTTGAACTTGAAATTGTCAAATGAATCAAAACCTATTTGACTTCAAACCACTTGCAAATGGATTTATATTTCAATCATAAGTCCATATGCAAGTTCAATCAAACTCAAATCAAGCTTTGACCAAGCCATTTGACCCACTTAGGCTCACTTGACCCAAAGTGACCTAAAGTACCCTTTATGAGCCAAATTCTAATCCTAACCAAATTGGATTGAACTAAGCTCACCTATGCCTCTCATCATGATCAACAATCATCATGAGATGATCAATCAATCAAATTGGGTCAAACCAAGTAAAACCTAAGGGTTGACCAAGTCAACACTTAGCCAAAATGAAATCCAACATAGCCAAAATCCACCATAGGCCAAATTGATTGAAACCAATGATCTAAGTTCATTCATGACCAATGTTTGAACTTGACCAAGTCAACATTTGAGCCTAACCTAGCCCAATTGGCCACTTTACCCAGGTTGACCCAACTTAACCTAAAAAATCAAAATGGGTCAAAACTTGATCTAAGTCAAATTGATTGAAACCAATGGGTCAAGTTCATTCAAAACCACTTATTGAACTTGACCAAAGCCTCAATTTGGCCAACTAGACCTAACCTAGCCAAATTGACCTTGAACTTAACTTGACCGAAAAGGGTTATATTGAGCCAAATTCAAACTTAACCAAAAATTGATTTGAAATAAAGATACCAATCCACTTCATATGACTAATTAAACCTAAACCTACCCATGACCTAGCTCAAATAGGTCAAATGGGTCAAATTGGTCAACTTGAATCATTTGACCTAAATGAAGTCATATAAACCAAATTGAATCGAACCAAAGAAACCAAAAAATTTCAAAAGGTCATATGAACTTGACCAAACCCTGGGTTTCACCCAATCTGACCAATTGGTCAACTTGACCCAAGTTGACCCATTTTGACCTAAATGGGTCAACATGAGCCAAACCATACCAAATGAACTTCAAACCCAATGAAACTTGGCCAAACTTTTTTTCAACAACCAAACATATCCAAATTCAAAAAATCAACCAAATGATTATTTTACCCTAGGCCATAGAACAAATTTTGGCCAATTTCACTTAGAATTTGGTCAAACCCTCTTCATTCTTACTTAATACTCCCTAATAGGTCAAGTGAACATTAGAGGGTGGTGCAACCAACCCAATGGGTTTGGGCCCAACCACCTGGCCAAATCGAGCACATGGCTTGAAATGGGCACATGGGAATCATGTCTCCACTCAAATGGAGCACATAAGGACTTCACTAATCCACTCCCTGACCTAAAATGAATCACATGGCACCTCTAATAGCACAAAGAACCTTCTAAATCAAGGAAATTGATCCAAAATGGCAAGTGAAGCTTCAGGCGTCCGATTTCCATTGGGGGAGATATACTCCCTCTAATTCCCTTCAATTCCAACATAGCCATATTCGATTGAAGTCTAAATAGTCATAGAAGCCATTTGCAAGAGATCCTAAGCTTCTTAGAGGGAAATTAAATTTGGCATTTCTCAATTTTCATCCTTTGAAAATAAGGGAGGTCCATTGAATTGTAAATTTCCTACACTCAAACTCCCAATTCCCTTTGCACACTCCATTAGAGAACCTAATCGAGCTTACCTAAGCTCTCCAAGTTCTTGAAGTAAGGGGATCCATTTCAATCAAAACCAAGCTAAGGAGGTGACCCATATGAAGATCCACTCAACCTCAGCCTCTCAAACTTTCACCAAAGCTTCGTCTCAACCAGACAAAGCTTCTCCAAGGGAATCGAGCACCGGTGATCACCTTCGGTGAGGTATGCCATTTTCTGACCATTAAACTCAATGTGGAGTGGAGCTTTGTGAAAGAAATTTTAATCCCATGGAATTTTGATCATTAGATGTGCTTGCCATTAGGTTTAGATGGTGTGGGTTGATTTTCAATCCAATTTGAGCTCGAATGAGCTCAGATCTTCTCTTTGCCAATTTTTCACAGGGAAGAACAGGGAGGATCTCTGACCATCCATCCACAAATTTTGGATGTACAACCGAGATTAAAATAAGGTTTATAATTAATTTTATCCCCGAATGTTAATCTCATCCATCCCATCCTTGATCGGATGAGAGGCGCATGTAGCCAGAGGCACCACGATGGGATGTACAATCGAGAACGCGCATGTAAAGGGAAGTATTAGCATGCCATGTCAGGATTAAGGAATTAATTAGGGTTTATTTAATTCTAACTAATTGCCTAAACTTCTAAAATTCATATCTCAACCTAGAAAAATCAAAAAATATGAAAAAATTGTATTAGAAAGATAATTGAACATAGAATATTCTAAAATTGATTTTGATTAATTTTAAATACTTCTTTTCTCTGAATTTGGGTTTTATTAGAAATCATAATCTGCTAAATACTCCCTAATTAATTCATTGATTAATCTCAAACTTCATGAGTGTATTTTGGGGGATGAATTCTGCCTAATTTTCTTATGATTTATTGGTGGTTTAATTGGGAAATTGCTAATTCATTTTATAATTACCTTAATGTAATTAAAGTTAATTAAGGGTTTGATTAAGGTGGTGTGAATAGGATGTTTAGAGAATAATTTTGGGGCATTTCCCTAAGCTATTCCTTACACCCTTTTCTTTTCTTAATCTTCTCTTAATTAAGGGTTAATTCACTAATTATCCTTTTAATTAATTTCTTAAAATTCTAAAATATTCCATAACTTAGTTAATTTACTTGGGATAGATGCTTAGGTGTTCAAGAGCATAAGTTCAATTAAGGAAATCAAAATTCAACTCATATGTGTGAGGGGTGTATTGAAATTACTTAAGTTAGACCCCTTAACTTAATTAATCATTAATCATGAGCCAAATTGCATTAGGCCCCTTTCTTCCTAGGTGCATTGCAAATTTAAATTCCTTGTAAGATTTTATGTCATCTCATGGGCTCATAATTATTTGATTAACTATGTTATGGTGGTGTAAGTAAGGGTTAATTAACATGCTTAATTCATACCTTAACCTAATCAAAATATAAAATAAATCTAATCACCTAAAAATTAAACAAAAATATCAAACACATGTGGGAATGGATTAGGAACAACAAACTCAACTCACATTTTCAAAATTAAATCAAATTCAAAATCAAACAAAAATCATATTAAATAAACTTTGATTTACTTCAAGATTTTTTATTTCATAAGATTATCTTTAGGAATTAATTAAAGTGAATGTGTTTACATGCTTTCATTACTTTAGTTCTTCCCCAACATGCTAAATATGTGGGTCATATGGTTTCATGCATCCATGCTTTTCGAAAATCAAATTTAAAAGTGAAAATGTTTCCTTTATATAAAATTATATGTGTTGGCTAAAGTAAGAATATGAGTGGCTATTATCACTATTAAACTCAAATTATTTATAAATATATATAAATCAATTATCAAAACTAAAAGTGTGTTACTTATATCTTACTTATAAGTTTACATGTGAGTAAAATATAAGGATGTGCTTAGAGTAGGTTCTTTCCTTCTCCTCTCTTTCAGCATAGTTTTGAATAGGATTTGGCAAAGTGTATAGTTCATTTGAAAAGAACCTAACACTTGCATAATTCCATATTCTATTCATTCCTATGCTATTACTTAAGAAGGATACCTATACTTGTACATATAAATTGCATAAATAAAAATAAATCAACCAACATAAACTTTTGCATTCTTTCTTTTCCATTCATTTCTTTTGTACACATGCTTGCATTTAAGGAAAGTGGTATATTAGTCTGACAACCCTGGGTTTCGAGGCTTTAAGTAGCCCTAAGTAGGTCTTGTACCTTACACACCTAGTTAACAATGGCATCATACTCACTTATGCCTTTCAATCATTCATATGTGCATGTGAAAATTGGATAAGAAACCCCATTGTTACTTAATGAAAATCATGCATCATAAACATTCAAATTTTCTTAAATGAATTGCTTAGCATGCATCATGAAGTGTGCTAAATATTCCCATTTGTATGTATAGATATGTTAAGGACTCATTCATATGTATATTATACATGTTGGGAAAGAAATGAAGTGATGTTTTATGAATTTAGTTTATTTTACTTAATCTTAAAATGCCTTTCTTTTTGAATAGGTTTATTTAGAGTTCATCTAAACTTTGGATTAATTAAAACATATAATAAGACATTCACTAAACAAAACTAAAACATGTATCCACTTTAGAAATTACTTAGGGAAGGAAAGAGAAGTTCTCTTCTCTTTCCTCTCTTATAACTTAGTAATTAATTCTAGGATTCACTTGAACCCAATCAAAACATAAAATAAAAATCAATCCAAAATAATTAAATCACTTAAATGAAACCCTCCTCTAAGTTGAACTTTCTTCACACTTAGAAAATTCTAACTTAAAGCCATAGCTAAGCACAATCCTCTAAAGCACATTAACACATTAGTCACCACTTCTAGCTTTAGGTTAGGACGGTGTATGGTTTGATGTTTTGCTTTGTTTTGTGATATATATTTTAGTCTGGATGTTAGATGTATGTGCATAGAATGAATGGTAGGCAATCTTAGTCTAACCATTATCTTGTAGGGATTGTGCTTGGGAGCTATGATAAATAAAATATAAATGCTATGCGTGTTTATACCCCAAGCATAATCCAATAGGTGTGGACTTAGTCACCCATGTGTGGGTGATAAGTCCAATATACATGCTTGGGATTTGTGTGGTTTGTTTAGCTAATCTATTTTGTGTGTTAGATTTACTTTTTCCTTTTATGTAATTTTGCAATTAGGATTTTGGAATGATTGTTATGGGGATTAGGGTAAGCATTGGTCATAAGATCTCATCTTATGCACCATGTGAAGCCTTTGGAGCATCCATCTTCCAACCATCCAAAAGAAGGAACCAAAAAAAAAATAAAAAGAATAATGAAGAAATGAAGCTTGAAGACCCCATAACAATGAGTTCCTTGCTTAATTGTATGTAATTCATTCATAATCTGGGTTGTATATGGGTAGAGCTCGGCTACCCAATTTATTTTTGGTTTGTGCGGTGGTACCTAACCACAATGGCCTCTTATTATTTTATGATTAGCTCTATAAGTTGATTGATGATTTGTTTAGCTTGTGCATTAAGTGGCATCCTTTTCCTAGTTTCTTCCTTGCTTTATGTATGGCCTGATGTGGATTAGGGTCTTAGGGAAAAATAAATCTCCTACCAAATTTAACAATTCAAAAATAAAAATAAAGAACTCATAACCTCACCTAAAGCTTTGGCTAAAAATTAAGATAAAAGAATTAGTAACCCTTAGCTAGCTGAGTACTTCTATTATAACATCATGCACCAATGCATATTCTTTTCACTCTTGATTGGAGGGCTTCCACCTTTTCCAGAGAAACTTGGCTTGACCTTTGAGAGCTATGGTGGAAACACACCTCCTCCCTTCTCACAGATTTTGTCCAATAATCTCATTTCTCATGCATTAGGCATATGAATCCTATTAGCTTGAGTCAAAATAATTGTCCAAAAATAAAAATAAAATGAAATATGAATTGCATTAGATTTAGGTCATTTGAAGCATACCCTTACATGATGTAGTCTCTTTAGGGAGTGAGTTTAAGGACTTAGTCTCTTTGTAAATAAATAACAACCTAGCTATCTTGCATAAAGCATATGACTTGCCTACATGAATTTAAAATCGTAGGAGGAGTTAGCCACCCCGTGGTTGTAAGTCCAAGCCTCTGGTGGTTTGTCCTCTCTGGAGGCAAACCAAATACCCACTTTCACCTTAGATTTAGGTTGTTTTGACCACCAAAGCTCCCTAGATTTAGGTTCGAGGTTTCTCCCCTTGTGGGCCATAAGCATAAATCCTCACCTCTAGGCATTTCCTTAATCTTGTGTTATGAATCATAAGCCCTAAATTTCTAATGAAAAATTCAACTCAAACAAATTAAATCAATTTCCAAAATGTAAAGCTTAACCATAGGATAGTTTGAGATGCTCGCTAAGTTTTCTAGCATCGTGGGCATCTCCTACTTATCTTCTTTGGCTTTGATAATAACTCCCTCTCTTTGATCAATCCCATTTGATCTTCCAAAATAAACTAATCGATTGATAGCCCTACCTATTGAAATGTTTGGAGACAAAGAGCATTTACCTTAATCGAGAGTATTTCAAAAGGATCTCACTCCTTAGGATGTAATTAACTATGTGGGCTTGCCTCTATAGGGAACTTAACGAACCCAATTTAAAAAAAAAAACCCTACTTTACTTTTCCATGTAAAGAAGTGGAAGAACCATTGGTACACATTCAGACCCATTGCCTTAGGAGTCCTCATTGAGGTGATTAAATCCATTGTAGCGTGGTGACTCCTATCTTCGTGATAGTACACCTCCCTCAATGTCACCCATCAATAAGAACATCTGCGGATCTACATGGTGTCAAAAATGCATAAAGAGAAAAAGATGTGTATTTCTATCCCTATTTTATCCCTCACATAATGAAGATGGAAGTATATATCTTATTCTTTTAGAAATCTCATCTTGAAAATTTTCACCACAGTCACTTTTAAGTTTAGGGCTCAAGTTTATCAAAACCTAAGCAACATTAGCTTAATCTTTCCCTAATTTTAGAAGACAACAAGAATACTTCAAATTTGTTCATGTATTCATTTATAATTTTGGTTTTTTTGCTTTAGGAAGTAAAACTCTAAACAATTGATCTTAGTAGGATAAAGATAATTATTTTTTTAACAATAATTTCATTTCAACCATATAATAACTTGTTCTAATCCCAATCTTCATCTCTTATTTCTATCTAGTAGATATTTGTTTAGTAGTATGTTTTAATTTTATAAATCCCAATCTTCAAGGCTCACCAAACCCTAAACACTAAACTAACCCTAAACCTTAAACCCTAAAACTAACTCAAAACCCTAAACTCTAAACCATAACTAACAATCCACACCTAAATCATAAACCCTAAAACCTAAACCCTAAACCCTAAAACCCTAAACTAAATTAAAACCTAAACTAAACCTAAACCTAAACCAAACTACACTAAACCCCTAAACCTAACTAGCCAACTAACCCTAAACCCTAAACTAAAACCTAAACCCTAAACCCTAAACTAACTATAAACCTAAACCCTACCCTAAACCTAAACATAAACCCTAAACCCTAAACTCTAAACCTAAACCTAAACTAAACTAAACCCTAAAAATAAACTCCCTAAACCTAAACCCTAAATATCCTAAATGTTAAATTCTAAACACTAAACCCTAAACATAAACCCTAAACCCAATAAACCATAAACCCTAAAACCATAAACCCTAAAACCTAAAATTTAAAAAGACTAAACTATAAAATCCTAAGCTAAACCCCAAACCTAAACCCTAAATAAACCCTAAACCCTAAACTAAATCAAATTTATTTAGCATATGTCAGATTATGTGCTTTAAAAGCTCTCTTTAGTATGATTTCAATGCTTTGAGATTGTGCTCTGAAAATTAGGGAGACTTGATGCAAGTAGCTAATGAGATTTTACAATAGTGATTGTATCTAAAAATCTCGATAAGGTGTAACTAGAATAATTTGAACTCAATATCTCTCCACAGGGATTTCTAAAACTATATCTCTCCTACTTAGAGACTCAATGCCGCAACATAATGTAATGAATAATTCACTTCAACAAAAAAGGAAGAAAGCTAAAGTAAAACTCCTAAGTCAATGCTTAGAAATAGGTGACATGATGTTATGAGAGATTTAGGACCCTCACAGATTTTTTGCTGACATCTAAAATATGATTTAAGAGAGATTTTGGATCCCAACATAGCATCTATCATGTTTTTCTATTTTTCTTTTATTAGTAGTAGTGTCAATTCACTTAGATATATTAATTTGAATTTGATTTAATGGTGGAAAGAATAATTCTTACATTTGATGACATTCTTTTAGGTGCAAGAATTTTTTATGTTATTCGAAATCTAAAGTTTGTTGAAAAGCCACATGAAAATTAATTTTATGTAGTGTCTCTTTTAAGTTTAGGGCTCAAGTCTATCTAAACCTAAACAACATTAACTTAATCTTTCCCTAATTTTAGAAGACAACAGGAATACTTCAAATTTGTCCATGTACTCAATTATAATTTTGTTATTTTGCTTTAGCAAGTAAAACTCTAAATAATTGATCTTAGTAGGATAAAGAGAAGTATTTTTTAAACAACAATTTTATTTCAACCATGTAATAACTTGTTCTAATCCCAATCTTCTCTCTATTTCTATCTAGTAGATTTTTGTTTAGCAGTATGTTTTAGTTTTATAAATCCCAATCCTCAAGGCTCACCAAACCCTAAACCCTAAACTAACACTAAACCTTAAACCCAAAAACTAACCCTAAACCCTAAACTCTAAACCATAAACCTACAACCCTAAACCCTAAACCATAAATCTAAACCTATCTAAACCCTAAACACTAAACCCTAATCTAAACCCTAACTTAAACCTAAACCTAAACCTAAACTTAAACACAAACTAAACCTAAAACCTAAACTAAAACTTAAAACTAAAAATAAACTTAAACTTAAACCTAAAACATGTTAAACCCTAACCTAAATAACTTAAACTAAACCCTAAACTCTAAACCTAAACCTAAAACTTAACCTAAACCTAAATCAGAAACTTAAACTTAAAACTTAACCCTAAACTAACCCTAAACTCTAACCCTAAACTTAAACCTGAACCTAAACTATAAAGCTAAACACTAAACTAAACCTAAACCCTAAACTAAAACTAAACCCTAAACCAAACTAAAACCAAAACTAACCTACCATATAAACCCAAACTAAACCAAACCTAAACTAAACTAAACCTAAAACCTAAACCTAAACTAAATAAAAAATAAAATAAAATAAATTAATTAAACCTAAACCTAAATAAAACATGAAAATAAAATAAAATAAAACCTAAACTAAAACCTAAACCAAAACCTAAAAATTACATAAAATAAAATAATAGAAATAAAATAAAATAAATTAAAACCTAAACTAAACTAAAAAAATAAACCTAAGAATAAAATACCTAAATAAAATAAGAACTAAACATAAAATAAAATAAAATAAACCTAAAAAAATAAAATAAAAACTAAATAAAAACCTAAACCTAAAAAATATACCTAAAAATAAAACCTAAAAACAAATAAAAAAAACCTAAACCATAAACTAAGAAAAAACACTAAACCTAAAATAAAAATAAAATAAACAACATAAAATAAACCTAAACCTAAACTAAAATAAACTAAATTAAATAAATAAAACCTAAACCTAAACCTAAAATAAACTAAACCTAAACCTAAACCTAAACCTAAAATGAATAAAATTAAATAAACTAAAAAGAAACCTAATCCTAAACTAAAAAATAAAACCTAAAACCTAAACCTAAAAAAATAAAATAAAACCTAAACCTAATCCTAAAAACAAAAAATAAAACCTAAACCTAAAAAATAAAATAAAAATAAAACTAAACAAAAAAATAAACCTAAACCTAATCCTAAACCTAAAAAATAAACTAAATTAAAAAACCAAACTAAAATAAATAAAGCCAAAAAATATACTAAACTAAATAAAAATAAAAAAATAAACTAAATAAACCTAAACCTACCAGTATACTTAATTTAAAAAAATTAAAAATAATAAAATAATAAAATAAAAAACCTAACCCTAAGCCCTAAACCTAAATCCTAAACTCCAAACCTAAACCAAAACCTAAACCTAAAAATAAAAAATAAAACCTAAACCTAAAAAATAAATTAAAAATAAAACTAAACTAAAAAATAAACATAAACGAAAACCTAAACCCAAAAAATAAACTAAAATAAAAAACCTAAACTAAAATAAATAAACCAAACTAAATAAAAATTAAAAAACCTAAATAAAAAAATAAAAAAAAATAAAATAATCTAAAATAAATAAAAATAAGCTAAATAAACTAAATAAACTTAAACCTATTGGTTTACTTAAATTTTTTTTTTTAAAAAAACCTAAACCCTAAACCCTAAAACTAACCCTAATCCCTAAACCCTAAACTTACAACCCTAAACCCTAAACTAACCCTATTCCCTAAACCTTAAACCCTAAAAACCTAAAAACCTAAACCTAAACTAAATAAAACTTAAAAATAAAATAAATAATAAAACTTAAACCTAAATAAAATAAAAAAATAAAAAAATAATAACCTAAACCCTAAACTAAAAATAACCTAAACCTAAAATAAATAAAATAAAATAAACCTAAACATAAACTAAAATAAACTAAACTAAAATAAATAAAACCTAAACCTAAACCTAAAAACTAAACCTAAACCTAAACCTAAACTAAATAAAACAAAATAAACTAAAAAAAACCTAAACCTAAACTAAAAATAAAACCTAAAAATCAGCTTAATTAACATGCTAATATTTGATTTAATTACATTTCCTTAAATTTACCAACAAAATCAACTTAATTACATTTCCTTAAATTAAATCAAATCACTAATATGGGAATGGGTTTAAAATAGCAAGTGATGATTTCTCTTGTCCTCTTTAAATCAAATCAAATCCAAAACTTAATTAATAAAGAAGCTTTGGTTTGCTTTAAATAATCTAATTTGATTTGATTTTTCTTAAGAACTAGTTTGGTTGAATGAATCACATGCTAATATTTGATTGTTCTTTTTCCAATCATGTTAAATTTGGTATGTTATTTGAATTCATGCATCTATCTTTTCAAAATTAAGTAAAATAAAATGGATTTCCTTTATGTAAGCTTGCATGTGTTAATTTAATTTAATATATGCGTGGCTATTATCACTATTAAATCCAAATGTATTTTTACAAAAGCTTATAAATGAATAATAATATGTGTTATGATGCTAGTTATAAATACATAAGAAATGCATGTGCTTATAGCTTAAGGGTATGAATGTTGAGTTCTCTTTCCTCTATTCATGTGTTGATTTATATAAGATTGAATGGTAATGGGTATATAGTCTATAGATCTTGGGAACACGAGGCTTTAGCTAGCCCCAAGGAGGTTATTTGATTACATCACTTCGGTTTAATAATGACATGTACCCATTTGATTTCATTCTTATGTTTTTCAACATTAGAATTTAGATAGAGCTTTAATTCATATATATAAATAATTCAATCAAACTAAATATACAATCTATGCATGATTTTCTTTCCCTCATTCATGTATACATCCATGTGTGTCCAAGAAAATCAAGTGTATAGTCGACATCCTAGAATACGAGGCTTTAGTTAGCCCCAAGGAGGTCATTTGATTACCTCACTTCCTTAGTTTAACAATAAAATGTACTTGCCTTTATCTTTGTACATGTGTATGTATTTGTGATTAGTAAATGAAAATCCCATTTTACATTAAAATTGCATGCATTCATAATTGACTAAGTGGTTGAATTAATTAGCCACATGATTTGGAGCTTACCTCCTATGTTTATGTATAAATTTACATATGTTTAAATGCAAATGGGTATATAGTCTGGACATCCCGAGAATATGAAGCTTTAGCTAGCTACAAGGAAGTCATTTGATTACCTCACTTCCCTAGTTTAACAATGCCACCGGCCTATTTAATTTCATTCTTATGTCCCTTTTGAATAAGAATTTGGATAAAGTTTTAAATTAATATGTTTAAATAATTCAATCAAATAGAACATAAATTTTAAACATACACATACATTCATCATTTAACTATGCTAAAATATATTGCATGTATAGATACAGATAGGATTAAATCATATGCATGTTACATGTGATGGAAAGGAATTATTTAATATATGTAATGTGGTAGAAATTCAATTAAATTAATCTTAAGATTCCTTTCATTTTGAATAGGATTATTTAAACTTAGGATTAATTAAATCATTTAAAAGGAGAACTAAATCAAATTAATATACTTTAGAAAGTGACTTAAGGTAGGGATGAATGAGGGCAATCCTCTTTTTCTCTTATTATAACACTTATTTGCTAAGTGTAATCAAATGAAATGAAAGAAAACACAAATTAAAATTCTCAAATCAATTAAACTACTTCAAGTGTAATCAACCTTTCATGTTGAATTAAATCTTTCTATACTTAGAAAATACAACACTAATGCCTGAAAAGACAAAACACACAAGCCTTAATACACACATTAGAATTAAGTCACCACTTCGCTCTGCTAGATGCATGATGTGATGTATATTTTATTTTATGATGTATTATTTTAGATTGGATGTTAGTGTATGCTTCGTAGACTAGATGATAGGCCAATATTAGCCCAATAATATTTTTTGTAGGGCATTATGCTTAAGCGATGCTTCAAAATAAATGTGAATGCTTTTTTTGCAGGTTGCTTAAAATCTTAAGCATAATCCAAGTTAGGACAGGAGGGCTCAGTTACCCATGTGTAGGGTGCTAAGTCCAAATTATAAATACAATTGCTTGGGATTATATGTATATTTATCTAACCTCTATTTTGTAGGTGTAGTTAGATTTATTTCTCCCACATAAATATACAATAGGAATTAGGATTAGTGCTATGGGGCATTAGGATGAGCGGGCGGGAAGGTTTGTCTGAGTACCATGTGATGCCTTTGAAGTAAGCACCATCCAAATTAAAGAAGGAACTAAATCATAAATGGAGATATAAAGAAAGAAGACCCCCATAGCATTTAATACAATTATAATTATTCTTTCATATTCGGTTATATAAGGGTAAAGCTCGACTACCCATCTTTTCTCTCTTTGGGTTATACGACGCTACATGATTGCACTGACCTTTTATTCTTTTATGATAGTTTATATAATTGTTTGATGTTATGTTTACATTGTGCATCAGGACATCATGCTTTTCATAGTTTCTTAAATGATTGATGCTTTAATGTGGCTTGGATACGATTAGGCTCTTAGATAAAAAATAAATTTTCTACCCAACTAATCACTCATAATTTTTTTAAACAACTCATAACCTCATTATAAAGCCTATAATAAAAATAATTAAATGATTTAGCAACCCTTTAGATGTATAGTATGTTTCTTCACATGCATATTCTTATTCTCTCTCTCTTGAACACAGGATCTCCATTCTTGCATATAAGGAATACTTGACGGGGGGCATCCCTTGGTGGAGAACACTATCTTCTAGCTGATTTGACCCATAACCTATTTCATCATGCATTTAGGCATAAGAAATCCTAAAGCCTCTACCAAAATGATGTGTGTGAAATGAAATAAAATTTGAAAATATTTTGCATCTATAGATTAAGTCATATTCTCATACCACTCATGCTCTAGTCTCTTAAGGGGTGTGTTTAGGACTTTAGTCTCTTTATAATTAAATAACTACCATAGCTATCTTACAATTCATAAGACTAACTGCATGGTTTTAAAATCATAGAAAGAGTTAGATGGCAGCCACTCCAAGTGATTATAAGTCCAAAAGTCAGACAATTTATTCTCTCTTGTGGAGGTAAACCCTTATGTCCACCTGTCACTTAGATTTAGGTCATGCTTTAGCTCATACTAAAGCTCCCTAGATTTAGGATCCAAGATAGCTATTTTCTTTGGGCTGCGAGCATAAATCCTCACCTCTTAAGCATTCCCACAACCTTGTGTTGGTCGATTATAAGCCCTAGTAATCTAATAAAATTTCAACTCAAAATATAAAAATCTCCTCAACCTCAAAATTATAAAGCCCAACCATAGGATAGATTGGAATCCTCACTAGGCTTCCTAGTATCAAGAGCATTTCTTACTTATTTCATTTAGATTCTAAAAATAAGTCTTCTCCTTGAACTTTCCTAATTGATTTTTCAAATACAACCAATCCTTTAATAGTCTAACCTTAAAATCTTTGGAGATGATAATTGTCTACTTTAATCGAGAGTATTCTTAAGAAATTTCATTTCCTAAGATGTAATTAACTATGGAGGCTTGTCTTTATAGGGAACTTAAGAACCTGGTTTAATATAAACCCTAGTTTATTCATCCATTTAAAATAGGAAAAAAATTGCTGGTACATTTGAAGACCCATCATGCCTTAAGAGTCATTATTACATGATTTGGTCCATTATAGGGTGATGTCTCTATCTTTTGAGATAGTACATCATACCTCAATGTAGTACCTGATCACCTTAAAAAGTACCCCCTCTATGATCTGTGTCCCCCATACATCCAAAAATAAACAACATAAGGCCCTCTTGTTCATTGAATCCTCTCAGCATCATCCTTTCTTTTGGATTTTGGAGATGTTAATCCTCAAGTAAGAAAGGGTTCTAAGACCCATATTGTTGATTGGTACACTAGGTCAACCAAAACTTTGGATAGCCTATATCTACCAACATCCACTATAATGTAAAGAGGCAGTTGTGCTCGGTCATCCCTATGAGTAAGTTTTCATCGCTAAATGTAACTCCTAAGATGTCCTTCGAGTGGCATGCCTCCTCTTTAGTAGCCGAAGCTAAGTATATCTCTAGATCAAGTATCATAAAGGAAAGGATCGGAACTACAATAGGTAGGATCACAAAGGTAAACTATGGCTCCCAACTTGTAGCAAAGCTCAAGCTAGTCCTTAAAAGTAATACAATCCTCTAAGACATAGCCTAACATGTGGTGGTAGGGGTAATAGTTAGGATCTTGGCTTGAAGTGTTTCCTAACTACCTCCCTTTTGAATGAATATGGATTATTCAATCTAAGAAGGGTAGGTGGAAAGTAACTACCTAGATGGATATGAATACCGGCGGGCTACTAAGGTGGTGGAAATGGTCATTGGTGGTATGTAGAATATGATGGCGAGTGGAAGAGGAGGTTGCATAGAGGTCACAGCTCATAGTCTCATACTAACTGGTTAGTTTCCTTTTCCGAACACAACTATCCCGGCTTATTCTCAAAACGGCGCCTGATGATTGGTCGAGAAAGGAAAACTATTTGGCTTCCTCTTAGGCTAGCCACTTTGTTGATTAATTTTTGATGGTAAAGCCCATAAGCATGGAAGGCCATGGATATTCTTGAGAAGAATCTCAATGGCATATAATTGACAGTAGTTCATTTCATGCTCGGTTGCACCACAAGAATGTAATCGGGATTGTTGAGTATTTTCAATGAGGTCGCCTATAGTCACCCTCTGCTGAGCTCCAGCAAACCTCTTGATGAAGAGATGCTCTAACTCAACAAAAGTCTTCACTGAACCATTGGCGTACAATCAAATGCAACACCGATAGAGCTAATGAAAAGGTGGAAGAGGAGTGTTGTTGCAATGGCTAAGTGTAATGTGTTATCGGGTTCCCACCGCCATCAAAGATCTTGAAGGATGGTGGCACAAAACCCTAAATAAAATAAAAATAAATTAAAAACCTAAACCTAAAATATAAACCTAAAAATAAAACCTCAAAATAAACAAATAAATAACTTAAACCCTAAACTTAAAAAAAACCTAAACCTAAAATAAACAAAATAAAATAAACATAAACTTAAACTAAAATAAACTAAACCAAAATAAATAAAACCTAAACCTAAACCTAAAATAAACTAAGCCTAAACCCTAAATTAAATTAAATAAATTAAACTAAAAATAAATCTAAAGATAAAAAAACCTAAAAATAAACATTAAATAAAAACCTAAACCTAAAAAAATAAAATAAAAACCTAAACCTAAACCTAAAAATAAAAAATAAAACTAATCCTAAAAAATAAAATAATAAGAAAACTAAAATAAAAAATAAACATAAACCTAAACCTAAACCTAAAAGATAAACTAAAATAAATAAACCAAACTAAATAAAAAGAAAAAATAAACCTAAATAAAAAAAAGTAAAATAAACTAAAATAAATAAAAAAATAAACTAAATCAACTAAATAAACCTAAACCTACCAATTTACTTAATTTTAAAAAGAAACCCTAAGCCCTAAACTAACTCTAAACCCTAAACCCTAAACCCTAACATTAACACTAAACCCTAAAACCCTAAACCCTAAACTAACCCTAAACCCTAAACCGTAAACTATAAAAACCCTAAACACCTAAACCTAACCACAATTCTAATCTAAATCTATAACCCTAAACCCTAAACCTAAACCAAATACAAACCTTGTAATCCTTTCTTTGTGGTTATAAAATTCTCCCCGCAGTGGGTTTTCAAAACAAAAAAAAAAAACCCTAAACCATAAACTCTAAAAATCTAAAAACCTAAACCTAAACTAAATAAAACCTAAAAATAAAATAAATAAATAATCCTAAACCTAAATAAAATAAAATAAAAGCCTAAACTAAAATCTAAACCTAAACTTAAAAATTAAATAAAATAAACTAAAAAATAAAATAAACTTTAGAATAAAAAAGCTAAATAAAATAAAATTAAATGTAAATAAAAAAAAAAATTAAATAAAAAACTAAAATAAAATAAAATAAAAACTAAATAAAAACTAAAACCTTAAAATAAAACCTAAAAATAAATAAAAAATAAAACTTTTTACCCTAAATTAAAAAAAACCAAAACCTAAAATAAAAATAAAATAGATAAAAGAAAATTAACCTAAAACTAAACTAAAAAGAACTAAACTAAAATAAATAAAACCTAAACCTAATCCTAAAATAAACTAAACCTAAACCTATACCTAAACTAAATAAAATAAAATAAACTAAAAATAAACCTAAACATACTCTAGAAAATAAAACTAAAATAAATTTAAACTAAAAACCTAAAACCTAAACCTAGAAAATAAAATAAAAACCTAAACCTAAACCTAGAAATAAAAAATAAAACCTAAACCTAAAAAAATAAAATAAAATAAAACTAAACTAAAATAAATAAACCTAAAAACCTAAAAAATAAACTAAAATAAATAAACCTAAACTAAATAAATTAAAAATAATAAAATAAAACTAAAAAAATAAACATAATTAAATTTAAATAATAATATAAATTAAAATAATAAAAAATAAACTATATAAACTAAATAAACTTAAACCTACTAGTTTACTTAATTAAAAAAATTTCTAAACCCTAAACTAACCCTAAACCTAAACCCTAAACCCTAAACTAACCCTAAACTCTAAACCCTAAGTTTTAAAAACCCTAAACACTAAAGCCTAAACCCTAAATCCTGAACTAACCCTAAACCCTAAGCAACCCTAAACCCTAAACCCTAAAATCCTAAACCCTAAAACTCTAAACCTTAAACCTTAAACCCTAAACCCTAAACTATAAACCCTAAAAACCTAAAAACTTAAACCTAAACTAAATAAAATCTAAAAAATATAAATAAATAAAACCTAAACTTAAATAAAATAGAATAATAAAATAAAATAAAAACCTAAATTAAAACCTAAACCTAAATCTAAATGTTAAATAAAAGAAACTAAGAAAAAATAAACTAAAATAAAATAAACTAAAATATAAAATAAACCTATGAATAAAAAACCTAAATGAAATAAAAACTAAAGGTAAAATAAAAATAAAATGAACCTAAATAAAATAAATTAAAAACTAAATAAAAACTTAAACCTTAAAATAAAACTTAAAAATAAATAAAAATAAAAAACATAAACCCTTAACTAAAAAAAAAAAAAACTAAAACCTAAAATAAAATAAATAAATAAAAGAAAATAAACCTAAATCTAAACTAAAATAAACTAAGCTAAATTAAATAAAACCTAAACCTAGTCTAAAATAAACTAAACCTAAACCTAAACCTAAAGTAAACAAAATAAAATAAACTAAAAATAAAGCTAAACCTACACTAAAAAAATAAAACCTAAAAATAAACCTAAAATAAAATCTAAAACCTAAACCTAAAAAAATAAAATAAAAACCTAAAGCTAAACTAAAAAATAAAAAATAAAACCTAAACCAAAAAATAAAAAGAAGACTGCATGAGATGAGGCAATGTCTACCATCAGCTCCGGAATTGGTAGTGGAAATTGATCTTTTGGACATGACTTATTTAAATCCCTAAAATTGATGCATATGTGAATTTGGCCATTCTTTTTCTTAACTAGGATGACACTAGCTAACCAGGTAGGGTATTTTTCTTCCCGGATGAAGCCAACATCATTCAATTTTTTGACTTCATAAATGACATGTTATTCTATGTCTAATCGCATGCGTCCAAGAGATTGCTTGATAAGGTTGGCAGTAGGCACTATTGCTAGTTGATAGACTGCTACGTTAGGAGCCAATCCAGACATCTCTTCATAACTCCATGCAAAGTAGTCCTTAAACTTAGTTAACAGCCTAACTAAGTCATTGGTTTCAATTTCATTCAACAAAGAACTGATGTATGTTGGGCAAGGATCTTCTTTAGTTCCTAAGTTAATTTTCTTGAGCTCATTGATGGTTGACTTGATCTCTTCTTTGAACTCTGGTGGTGCATCTTTGACTTCAAAATCATCTAGATCATCAAGTTTCTAAGCACAGCTCCTCATATGAGCTAATATGATTTGAAAAGAACTTATCAGATTCCAAATGATTGGTGATGACTAAGCAGAAATCATCATCATCAACTGGATTCATTATATCGAATCCTAGTCACGATCTTGATTGAGAGCTTTTGCATTTGTTCTTCCATATTCTTTTGGAGTAGTCCGACCTATGCTTTGACCAAGTATGTGTGATTAACCTTTTCTTTGCTAAATTAGGAACATAAGGCAAGTACTAATCAAAAGGTAATTCTATTAAATCTTTACATGAATCATCCTCAAGTTTTACTTCAACTTCTTGACTTGAGGATGATGCTCCCAAAAAGAACCTTTGAGTCTTTACACTTATGGATGACTTAGGGGCTTCCTTAACTACCAAACCCTCACCTTTTGAGAGGAAAGTGGGGTTAGAGCTAAGGTTCCCAACTGATGCCTAACTGCTTTCACATATAGACTTGGATACACTTATTCTTTGAGCCCGCCTTCTTCGCTATCTGGCTCAAGTGTCACCTCCAAGGGAATCTACTACTGAGAAGAGCTGGCTGGTGTGCTAATAATATAAGACTCATCTTATAAACTAGATTATAAGTCTATATGGATAGCAGTTGTACTCTTGGTAGCTAGGATAAATCTTCTATTAGGTGGCCAATAAAGAGTTTTTCCTTCCCTGATCAAACTTCCTCTTCGTGTGGAGGTCGGTCACCCATATGTTCGAATGGAGTAACAAACTATGGGTGGAATCTAATGTTAGGCTCCACTTACTCCTCCAAGTCTATTTTCACTCCCTTTTACTTTCTTTTTCATTTTTCTTTTCTGTTCTTTTTCTTTTTCTCTTTATTTTTTTTTTATTTTTCTTTTTCTATTTTTTAAACTTTGGCCAAATTCGCAAAAATAGACTTGTTGATTTTGAGGGATGTAGTAAGTATCGATATGTCGACCTCTTGAACTGTAAGTGGTTTGATCTTTGATACATTGAGATCCCACCTCTCAACTGCATACATGATGTAGAGAATGAATCTATGTTGTTCTCATGTCTCTATGGTCTCCAAGCATTCAAAGATGTATTCGAGTTTATAATGTGAAACTTGCAGTCTTCCAATCATCTATCTCCAAGGGCAACATGGCTATGGAGCCTGCTGACCTCACTTTTGGAGTGTGGATTCAATCTTCTCATCTTAGACTTAGGAGTCTTCTAGACCAAGACTTCCTATTCATAAGACACTTCTAACAATTAGGTAAAAACTTAAGCCTAAAGACTTAGAAGGGTTAACCATGGGATTAAGTTATGCCTTAAGGATTAGGATAATCCACCTACCCTACAACCCAAATCCAATCCATGTTCACCTTCTCAAACCAAACATAAAGTTCAATTTAAACATCAAATTCAAATCCAAATCCAAACCCAAATTCCAAAACTAAATGATTGAATCCCATGATCAAATCCAAACTTGAAACCCGCCTAAGCCATATGACTTATCCCATGGACTTAGCCAAATCTTAATCCAAATCAATCCAA
This sequence comes from Cymbidium sinense, assembly GCA_021442155.1. Classification (NCBI taxonomy): domain Eukaryota; kingdom Viridiplantae; phylum Streptophyta; class Magnoliopsida; order Asparagales; family Orchidaceae; genus Cymbidium; species Cymbidium sinense. Next base: position 374,698,427 of record CM038214.1, on the reverse strand, counting down.
AATCAATTGATTTTCTCATAATCAATTTATTTATTCAGTCATCTTCTTAAATATAAATCAAATCTACATTCAAATGATCAAAACTAAATCAAACTAAATAAAATTAAATCAAAACCCTTCCTAAGCCATATGACCTATCCCATGGACTTAGCCAAATCTTAATCCAAATCAAGTCAAACTCATTTGATTTTCTCACAAATAAATTATATTTTCAATCATCTTCACAAATTTAAATAAAATATACATTTAAATTATCAAAACTAAATCAAACAAAATCAAAATTCAAACTTAAGCCACATGACTCAACTCCATGGACTTAGCCATATTACATTCCAAAACCCAAATTCAATTGATTTTCTCATCAATCAATCATACCTTCAATCATATTCACAAATATAAATGAAATCTACAATCATTAAGCCAAACCAAAATCAACCCAAGTCAAACCTAACTTAACCATTTTGACTTGAAATGTTCAAATGAACCAAAACCCATTTAAACCTAAGCCAATTGCAATTGAATTTATATATCAATCCCAAATCCATATATAAACTAAATTAAATCAAACTCAACCCAAAATCAAGCCAACTAAACCCAGTTGGTCCACTTGATCCAAAGTGGCCAATTTGACCTATTTGAGCTAAGTTTTAATCCTACCCAAATTGGATTGAACCAAGCCCATCAAAACCTCCCATCATGATTTTGATCACCCTAGGTTGATCAATTATCATAAATTTGGTCAAACCAAGTCAACTTGGTCATTTGACCAAGTCAACCCCTTAACCATATGAACCCAAACTAGCCAAATTGCAACTTATGCCAAATTCCTTGAAACCTATGATTCATACCAAATAAAAATTAATATTTGAATATGACTTGACCTTCAATTGAGTCAAACCAAACCCAATTGGCCCTCTTAACCCAAGTTGGCCCAAATTGACCTAAAAGACCAAATTGGGTCAAATCAAAATATAAACCAAATTGATTGCAACCAATGGCTCAAGTTCATTCCAAATTGATTATTGAACATGACTAAAGCCATGATTGGACCTAATTGAACCCAATTGACCTACTTAGCCCAAATTGACCTAAAGGTTCAAGTTGGCCAAAATCAAAACCAAATCTAATTAATTGAAACCAAGTCATCTTCAATTGGTCAACTAAACCCAAACCAACACTCAAGCCAATTTGATCAATTTGGTCAAATTGGTCAACTTAACTCATTTGACCCAAATGAATTCAAATGAGCCAAAATCAAATCTAAGCCAAACTAAACCAAACCAATTGAACCAAAACATTCCAAATGATCATATGAACTTGACCCAACCTTTGGTTGACCCAATTTGACCAATTGGTCAACTTGACTCAACCTAACCCAATTTGACCTAAATGAGTCAAATTGAGCCCAACCTAAAAAAATTAACTCCAATTGACTTGAAATTTCGGCTAACCCACTTTTGGCTCATTTCAAATTTTCCCAAATCAAATCCAATGCCAAATGATCATTCTACACATGGGTCAAGAGCATCACATGAGACAAATCACCTAAGTAGTCATTTGCATTCCTTGGCCATTTGGTACTCTCCCAATGGTCCACCTAGGCACCTAAGACACTGCCCAACCTGACCCAAGCGGTGGTTGGGTCGGCCATGATAAATGGGAGGTGAAATAACCTCATCCTCCCTATTAGAGTTTTTGAAACCCATAGGACACCCAGGATTCCTCCTTGGCAGCCACCTCCACACCTTCAACCAACCAAGCCGAGCCAACTTACCTCCTCCCTACCACCCATGACTCCCTAAGATGGCCAAACGGCCACTAGAAGCCAAACTTGATCCCACCATCCAATCAAGTTGAAGGGGGGTATACACCCCCTTGTTTCCACTCAAACACACACAAAAATAATTTCTCAAAGCCTTAGCTACCCAAGATGAGCTGCTAGAGCCATTCCATAAGCCCCCAAGCTCATTCCTCGATTGAAAATGCCATTCTCAAATAGACACTCCCATGTTTTGACTAACTTGCATTTCTCAAAAACTCAAATTAATTTTGGATGCACATTCTCTAGGTCTCCTCGATCAAGAATGAATCATCTCCTAAGCTTCCAGAGCACCTAAGGTGGGACTTCGATCAAAGCTGAGCTCCAAATCTTCATGGCTTTCTAAGCAAACGCTGAAGAATTGATCCAATTATTGCTCAACAGGGCTTCATCTCCACTATATGAAGCTTCCTCAATCGTTCAAGCCACTAGTCTTGAGCTTCAATAAGGTATGATTCTAAAATTGATGCTTAGGCAAAAATAGGTTAGAGCTTTTTGAAGAAAACTTGCATCTTGTGTGATCTTCATAGTTGGATCCCCGATCGATGTGAGGGTGTGGATCCTTTTGAGTTTATCCAAGCTCGTAAGCAATGTGAGCAATGATGGACAGACTCCATTCTCCCTCACTCGCATGATGTTAGATCACGCACCGTCCATTCCACGTGATCGAAATGGACGATCATGATTAGATCTACTAGATCAATCTGATTTAATCCTATAAATTGTGGGATTAATCATAGCAGTCTGATCTTTGATCAAATGGCGAACAAGAAAGCATGTCCGCCGTTGCCACGTAGGTGTTGAGTCAGATAAGTTTTAAGTAGCCAATCTCATGGTGCCACATGGAAAGCATACTCACACCATGTGGAAAACACATTAGATTTAATTAGGCTTAATTAAACATTTTAATGAAAAACTTCTAAAAATCATAAAAAATCATAGAGAAACAAAAAATGGAAATAAATACTCATTTTAAAGGTATTTCAGAGGAGAATTAATTAAAAATGAACTTAACTAATTTTGAATAGTAATTAAGGTTTAATTAAAATTTAATTACAAAATTAATTAGCATAATTACTCCTTAATTACTTGAGCAATTAATCCCAAATTTTGTGAGTTAATTTAATGGGATGACCTCTAACTCCCATAATTTTTTTGTGATTTATTGCTCACTTAATTAAGAAAATTAACTAATTAAACCTTAATGACTTTTTAAAGTAATTAATGATTAGTTAATCCCATGAATAGTAATAAATTGGTTAATTAAGTTTATTAATCACTATTCAATAGTAACTATGGAATAGGGTTGGGACCCCTTTCCCTAAGTTCATTTCACCCTTTTTTTAATTAATTAAAATTTAACTAATTAATTAAATCACTTAATCAAATTAAAATCATAATCACATCAGAGCTTAATTAATTAAATCATGGGGTAGAACTTTAGAGTTTAATAACCTAAAGGAGTTTAATGAAATTATCGTTAGTCCACATGTGTGGGAAAACCATAACAATAATAAATTAAGTTCCTTAATCTAATTAACTATTAATCATGAGCCAATTGCATTAGGCCCCTTTTATTTCCTAGGATCATTGCAAGTTTATTTTCCATGCATATCATGTTGGCTCATAATTATTTAGTTAATTACTTTAAGGTGACATGTAAGGGTAATTAATTCATCTAATTAAGGTTTCAACTTAATTAACCCATAAAATCAACTTAATTACATTTCCTTAAATTAAATCAAATCACTAATGTGGGAATGGGTTTAAAACAACAAGTGATGATTTATCTTCTCCCCTTTAAATTAAATAAAATCCAAAACTTAACTAATAAAGAAGCTTTAGTTTGCTTTAAATAATCTTATTTAATTTGATTGTTCTTAAGAACTAGTTTGGTTGAATGAATCACATGCTTATATTTGATTGTCCACTTTCTAATCATGTTAAATTTGGTATGCCATTTGAATTCATGCATCCATCTTTTCAAAATAAAATAAAATAAAATGGATTTCCTTTATGTAAGCTTGCATGTGTTAATTTAAGTTAATATATGCCTGGCTATTATCACTATTAAATCTAAATGTATTTTTGAGAAGCTTATAAATGAATAATAATATGTATTATGATGCTAGTTGTACATACATAAGAAATGCATGTGCTTATAGCTTAAGTGTATGAATGTCAAGTTCTCTTTTCTCTATTCATGTGTTGATTTATATAATATTGGATGGCAATGGGTATATAGTCTGGACATCCTAGGAACATGAGGCTTTAGCTAGCCCCAAGGAGGTCATTTGATTACCTCACTTCCCTAGTTTAATAATGACACATTTGATTTGATTTTTTATGTATTTCAAAATTAGAATTTGGATAGAGCTTTAATTCACATATATATAAATGATTCAATCAAATAAATATACATTCTTTGCATGATTTTCTTTCCCTCATTTATGTATACATCCATGGGTGTCCAAGAAAAGCAAGTATATAGCCTGGACATCCCGAGAATACGAGGCTTTAGTTAGCCCCAAGGAGGTCATTTGATTACCTCACTTTCTTGGTTTAAGAATGACACATACTTGCCTATATCTTTGTACATGTATATGTGTATGTGATTAGTGAATGAAAATTTCATTTTACCTTAAAATTGCATGCATTCAAAATTGACTAAGTGGTTGAATTAATTATCCATATGATTTGGAGCTTACTTTCTATGTTCATGTATACGAATTTACATATGTTTGAATGCAAATGGGTATATAGTATGGACATCCTGAGAATACGAGGCTTTAACTAGCTCCAAGGAGGTCATTTGATTACCTCCGGTTTAACAACACATGCCTATTTAATTTCATTCTTATGTCCTTTTTGTATAAGAGTTTGGATAAAGTTTTAAATTAATATGTTTAACTAATTCAATCAAATAAAATATAAATTCTAAACATACACATACATTCATCATTTAAGTGTGCTAAAATATATGGCATGTATAGATACACTTAGGATTAAATCATATCCATGTTAGATGTGATGGAAAGGAATGATTTAATATATGTCATGTGGATGTAATTCAATTAAATTAATCTTAAAATTCCTTTCATTTTGAATAGGATTATTTAAAGTGAACCTAAACTTAGGATTAATTAAATCATTTAATAAGTCATTCACTAAAGAGAACTAAATCAAATTACTATACTTTAAAAAGTGACTTAAGGTAAGGATGAAAGAGGGCAGTCCTCTTTTCCTCTCTTTATAACACTTAGTTGCTAAGTGTAATCAAATGAAACAAAAGAAAACATAAATTAAAATTCTCAAATCAATTAAATCACTTCAAGTTAAAATCAACCTTTCATGTTAAATTGAATCCTTCTACACTTAAAAAATATAACACTAATGCCTAACAAGACTTACCACATAAGCCTTAATATTTAGAATTAAGTCACCACTTCTAGCTCTAAGTTAGATGATGTATGATGTGATGTATTTATATTTTTCTAATGTATTATTTTAGATTGGATATTAGGGTGTATGCTTTAGACGATGATAGGCCAATGTTAGCCTAATCATGTTTTCTGGGGATTATGCTTAATAGATGCTTAAAAATAAATGTGAATGCTCTTTTGCTTGCTTAAATCATTAAGCATAATCCAAGTTAGGATAGGTGAGACTTAGTTAACCATGTGTAGGGTGCTAAGTCCAAATTATAAATAAAATTGGATTATATGTATATTTAGCTAACCTCTATTTTGGTGTGTAGATTTACTTTTGCCACATAAATGTAATTTTTGCAATAGGAATTAGGATTAGTATGGGGATGAGCAAGTGCTAGAAGGCTTTGTCTTAGGGTGCCCTGTGATGTCTTTGAAGCAAGCCATCCAAATCAAAGAAGGAAACCAAATTAGAAATGGAGATATGAAGAAAGAAGACACCCATCATTTAATACAATTATAATTATTCTTTCATATTCTAGGTTGTATAAGGGTGGAGCTTCCCATATTTTCTCACTTAGTTGTATGTGATCCAACCGCACTAACCTTTTATTCTTTTATGATAGTTTATATAATTTTTTGATGTTATGTTAATAATGTGCATTAGGATGGCATGCTTTTCATTATTTCTTAAATGATTGATGCTTTAATGTGTGGCTTAGATACGAATAGGCTCTTAGGGTAAACTAACATTTCTACCCAACTAATCACTCATAACAAAATTTTAAACAACTCATAACCTCATCATAAAGCCTAGGACATAAATAAAATAATTAAAAGATTTAGCAACCCATTAGATGTATGGTTGTATGTTTCACATCATGCATGCATATTCTTTCTCTCTTGAACATGAAGGATCTCCATCCTTGCATGATAAAGGAATGCTTGACATGTAAGGGCATCCCTTGTGGTGGAGAACACCTTATTCTAGCTGATTTGATCCATAACCTATTTCATCATGCATTTAGGCTTAAGAAATCCTAAAGCCTCTATCAAAATGATGTGTCTAAAATGAAATAAAATTTGATAAGATTTTGCATCTATAGATTAAGTCATATGCTCATACCACTCATGCTCTAGTCTCTTAGTGTGTTTAGGACTTTAGTCTCTTTCTAAATAACTACTATACTATCTTACAATTCATAAGATCGGACTACATGGTTTTAATATCATAGGAGGAGTTAGCTGGCAGCCACTCCAGGCAATTTTAGTCTAGAAATCGGATAATTTATTCTCACTTGTGGAGGTAAACCCTTATACCTGTCGCTTAGATTTAGGTCGTGCTTTAGCTCGTACTAAAGCTCCCTAAATTTAGGATCCAAGGTAGCTATTTCCTTTGGGCTATGAGCAAAATCCTCACCTCTTAGGCATTCCCACAACCTTGTGTTGGTGGATTATAAGCCCTAGTAATCTAATTAAATTTCAACTCAAAACATATAAATTTGCTCAACTTTAAAATTATAAAGCCCAACCATAGGATAGATTGGAATGCTCACTAGGCTTCCTAGTATCATGAGTATTTCTTGCTTATTTCATTTGGATTCTAAAACTAAGTCTTCTCCTTGAACTTTCCCAATTGATTTTCCAAATACAACCAATCTTTTGATAGTGTATCCTAGAAATATTTGGAGATGATAATTTCCTTCTTTAATCGAGAGTATTCTTAAGAAATTTTATTTCCTAAGATGTAATTAACTATGGAGGCTTGCCTCCATGGGGAACTTAAGTACTTGGTTTAATATATACTCTGCTTTATTCATCCATGTAAAGCAGAAGAAAAATCTCTAGTACATTCGAAGACCCATCATGCCTTAGGAGTCCTTATTATGATTAGGTCCATTGTAAGGTGATGCCTCTATCTTTTGAGATAGTACATCATACCTCAATGTTGTACTTGATCACCTCAAAAGTACCCTATGATGCATGGCCCCCTACATCCAAAATAAACACCACAAGGCCCTCTCACCTTGTTCATTGAATCCTCTCAACATCATCCTTTCATTTTAGAGTTTGGAGATGTTGATCCTCAAGTATGCAAAGGTTCTTAGACTCATAATGTTGATTGATACACTTAGCTCAACCAAAACTTTGGATAGCTTGTATCTTCCAACATCCACTATAATGTAAGGAAGCAGTTGTGCTCGGTCATATTTAGGAGTAAGTCTACATCACTGAATGTAACTCCTAAGATGTCCTTCGAGTGGCATGCCTTCTCTTTAGTAGCGATCAGCTGAGCTAAGCATATCTCTAGATCAAGTAAGGCCTTGATTAGAGATTCCCTCATCTCTTTAGATAAGATAAGGGCATTGTATATGCTTAACTTAGCAGGAAACTTTCTAAGGTAATCTAGACATTGTAATCAACGGCTTGGTCCTCCATAAGCATATCCATTGTAGCAACCCATGGAGGGCTATCTGCTCACCGGAACCAATGACTTGCTTACCCACAGGTGCTACTTTAGGAGGTAGAACTTTTCCACTACGTAGGTTGACTTCAGTGACTTCTTGGAATGATGAGCTTGTGGAAAGTACTACCTTCTCATCGGGCATACCTATAGCTTCTCCTATGGGATCCGCAGAGTCAGTTGACTCTAAGTCAATCTCAAGAGGTGTACCCGATTGATTCAGAGAAGGATAGTCCAACTCTGAATCAAAAAGGAAAGGATCAAACTACTAGAGCTATTATTTTTTTGACTGTGAGAGCTTTAAGAATAAAATCAAGAGCATGTAAGTATAAATATATAAGTGGAATCACTTTATTCATTAATTTCTTTTTGGGTGGAGCTACATGATAGAAATTAAGTAAAGTATGTAGAGTAAGGGATTTAGTTCCCTTCTTTGCAAGTACAACACTTCTGCCAGTAGAAGAGGAGCTAGCAGAAGAGGAGGTAGCTACAATGATTGAGGTAGTACTGGACTCTAATGATGGCTACACTACTTGACTATCTCGGGCAAGTATTGTGAGCTGCTGCTGCTGCTGATCTGTCATTCTCATAGAGTTGTCCTTTGTAACTAGCAACCTTCCTTGGTGTTGGAGATTTGAGCTACTTCAGGCACCTACAAGTAAAGCTTCTTGATCTTATAAATGATATTCTCAGAGGTTCAGGACAGAGAGATATCTTAACCTTCTTTGGTCTTAATAGAACTGGATGGTTGTTCTAATAAGTACTCTTTAGGGATAACTATGGCTCTCAACTTGTAGCTGCACTCAAGCTAGTCCATAAAAGTGATACAATCGTCTAAGACATGGCATAACATGCGTGGTAGGGGCACTAGGATCATCATTGTCCACTTCCTCACCTCTTGCTCTAGAACTAAAAGTCTTTCTAAGGGATTCTTTAAGAATTTAACTACCCCTCTTGAATGATGGCATTCAATCTATCAATAGTAGGTGAAAAGTAGCTACAAGGAAATGGATATAATAGGGTAGCTGTGATGGAAATGGTCATGGGCGACCACCGAACCATGATGGTTGAGGTGGTGGAAGAGGAGGTGGCAGTGTGAGATCATAGTCTCATACCTAACTGTGTCGCTTCCCTCATCAACTAAGATAACTATCCCTAGCTTCTCAAACACCTCTTCTTCCTGATGATTTCTGGAAAGGGCAACTGCTTCCTCTTATACCACATTATTGAAAATTCTCAAATATTTGATGGTAAAGCCCTTGAGCATGAGACCGGCCATGGATATTCTTGAGAAGAATCTCAATGGCATGTTCGATAGTTGTGGTTCATTTCTTGGTCAGTTGCACATGAGAATGTAATCAACAAGGGACTCACTGAGCTTCTATTTCTCTACAATGAGATTGCCTACAATCACACAGTGCTGAGCTCCAGCGAAGCTCTTAATGAAGAGGTGCTCCAACTCAGTAAAAGACTTCACTGAACTGTTGGGCAGTTCGGCGTACCAATCAAATGCAACACCTAACAGACTGCTAACGAAAAGGCGACAGAGGAGTGCGTTGCTACCACAAGTGTTGTAACAACTGGCTCTAAAGTGTGCAATGTGTTATCTTCCAACCGCCATCAAAGATCTCAAGGATGGTGGCAATAAACCTAAATAAAAAAAACTAAATAAAAATCTAAACCTAAAAATAATAAACCTAAAAATAAAACCTAAACCCTAAACTAAAAAAAAATAAAATAAACATAAATATAAACTAAAATAAATAAAACCCAAAACTAAACTAAAATAAACTAAACCTAAACCCTAAACTAAATACAAAATAAACTAAAACCTAAACCTAAACTAAAAAAAACCTAAAACAAACCTAAAATAAAGCCTAAAACCTAAAAATAAGTAAAATAAAACCCAAACATAAAACTAAAATAAAAAAAAATAAAAAAAAAAATAAAATAAAATAAAACTAAACTAAAATAAACATAAATCTAAACCTAAACCTAAAAAATAAACAAAATAAAAAAAACCTAAAAAATAAATATAACAAAATTAAATAAAATAAACTAAATAAAAATACAAAATAAACAAAATAAAAAAATAAAATAAAATAAAATAAATAAAAAATTAACTAAATAAACTAAATAAACTAAATAAACCTAAACTTGCCTATTTACTTTAAAAAAACCCCTAAACCCTAAACCCTAAATCCTAAACCCTAAACAATAAAACTAACCCTAAACCTTAAACCCTAGGCCTAGAACACTAAACTTACAAACCTAAACCCTAAAAAACCCAAAACCCTAAACTAACCCTAAACCCTAAACCCTAAACCGTAAACCATAAACCCTAAACCTTATACCTAACCCTAAACCCTAAACCCTAAAACCCTAAATCCTAAACCTAAACCAATAAAACTAAAGCAAACCCTAAAAAAACCTAAACCTAAAATAAAATAAACCCTAAACTAAACCCTAAACCTAAACCTTAACCTAAACCTAAACTAAATAAAATAAAATAAATTAAATAAACCTAAACATAAACTAAAATAAAACCTAAAAATAAACCTAAAATTAAAACTAAGACCTAAACCTAAAAAATAAAATAAAACCTAAACCTAAACCTAAAAAATAAAACCTAAACCTAAAAATAAAATAAAATAAACTAAACTAAAAAATAAACTAAAATAAAAACCTAAACAAAAATATATAAACCTAAAATAAATAAATTAAACTAAATAAAAAATAAATTTAAACCTAAATAAAAAGAAAAAAAATTAAATAAACTAAAATAAATTAAAAATAAACTAAATAAACCTCAACATACCTGTTTACTTAATTTTACAAAAAATCTTAAACCCTAAGCTCTAAAAAATCCTAAACTTTTAACCCTAAACCCTAAACCCTAAACACAAAACCCTAAAAACCACAAAACCCTAAAGCCTAAACACTAAACCCTAAACACTAAACCATAAACCTTAACCCTAAACCCAAAACCCCAAAGCCTTAAACCTTAAAACCCTAAACCCTAAACCCTAAACCCTAAACCCTAAACCCTAAAAACCTAAAAACCTAAACCTAAACTAAATAAAACCTAAAAAAAAATTAAAATAAACTTAAACCTAAATAAATGGAAAAAATAAAAATAAAAACCTAAACTAAAACCTAAACCTAAAAATAAAATAAAATAAACTAGTGAAAATAAATAATAATAAAATAAATAATAAAATAAATTAAACTAAAAAAATAAAATGAACCAAATAATAAAAAACCTAAATAAAATAAAAACTAAACGTAAAATAAAAATAAAATAAACCTAAAATAAACCTAAAATAAATAAAATAAAAACTAAATAAAAACCTAAACCCGAAAAATAAACCTAAAAATAAAACCTAAGAAAAATAAAAAATAGAACATAAACTCTAAACTAAAAAAATATAAACCTAAAATGAAAATAAAATAGACAAAATAAAATAAACCTAAACCTAAACTAAAATAAATAAACCCTAAACGTAAACATAAAATAAACAAAACCTAAACCTAAACCTAAACTAAAAATAAAATATAATAAACCAAAAAATAAACTTAAACCTAAAAAAAAATAATGCCTAAAGTTAACCAAAATAAAACCAAAACTTAAACCAAAAAAAAAAAATTAAAATAAAAAACCTAAACCTAAACCTAAAAAAAAAAAAATAAAACTCAAACCTCAAAAATAAAACAAAATTTGAACTAAACTAAAATAAAAAACATAAACTAAAATAAATAAACCTAAAATAAAAAAATTAAACTAAATAAAAATAAAATTAAACCTAAATAAAATTAAAAATAAAATAAACTAAAATAAAAAATAAACTAAACTAATCAAAGTTTATTTAATTTAAAAATAAATTAAAAAAAACCCTAACCCTAAACACTAAACTAAACTAACCCTAAAGTTTAAACCTAATCTAACTAAAAAACCTAAACCTAAAAAACCCAAACCTAAACCCTAAACCCTAAAAAACCTATAAACCCTAAACTCTAAGCCCTAAACCCTAAACCCCAAACCCTAGACCCTAAACCCTTAAAACCTAAAAAACTAAACCCAAACTAAATAAAACCAGAAAAGAAAATAAATAAAAAAAATCTAATCCTAGGTAAAAATAAAAAAGAACCCTCAAGTAAAACCTAAAACTAAACCTAAAAAAATAAAATAAAAATTAAAAACTAAACTAAAATAAAATAAATTAAAACCTAAACGAAACTAAAAAAAATAAACATAAAAATAAAAAATCTAAATAAAATCAAAACTAACTGTAAAATAAAAATAAACTAAACCTAAAATAAAATAAAATAAAAACTAAATAAAAACCTAAACCTAAAAAATAAAGAAAAAAAAACAAAAACCTAAACACTAAACTAAAAGGAAAACCTAAACCTAAAATAAACAAAATAAAATAAACCTAAACTTAAACTAAAATAAACTAAACTAAAATAAATAAACCTAAACCTAAACTTAAAATAAACTAAACCTAAAACCTAAACCCTAAACTAAATAAAATCAAATAAAATAAAAATAAAACTAAACCAAAATAAAAAAAACCTAAAAATTAACCTAAAATAAAAACCTAAATCTAAACCTAAAATAACCAAACCTAAAAATAAAATAAAACTAAATCTAAACCCAAAAAAAAAAAATACCTAAACCTAAAATAAACCCAAAATAAATAAAACAAAACCAAATACTAAAACCTAAACCTAAAATAAACAAACAAAAAAACCTAAACTTAAACTAAAATAAAATAAATTAAAATAAATAAAACCTAAACCTAAACCTAAAATAAAGTAAACCTAACCCCAAAACTAAATAAAATCAAATAAACTAAAATAAACCTAAACCTAAACAAAAAAAATAAAAATAAAACCTAAAAAACCAAAAAACTAAACTAAAAAAATAAAATCAAACCTAAATCTAAACAAAATAAAAAATAAAACCTAAACCTAAAAAAAAATAAACTAAATAAAATAAACATAAACCTAAACCTAAACAAAAAACTAAATTAAATTAAATAACCTAAACTAAACTAAATAAACGAAAATAAATAAACTAAACTTAAGATAAATAAAAATAAACCAAAATAAAGAAAATAAAATAATCTAAATGAAAAAACTAAATAAGAAAAATGAACCTACATAAAATGAAAAAAAAAATAAACTAAATAAACCTAAACCTACTAATTTAATATTTTTTAAAAAACCCTAAACCCTAAACCTAAACATTAAACCCTAAGCTCTAAACCCTAAACCCAACTCTAAACTAAACCCTAAACCCTAACTAAAACCCTAAAACCCTAAACCTAAACCCTAAACCCTAAACCCTAAACCCTAACTCTAAACCCTAAACCCTAAACCCTAAAACCTAAACCCTAAACCTTAAACCCTAAAAACATAAAAACCTAAACCTAAACTAAATAAAACTTAAAAATAAAATAAAAAAAAAACCTAAACCAAATAAATTTAAAAAATAAAATTAAATAAAAATGAAAACTAAAACCTAAAAATAAAAAAAAATTAATTAATAAATATTAAATAAAATTAAATAAATAATAACCTAAACTAAGCTAAAAAAATAAAATAAACTTTTGAATAAAAAACCTAAATAAAATAAAAGCTAAATGTAAAATAAAAATAAAATAAATCAAAAATTAAGCTAAAATAAAATAAAATAAAAACTAAAAACCTAAACCTAAAAAATAAACCTAAAACTAACTGAAAAATAACCTAAACCTAAACTAAAAAACCTACACCTAAACCTAAACTAAATAAAATAAAATAAACTAAAATAAACCTAACCTAAAAAAAAAAAAACTTATAAACAACTAAAACATAAAAACCTAAACCTAAAAAAAATATCTAAACCATGAACCATGAACCTAAACCAATCAGTTTACTTAATTTTAAAAAAAAAAACCCTAAACCATGAACCCTTAACTCTAAATACTAAATTATAAACCCTAAACCCTAAAATACACCTAAACCTAAAATCCTAAAACCTAAACCTTAAACCCTAACCCCAAAACCCTAAACCATATACACTAAACACTAAACCTAAACCCTAAACTCTAAAACCCTAAACCCTAAACCCTAAACCCTAAACCTAAACCTAAGCACTAAACTCTAAACCCTAAACACTAAAACCTACAACCCTAAACCCTAAAGCCTAAACCCCATACCCTAAACCCTAAACCATAAACCTTAAACCCTAAAAACCTAAAAACCTAAACCTAAACTAAATAAAACCTAAAAATAAAATAAATACCAATTCGTACCCGACTTAGAGGCTACTATTGAGTGAATGACTCTGAGGACTTATATCAACTCAAGAGTAATCAGGTGATTCTTATAGGGAGTTTTGCTGACGCTTAAAGATAGGATGTCTTGGGAAAAGTAGCATGTGCCTCCTAATCCACAAGTGAATATATATTTTATCTATGTTTACATGGACCTTGGTGGACCACAGAGATGGCTATGTCATCCTTGGCCTATCTTAGATTTACTACCAAGGAGAATGCACATCAAGATGGATTCTCCAACCACAGTGGTTACCAGAAAGGGGATATGTCTAATCCAATAGTAACTCGGGTAGTGCCCATAAGGGAGGTGCTGCTAGGGGCATTATCTTGAGCCCTAGAAAAGAAAGCCTATATGTGTACGATGGCCAACTCAAGGAGAAAGCATAGTAGACTTAAATCTTCAATGAGTGGTGTATCCTAAGATGTAAGAACCAACCAACTTAAGGTGTATCCATCAGCATGAGTGGTGTATTCATCAACATAGTGAGAACCAACCAACCTAAGCTGCCCATCAATGTGCAATGATCACTCTAGAAAGAAAGCATGTAGTCTTACAACTTTGCAAGCAGAATTGATCATCGAGATATTATCATAGAATGTTATCCGATAGCAACTACTAAGCTAAGTAAAAGGAAAACAAACTTGAAAGGGAGGGAAGGCACCAGGGACTTATCCTAAACCTCAATATACTTGACCAGTAATGAAGGCTAATCCAAGAAGAAAGAGTAGACTCACACCCTCTTAAATGAAGCCAACATGAGGTATTTACCAAATAAAGAACCTACAAAAATAAAGATGCTTGTTGGTATGTGGTGCCCAAGTAAGAAAGGAAAGTAGCATACTTTCCCTCCAAAGCAAGAAAACCACATACACCAAATGGTAACCAACCGTGCCTGAGCTACTTAGTGAGTACCACTAGGGGCATTATCTCAACTTAGAGTATCTCGAGAGAAAAGATATGTGTTTATTTTATATGTTTATGTGTAGTTTGTGTTTGTGTTGTGTCGATGAAGGATAGGACACCATTCGTGTTCCTTACACCTACCCTAAACACTTAGTGGCAGATTCACAAACAAGAATACTTTCAACATGGAAGAGATTAAATTCAAAATGGAATTTTTATTGATGGTAATTATTTTGAAACATGATTTATAATATTTTTTAGTAGATCCCATTGATTGGAAGCATTGGGCATCACTTATGATTAAAGTCGATAAGATCCTCTTGGTAGGCCTTTTCTAAAAAGGCCCTTCCCAAGTGGATTCAAACTTTCCTCCCATCCTATGCCGATCTCCTTAGAAGTAAAGCTCCCACTTGAAAAGCTCTAGGACAACCAACATGTTGGAGCTAATTTTCTTTGTATAACTAGAGGTATGATGCTCATCATCTCCAAATATTTGAGCTCTTCTAACCGCAACTTAGAGTTCTACTCTATTGTAATCTTGCTACCCATAGCTATCCTTAATCATGGGAGTTAGACTTCTAATGGTAGAATGACTTCGGACCCATACTCTAAGGAGAAATGAGTAGACTGTTGGCTTAATTAGCCTCATGTTCAATTTGATTAATTTTGATGATAACAAACAAATGCTTGGATGTTCTAATAAATATTTTATGTGTTTCAGATATATCTATTAATTACATATCCAATACATCTCACAAATTGTTAGAAGAAATTGCAAGAAAAAAAGAATGAAATAATGTGAAGCTCATGATTTTAGGTTATATGACTATTCATATGAGTTCTTTGGCATGAATCAATTTGCTCACAACCTAACATACTATTTTAATGAGGTTAATTTATATAAATCTTTATTTAATTAACATTCAATTATATGTTTTTCTACATAGCAATAAAATTGTCAAAGTAATAAATGATCATAACTATTAAGTATAATTATTTTATTTACTTAATATAATTAGGTATTTTAATTTAATTTGCTGGTTATATGATAACTAACATATTTTTGATTATATATAAATTATATCATAATTTTTAAATTTCACATGTCAAAATTAACAAAAATATATAAAATTTTGTATTTTAGCCAAAGTCATTGTTTAATCAAAGAATTCATATCTGATTTTATCTCCATCGGATTCCTTGGAATTTTTTCCTTTAAAATAAGTGGTTACATGACCCAATTTACATTAAAATTGAATTTATTATGATTTTTTAAACATTACCTGATTTTAATAATGGATGCATGCTACATGCTTTGAATATATTAAGAGGTACATTTGATTACTTTTGACTTTCCCATGTGAATAGGAATTTTTGCTGCTAAATTTAATATTTGTTTAATATAAATTATATTTTATTGAATATTTAATTATCACATGATAGCATGAGGTTTGTATAATATATTTCTTTGAAATAATTTTTTAAATGACCTTCTTGCCTATAAATAGCCCTCATTCAAAATTCAAAATCTCCAGCAAATCTAAGAGAAAATCTCTTAAATGTTCCTTCCAAGTGTTCTCCAAATATTGCAAGATCAAATCCTTGGTTTGAAAGCTTCAACATCTTCAACGAAGCAAGCCTTTTTTTTTTACTTGAGTTTGTTTTCTTGATCTTAATACTTCTTAGTTGTTCATGCTATTTTCACCATCTATTTCTTCTTTCTAATTTATATTTTTGGTGGATTAGTCTTTGAACATTGGTTTTCACATCAAAGTTTCTCAATCATTTTTTTTTGGTGAAAACTCTTTTGATAATTTGTAGGATCTATTTCAACTTGCTGAAATTTTAGCTTCCTACAAATTTCTTTTGGTTTCTTGAAATATTTCTTCTTTGGTCTTATTTTGAAAGATCATTTATTCTTAGATCTATTTTAGAAGTATATTTTAAGCATTTAAAATAAATTATTGTGCTGAAATTATTTTATATTTACTAGATCTCTTTTGTTGAAAGCTTACTAGCATACTAGATCATTATATATACTCATTTTATTTAAGTACTTTGTGATCATTAGCATTAATTGAAAGAATATTTGTGGAAAAATAAAATAAATTATTCCTTGCTGAAATTTATTTTGAAATTATTTTTAAACATCTTAGTAAGATCACTTTAAGATATTTATTTCAATATTAAGTGAGCATATTATCTTGACAAAATTTTAAGTTGTAAGTGATCATTTATAAGTTGTGATATCATTGGATAGTTTGGTATATTTGTGAGAGAGATTTACTTATCAAAATTTATTATTTTGCATTTTTTGTGTTGTAAAATTTATTTTGGGGTTGTACCGCCTCAGGAGAGAGTACATATTGTTATGGGGTTGTACTTGCCCCATAGGAGTACTTTTGTAAACCATTTTTCATTTAGTTGATTCCTAGTGGATGGATGGACAGGCGGCTTTTTTCAAGCACGTAAAATCGTGTGTCTCTTGTCTCTATTTACTTTATTGTTTTTATTTTTGCTACATTTAGAATTATATCTTATCATTATAAAATCAAAATCTAATTTTCTATTTAAAAATTAAAATTTAAGTTTTGAAAATTTTAATATTACCCACCCACCCTCTTGGGTGCTATAGTGTCTCACATGACAGTTGGAGATCTATATGGAGAGGACCACAAGGCTTCAACTAACTACTCATGTCACTATCGCTTGTTATTATCGAGTATCTTTTTAAGTATTTGGATGAGAGTTTTGTTGAGGCTTCTGCTAAGCCATTTGCCCTCGGGTAGTTGATGGTAGAATGTCTTTAATCTATGTTGTGTCTATGGGAAAAGTTATTGATTTTGGTGCTCTTGAATGTAGTACCATTATTAGATATAATTTATCGAGGCACTCGAAACCTATATACTATATGGTTCCTAAAAATTGGAGCACATGTTGAGTTGTGACCTCTTTGAGTAGAATCACCTTCTCCCATTTGGAAAAGTAGTTAGTAGCTGTTAAGATGAACTGATGACCCTTGGAAGAAAGAGGATCAATCGGACCCACTATGTCGGTACCCTAATGCTCAAATGTCCATGAGGCCAATGTAGGATGTAGAATGTTGGGTTGTTGGTGTAGGACCACACTGTATATTTGATATTTGTGGCATCGCCTTGTCGTGTCAATGCAATCTTTGATCATCGATGGCCATTAGTATCTTAGTCTCTTGATCTAGGCTTTCATCTTCTGATCGGAATGGTTGGCCCCACATAATTTGAGTATACCTAGGTCATGACCTTATGGGCTTCGTGCTTGTCTAAATAACATAACCTAAAATGATTGAAAGATCGCTGATACAAGACATCATCCATAAGAGTGTATGAAAGTGCTCTCTACTTCATCTGATGGGCTTGGGACTTCTCTTGAGGTAGTTTGCCTTTATTTACAAAATCCATGAATGGTTTTCTCCAATTTAACTCGTCATCCTTTTTAGCAATGGAAACCTCCCTTTCAAGAAAGTACTTTTTGATGAGTTCAATATAAATAAGGGAAAATAGCTTGGGATTTATAACCTTCTTGGGTTTGATCAATCTATTTTGGACATTTATTGGTATGGACTCATCCTCCAAACATGCCAACTCCTTGGCAAGCTTAGCTAAAGCATACACTATGGCATTCTCTCCTCGAGGAATCTTAGAAATGGTAACCTCAGGGATTTGGGCCAACAACTCCATGGTGTAGTTGTGGTAGTGATGGAGCTTGGGCTTTATAACTTTATATGACCCAACATTTTGGTTGATAACTAACTGAGAATCCCCAAAGATGTTGATGCTCTAGATGCTTAGTGTAATGGCTAACTGACCCAATCGAGGTATATTCAACTTCATTATTGGTGCAAGGATTGGGCAGAAGATATATGAATCTCATCACATTGCGGTTTGGAGTTAAGAGAACTATTCCTACCTCTGCCTTTCTTAGAATAGTAGATTATGGTTCTTCTCCTCTTCGATAAGAAGCCACACCATCAAAGTACACCTCTCAATGGTGAATGGTAGTATCCCCTAAGTTTATGATTTGTTCTTCGGGGAGATTATCACTAAATGGAGAGGGAAGTAGGTGTCTAAGAAATCAGCTGTCTTTCATTTCTAAGGGGTACAAGGTAATGTCATATGAGAGGATCATGGACCACCATGCCAATCATCCTGGATAGTCACCATGAGATAATCAGAGTGGATTGATGATGAGATTAAGTTCACCTTATGAGGAAGCATGTAGTGTTGTTTTTGGGATGCAAAGCTTAAAGCTAGGTAATGCTTCTCAATTGGTGGATAATTAGCCTCTGTAGAGATTAG
Organism: Cymbidium sinense; assembly: GCA_021442155.1. Taxonomy (NCBI): domain Eukaryota; kingdom Viridiplantae; phylum Streptophyta; class Magnoliopsida; order Asparagales; family Orchidaceae; genus Cymbidium; species Cymbidium sinense. Next base: position 374,679,152 of record CM038214.1, on the reverse strand, counting down.
ACAATGGCTGAGGTAGTAGAGTTCATTTTTCTTCCCTTCATCATTGGCTTGGGCCAACAAAGCACCAACGGAGTCATCTAATGAAGCAGTGTAAAGTATGCGTGCCCAGGATAGGGGCTTCTAGAATCGATGGCATCATTAGGTAATGCTTGATGTCTTTGAAGGCATGCTCACACTTATCATCCCACTTGAACTTGGCATCATTTTTGACTAGTGCTAAGAATGGTTGACATCTTCTCGATAAGTTGGATATAATGCATCTTATAGACTCCAACCGCCCTTGGAATGATCTGAATTGAGTTAAACTTTTAGGGGGTGGCATTTCTACTATCGTATTGATCTTTTCTAGATCTATTTTGATTCTCTGGTGTTGGACAACAAACCTAAGGAATTTTCTTGAAGCTACACTGAATGCACACTCTAGACGGTTCATTTTGAGGTTAAATTATCTTAACTATTCGAAAACTACTTTTAAGTCAAAAAGATTGTCTTCTATACTTTAGATCATCATAGCACTCGACTTGATGATGAATGAGTTTGTCGAAGATTAGAGTCATATCCCCCCGATGATGAATGACATTTTTAAGGCTTTAAGGAATGACCTTATAGTAACATATTATGATCTAGGTTCTAAAAGCAGTCTTTCTTTCATTTTCATGGGACATTTATTTGGTTATATCCATATGAGCCATCCATGAGAGAGAAGACTGTATGAGATGAGGTAATGTCCACCATCAAGATTGGAATTTTTTTGGACATGCCTTATTTAAATCCCTAAAATCAGCGCATATGTGACTTTTGACCATTTTTTTTCTTAACTGGGACGATGCTGGCTAACAAGGTAGGGTATTTTTCTTCCTTGTTGAAGCTAGCACCGATCAATTTCTTGACTTCAAAAATGACCTGTTATTCTATGTCTAATAGCATGTGTCAAGGAGCTTGCTTGATAGGGTTAGTAATAGGCACATTTGATAGTTTATGGACTGCTACGATAAGAGCCAATCTAGGAATCTCTTCATAACTCCATGCAAAGTAGTCCTTAAACTCAATCAATAGCTTAACTAAGTTATTGGTTTCAATTTCATTCAACGAAGAACTAATGTATGTCGGGCGTGGATCTTCTTCAATTCCTAAGTTGATTTCCTTGAGCTCATCGATGGTTGACTAGATCTATTCTTTGAACTCTAGCAATGCATCTTTGACTTCAAAATCATATGGATCATCTGAAGTTTCTAAGCATAGCTCCTTATATGATTTAATGTGATTTTACAAGAACCTATCAGATTTCAAATGATTGGTGATGCCTAAGCAGTAATCATCATCATCTACGGGCACACTATACTGAATCCTAGTCCTGGTCTTGATTGAGAGCTTTTGCATTTGTTCTTCCATATTTTTTTGAAGTAGTCTAACGTGTGCTTTGACCAAGAGTGTGGGATTAACCCTTTCTTTGCTAAATTATAAACGTAAGGAAAGTACCATTCAAGAGGTAATTCAATTAAATCTTTTTATGAATCATCCTCAAGTTCTACATCAACTTTTTGACTTGAGGATGATGCTCCCAGAAAGAACCTCTAAGTCTTCACACCTATGGATGACTTAGGGGCTTCCTTAGCTACCAAACCCTCAACTTTTTAAGCAGAAAGTGAGGTTAGAGCTATGGTTCCCAACTGATGCCTAACTATTTCATGTATAGATTTAGATACACTTATGCTTAGATTTGGAGCCTGGTCTTCATAACTATCTGGCTCAAGTGTCACCTCCAAGGAATCTACTCCTGAGAAGAGTTGGTCGGTATGATCTATATAAGAATCATCCATGAACTAGATTCTAAGTCTATATAGCAGGTGTACTCCTAGTAGTGGACAAATATTGGCCAATAATGAGGTTTTCCACCAGGGACTACCTCCTAACCTTCTTCCCTCGTGGAGGTCAGGTCATTTCACCCATATGTTTGAATGGAGTAACGAATTGTGAGTGGAATCTAATGTCAAGCTCCACTTCCTCCTCCAAGTCTATTTCCACTCCCTTTTATTTTCTTTTTCTCTTTCTTCTTCTTTTTCTTTTTCTTTTATTTTAAACTTTGGCCTAGTTCATGAGACTAGACTTGTTGATTTTGAGGAGGTAGTCGTATTCTCATATATGTCACTTGTGAACCGAAATGGCTTGAGATCTCCTTTGACATAGTAGTAGACAATCCCACCTCTCACAAACTTCATATCGATGTAGAGGATGGAACTACGTTGTTCTCATGTATCCGTGGTCTCCCAAGCAAAGCATGAAAAGATGTATCCAAGTTTATAATGTGAAACTTGGCTTCAATCTTTCAATCATCTATATCCTAGGGCAACACTATGGAGCCTAATGCCTGTTGACCTCACTTATGGAGTGCATATTCAATCTTCCCATCCTAGCCTTAGGAGTCTTCTAGACACAAATAGTTCTCTAGTCATAAGACACTTATAACAAGTAGGTAAACACTTAACCTAAGTCTAAAGATTTAGATGGGTTAACTATAGGATTAAGTTATGCCCTAGGGATTAGGATAATCCACCTACCCTACAACCCAAATCCAATTAATGTTCACCATCTCAAACTAAACCTCAAGTTCAATTCAAACATCAAATTCAAATCCAAACCCAAATTCTAAAACCAAATGATTGAAGCCCATGATCAAATCCAAACTTGAAACCCTTCCTATGTCATATGACCTATCCCGTGGACTTAGCCAAATCTTAATCCAAATCAATTCAAAATCAAGTGAACAATGGCAGACGAACTCCAATTAACTTGAAATTTAGGCTAACCCACTTTTGGCTCATTTCAATCTACTAAAATTGAATCCAATGCCAAATGATCATTCTACCCTTGGGTCAAGGGCATCACATCGACAAATCACCTGTAAGGTGGTCATTTCTATTCCTTGCCACTTGGTACTCTCCCAATGGTCCACCTAGTCACCGGGACACGCTTCAACATGACCCAAGAGGTGGTGAGGTGAAATCACCTTACCCTCCCCACCATTTGAAACCCATAGACACCCATGTTTTCTCCTTGGCGCCTACCTCCACAACTTCAACCAACAAAGCTGCCAACTCACCTCCTCTCCTTGCCACCCAAGACTCCTTGAGATGGTGACATCCATGAGAAGCCAAACCTAATCCCACTGCAAGATGAAAGGGGTATACACCCCTCATTTCCACTCAAGAACACCAAAATAATTCTCTAGCTACCCAAGACGAGCTACTAGAGCTATTCCTAAGCTCTCGATCAAAAAATTCCATTCATGTCTGTCCCAAAATAAGACACTCCCATTTCCAACCTAACTTTCTCAATTCTTCATCAAACTCAAATTAACTTTGCATGCACCTTCCCTATGCATCATTGAGCAAGAATGAATCATCTCCCAAGCTTCCTAAGCAATTGAGGTGGGACTTTGATCAAAGTCGAGTTCCAAATCATTCGTTCTTGGCCTTTTGAGTGAACATTAAGGAATTGATCCAATTATTGCTCAAAAGGGCTTCATCTCCAGTAAATGAAGCTTCCTCAACCGTTCGAGCCATCGATCTTGAGCTCCTGTGAGGTATGCTTCCAAAATCGATCCTTATGCCAAAATGGGTTAGAACTTTTTGAAGAAAACTTGCATCTCGTGATCTTGAACATTGGATCCCTCGACATGTCATGAAGGTGTGGGACTCTTTGAGTTTATCCGAAGCTTGGTATGTTCAATCAAGTGAGCAATGGGTCGACTCCATTCTCCTCACTGAGTGATGTTAGATCATGCACTGTGCATTCCACATAATCAGAATGAATGGTCGTGATTATATCTACTAGATTTAATCCTATTAAGCTATGGGATTAATCGTAACCATCCGATCTTAGATTGAATGGCGTGCGAGAAATCACGTCCCCTGCCGCCACATGTAATCGAAGGATAAGTTTTAAGTAGCCAATCACGCATGTGGAAAGTGCATCGACACCATGTGGCCCCAACAGATTAGGCTTTAATTAGTTTAATTAGTCATTTTAATGATGAAACTTTTAAAAATCATAAAAAATCATAGAGAAATACAAAAATTTCAAATAAATACTCATTTTAAAGGTATTTCAGAGGAGAATTAATTAAAAATGATCTTAACTAATTTTGAATAGTAATTAAGATTTAAATATAAAATTAATTAGCTTAATTACTTTTTAATTACTTGAACAATTAATCCCAAATTTTGTGGGTTAATTTAATGGGATGACATCTGCCTCCCATGATTTTCTTGGGATTTATTGCTCACTTAATTAAGAAAATTGACTAATTAAACCTTAACTACTCTTTAAGTTAATTAATGATTAATTAATTCATTGAACAGTAACAAATTAGTTAATTAAGTTTATTAGTCATTGTTTAACGTAAGTGAACTAAGGTTGGGACCCTTTTCCCTAAGTTCATTTCACCCTTTTTTAAATTGAAATTAATTAAGATTTAACTAATTAATTAAATCACTTAATCTAATTAACTATTAATCATGAGCCAATTGCATTAGGCCCCTTTTAATAACTTAAAGGAGTTTAATGAAATTATGGTTAGTCCACATGTGTGGGAAAACCTTAAGAGTAATTAATTAACTCCCTTAATCTAATTAACTATTAATCATGAGCCAATTGCTTTAGGCCCCTTTTAATTCGTAGGATCATTGCAAGTTTATTTTCCATGCATATCATGTTGGCTCATAATTATTTAGTTAATTACTTTAAGGTGACATAGGTAAGGGTAATTAATTCATCTAATTGAGGGTTCAACTTAATTAACCCATAAAATAAACTTAATTACATTTCCTTAAATTAAATCAAATAACTAATGTGGGAATGGGTTTAAAACAACAAGTGATGATTTCTCTTCTTCTTTTTAAATGAAATCAAATCCAAAACTTAAATAATGAAGAAGCTTTGGTTTGCTTTAAATAATCTTATTTGATTATCCTTAAGAACTAGTTTGGTTCAATGAATCACTTGCTAATATTTGATTGTCCTTTTTCCAATCATGTTAAATTTGGTATGTCATTTGAATTCATGCATCCATCTTTTCAAAATCAAGTAAAATAAAATGGATTTCCTTTATGTAAGCTTGCATGTGTTGATTTAATTTAATATATGTGTGGATATTATCACTATTAATTCCAAATATATTATTCAAAATATCCTAAATTAATAATAATAACATATGTTATGATGCTAGTTATAAATACATAAGAAATGCATGTGCTTATAGCTTAAGTGTATGAATATCGAAGTTCCTCTATTCATGTGTTGATTTATATAAGATAAAGGTATATATCCGGACATCAACAGTAGTTTAGCTCCAAGGAGGTCATTTGATTATTTACTGGTTTATTATGAAATCAAAAGATGAAATGTTGAATTCTCTTTAAAACAAAAAAGCAAAACCCTAACTAAAACCTAACCCTAAACCTAAACCTAAACCCTAAACCCTAAAACCTAAACCTAAACCTAACAACCTAAACCTAAACCCAACCTAACCCTAAACCTACAACCCTACAACCTACAACCTACAACCCTACAACCTACAACCTACAACCCAATACAGCAAAATACAACCTACAACCTACAACCTACAACCTAAAAAACCCAAAACTTCAACCTACAACCCTTCCAAAAAACCCTAAAACCTAAACCCTAAACCTAAACCCTAAATCCTAAACCTAAACTAAACTAAACTAAAAACCTAAAACTTAAAACCTAAACTCTAAATAATACCTAAAATAAAATAATTTAAAACCTAAGCCTAAAATAAAATAAAAATAAAATAAAATCTAAACTAAAATCTAAACCTAAACCTAAAATATAAAATAAATAAAATAAAATAAAATAAAACTAAAATAAAATAAAATAAATAAAACCTAAACTAAACTAAATAAAATAAACCTAAAAATAAAAGTCCTAAATAAAATAAAAATAAAGTAAAACTAAAATAAAATAAAATAAATACTAAATAAAAATGTAAACCTAAATAATAAACATAAAAATATAACATAAAATTAAATAAATAATAAAACCTAAACTCTAAACTAAAAAAAAACCTAAACCTAAAATAAACAAAATAAAATAAACACAAACCTAAATTAAAATAAACTAAACTAAAATAAATAAAACTTAAACCTAAACCTAAACCTAAAATAAACTAAATCTAAACCCTAAAAAAATAAAATAAAATAAACAAAAAATAAACCTAAACCTAAAATAAACTAAATCTAAACCCTAAAAGAATAAAATAAAATAAACAAAAAATAAACCTAAACTTAAACTAAAAATAAAAACATAAAAACAAACCTAAAATAAAAACCTAAACCTAAACCTAAAAATAAAAAATAAAACCTAAACTTAAAAATAAAATAAAATAAAACTAAACTAAAAAGATAAACATAAACCTAAACCTAAACCTAAAAAATAAACTAAAATAAAAAACTTAAACTAAAATAAATAAACCTAAAATAAATGAACAATACTAAATAAAAATAAAAAATAAACCTAAATAAAAATAAAAAATAAAATAAACTAAAATTAATAAAAAAACTAAATAAACCTAAACCTATTAGTTTACTTAGTTTTAAAAGAAACACTAAACCCTAAACCATAAAAAACCCTAAACCCTAAACCTTAAACTAACCTTAAACCCTAAACCCTAAAACCTTAAACCCTAAACCCTAAACTAACCCTAAAGCCTAAACCCTAAACACTAAAAACACTAAACCTTAAAGCTTAAAGCCTAAACCCTAAACCCTAAACCCTAAACTAATCCTAAACCTTAAGCTAACCCTAAATTGCAATCCCTAAACTCTAAAAACCCAAAATTCTAAAGCCTAAACACTAAACACTAAACCCTAAATATTAAACCCTAACCCTAAACCCAAAACCCAAAAACCCTAAATCCTAAAACCCTAAACCTGAACCCTAAACCCTAAAACCTAAAAACTTAAACCTAAACTAAATAAAACCTAAAACTAAAGTAAATAAAAAACCCTAAACCTAAATAAAATAAAAACCTAAACTAAAACCTAAATCTAAACCTAAAAATAAAATAAAAAAACTAATAAATATAAACTAAAATAAAATAAATAAAAAACCTAAACTAAACTAAAAAAAAAACAAAACAAACCTATGAAAAAAATAACAAAATAAAATAAAAACTAAATAAAAACCTAAACCTAAAAAATAAACCCTAAAATAAAACCTAAAAATAAATAAAAAAATAAAACATAAATCTTAAAGTAAAAAAAAAACCTAAACCTAAAATAAAAACAAAATAAATAAAATAAAATAAACCTAAACCTAAACTAAAATAAATAAAGCCTAAACCTAAACTAAATAAAACAAAATAAACTAAAAATAAAACCAAACCTAAACTAAAAAATAAATCCTAAAACTAAACATAAAATTAAAACCTAAAACATAAACCTAAAAAAATAAAATAAAAACCTAAACCTAAACCTAAACCCAAACTTAAAAAAATAAACTGAAATAAAAACCTAAACTAAAATAAGTAAACCTAAAATAAATAAACTAAACTAAATAAAATTAAAAAATAAACTAAATAAACTAAATAAAGCAAAACCTATCAATTTACTTTTTTTAAAAAAAATTAAACCAAATAAACCTAAACCTTAAATCCTAAACCTAAACCCTAAACTAACCCTAAACTAAACCTAAACCCTAAACCAAACTAAACATAAACCCTAAACTAAACCCTAAATTGTAAATCAAATCCTAAACCCTAAACCTAACCTAAACCCAAACCCTAACCTAAACCTAAACCATAAACTTAAACCCTAAACTAAAAAATAAATGAACTCCTAAACTATAAACCAAACTAAACCTTAAAGCAAAACCTAAACCCTAACCTAAACCTAAAAAATCCTATCCTAAACCTAAACCTAACTAAACACTAAAACCTAAACTCCAAAGCTAAACACTAAACTAAACTAAACCTAAACTCCTAAACCTTAAATTAACCTTAAACCTAAACTAAACCTTAAACCCTAAACTTAAAACCCTAAACTTAAACTAAACCTAAACCTTAAACCCTAAGTCTAAACCCTAAAGTTTAAACACTAAACCCTAAACTTAAACCTAAACCTAGCTTAAACTTAAACTAAAACCTAAACCTAAAACCTAAACTTAAACCCTAAACCTAAAACTTAAATCCTAAATCTTAAACCTAAACTCAACCCTAAACCCTAAACCCTAAACCCTATACCCTAAACCCTAAACCCCAAACCCTAAACCCTAAGCCGTAAACCCTCAACTAAACATAAACCTTAAACCCTAAACTCTAAAAAGCAAAAAGCTAAACCTAAACAAAATAAAACCTAAAAATAAACTAAATAAAAAACCTAAACCAGAATTGAATAAAATAAAATCCTAAACTAAAACCTAAATCTAAACCTAAAATGAAAATAAAATAAAAACATAAAAATAAAATAAAATAAAATAAATGAAAATCTAAACTAAACTAAAAGATAAAAAACCTAAATAAAATAAAAACTAAACTTAAAATGAAAATAAAAATTAAATTAAAACCTAAACCTAAAAAATATACCAAAAAATAAAACTTAAAAATAAAAAAAGAATAAAACCTAAACCCTAAACCAAAAAAAAAAAAACTAAACCTAAAATAAAAATAAAATAAACATAAACCTAAACTAAAATAAATAAATCTTAAACCTAAACCTAAAATAAACTAAACCTAAACCTAAATCTAAACCCTAACTAAAATAAAACTTAAAATAAACATAAATCTAAACTAAAAAATAAAACCTAAATGTAAACCTAAAATAAAAACCAAAAACTTAAACTTAAAAAAATAAAATAAAAACCTAAACCTAAACCTAAACCTAAACATAAAAATAAAAATAAAACCTAAACCTAAAAAATATTATAAAAATAAAACTAAACTAAAAAATAAACCTAAACGTAAACCTAAACCTAAAAATAAACTGAAATAAAAAATCTAAACTAAAATAAATAAACCTAAATAAATAAACTAAACTACAACATCAACAACAACAATAAGCCATTATCCCACTGGGGTTATACATGAATCCTTTGTCCATCAGTGTCCTATTATGTGTCAAATTCTCATTCAATTCAAGTATACCAAGGTCATTTTTTATACATCTTACCATGTCTTTTAAGGTCTACCTCTACCTTCGTAACATAAGGAAAATCTAATGCATCTACTCTCCTAACTGGGTCATTGGACGGCCGAAGCTTTATGTGGCCAAACCATCCAAGGCCACTATCTCAAATTTTATCTGCCACTGGAGATACTCCAACTTTTTCTCGAACATAAAAATTTTGCATTTTATCTTTAAGAGTAAAGCCACTCATCCTCCTGAGTATCCTCATCTCTGCAACCCTTAGCTTAGTCTCATGCTTCTCTTTTATTAGCCAACTTTCAGCACCATAAATCATTGTAGGTCTTACCACCATCTTATAAAATTTTTCTTTAAGTTTAAGCAGTACTTTTCTATCACACAACAGGCCAGATGCCTTCCTCCACTTCAACCATCCAACTTGAATTCCACTAATAACATATCCATCTATTTCACCATCATTTTGAACAATAGAGCATAAATATCTAAATCGTTCACTCTTTTTAAAGACTTATTCACCAAAAGTAACAACACTATCACTATAACTTTTACAACTAAAATTACACTCCATAAATAAAATAAATTGAATAAAAATAAAAATAAACCTAAATAAAAATAAAAATAAAATAAACTAAAATAAATAAAAAATAAACTAAATAAACCTAAACCTACTAGTTTACTTAATTTAAAAAAAAAAAAAAAATAAAAAAAATAAAAAAATAAATAAACCTAACCCTAAACCTAACCATAAACCCTAAACCACAACCCTAAACCCTAAACAATAAACCTTAAAACCCTAAACCCTAAACCCTAACCCCTAAACCTAAACCTAAACCTCAATAAAATAAAATAAAAAACCTAAACCTCAATAAAATAATAAAATAAAGTAAAATAAAATAAAAACTTAAACTAAAACCTAAACCTAAACCTAAACCTAAACCTAAATGTAAAAAAAACTTAAAATAAAAAAAATAAAAAATAAACTAAAATAAAAGAAATAAAAACCTAAACTAAACTAAGAAAAATAAACCTAAAAATAAAAAACCTAAATAAAATAAAAACTAGACATAAAATGAAAATAAAATAAAAACTAACTAAAAACCTAAGCCTAAAAGATAAACCTAAAAATAAATAATAAATAAAACCTAAACCCTAACTAAAAAAATACCGAAACCTCAAATAAACAAAACAACATAAACCTAAATAAAAATTAAAATAAACAAAACTAAAATATATAAAACCTAAACCTAAGCCTAAAATAAACTATACCTAAACCGTAAAATAAATAAAATAAAATAAACTAAAAATGAACCTAAACCTAAACTAAAATATAAAACCTAAAAATAAACCTAAAATAAAAACCTAAAATCTAAACCAAAAAAAAATAAAATAAAAACCTAAACCTAAACCTAAAAATAAAAAATAAAACCTAAACAAAAAAAAAACAAAATAAAAATACAACTAAACTAAAAAATAAACATAAACTAAAACCTAAACCTAAAAAATAAACTAAAATAAAAAGCTAAAACTAAAATAAATATACCTATAATAAATAAACTAAACTAAATAAAAAAATAAACCTAAATAAAAATAAAAAATAAAATAAAATAAAATAAAAAATAAAGTAAATAAACCTAAACCTAGTTTAGATTATTTTAAAACCTAAACCCTAAATCAGAAACCTAAATCTAAAACCCTAAACCATAAAACTTACCCTAAACCAAAAACCTTTAACCCTAAACCCTAAACCGTAAACCCTAACCCTAACCCAAAACACTAAACCCTAAACCCTAAACCCTAAACCCTAAACACTAAAACCTTAAACCATAAACCCTAAACTAACCCTAAACCTAAAATCCCTAACCCCTAAAGCCTAAACCCTAAACCCTAATCCCTAAACCCTAAACTAACCCAAATCTCTAAGCTCACCCTAAACCCTAAAGCCTAAACCCTAAAAACCTTAAATCCTAAACCCTAAAGCCTAAACACTAAACCCTAAACCCTAAACCTTAAACCCTAACCCTAAACCCTAAATCCTAAAACCCTAAAACCCTAAAACCCTAAATCCTAAAACCTAAACCATAAACCCTAAACCCTAAACCCTAAAAACCTAAAGTTAAAGTAAATAATACATAAAAATAAAATAAGAAAAATAACCTAAATTGAAATAAAATAAAGAAACAAAATAAAATAAAAACATAAACTAAAACCTAAACCTAAACCTAAAAATAAAACAATGTAAAAGAATAAAAATAAACTAAAATAAAATAAATTAAAACTTAGACTAACTAAAAATTATAATAAAGCTAAGAATAAAAAACCTAAATAAAGGAAAAAACTAAACATAAAATAAAACTAAATAAAACATAAACCTAAAAAATAATCCTTAAACTAAAACCCAATAATAAATAATAAATAAAACCCAAACCTAAACTAAAATAAAAATAACTAAAATAAAAAAAATTAAATAAAATATAAACCTAAACTAAAATAAATAAAACCTAAACCAAACCCTAAACTAAATAAAATAAAATAAATTACAAATAAACCTAAACTTAAAATAAAAAATAAAACGTAAAAATAATCCTAAAATAGAAACCTAAAACCTAAACCTAAAAAAATAAAATAAAAACCTAAACCTAAACCTAAAACTAAAAAATAAATCCTAAACCTAAAAAAAAATTAAAATAAAATAAAACAAAAAAATAAAAATAAACCTAAAAATTAAGCTAAAATAAAAAATCTAAACTAAAATAAATAAACCTAAAATAAATAAACTAAACTAAATAAAAATAAATAAACTAAAATAAATAAAAATAAATAAAATAAAATAAATAAACCTCAACATACTAGTCTATTAATTATTTTTTTTAAATCCTTAATCCGTAAATCCTAAACCATAAACTCTACAACTAACCCTAAACCCTAAACCTAAAACCCTAAACCTACAACCCTAAGCCCTAAATCCTAAACCCTAAAAGCATAAACCCTAAAACCCTAAACCCTAAACCCTAAACCCTAAACAATACACCCTAAACCCTAAACCCTAAACCCTAAACCTTAAACCCCAAACCTTAAACCTAAACCAAAAGTAACAAAATAAATTAAAAAATGAACTTAAACTTTAAAACCTAATAAACCTAAACCTAAATTTAAACCCTAAGAATGGGCATAACCTTGACGGTAGGAACATCATCGTCAACTAGGCTTAGTCTAGATCTGGCGGAGAAGATAAAGGCAAAGGCATCAATTATCGCAGTGGTGGTGGGGGATCTGGAGGTGTTGGTGGATATGGAGGTGGTGGTTGGAGCAATGGTGGTTATGGAGGCAGGAGGAGCGATGGAGGTTGCAGCTGTGGTGGTGGCGGAGGGAGAGATCGGGGATATGATTGTTGATCCTACTACTCAAGAGATTGGGGTTGTTCTAGTGGGAGCTGGAGAATTAGAAGAATGATTGAACTGATCTGCTGCTTATGGAACTATATCTTCATAGTAGAGATGATTATAGTTATCTAGAGTTTTTGATTTTCTCTATGCATGCTCATTTTTTATCTATGCCATTACTTGTGTCTTAGAAAACTTGGTGTGTTACTTGGTTGATGAAATCAAAAAGAAGAAATGTTGAATATGAATTTGTTCTTTGTTAAAAAAAACTAAAAACCTTAAACCATAAACTAAAACTTGAACCCTTGACTTAAAACCTAAACCCTCAACCCTAAACCTTGAAAACCAAAACCCTATACCTTAAAACCTAAACCCTAAAGCCTAAACCTAAATCCCCAAAACCTAAACCCTAAACCCTAAACTCTAAATCATAAACCCTAAACCCTAAACCCCAAACCCTAAACCCTAAACCCCAAACCCTCAACTAACCCTAAACCCTAAAAGGCTAAAAACCTAAACCTAAATTCAATAAAACTTAAAAATAAAGTAAATAAAAAATTTAAACCAAAATAAAATAAAAAAATAATATAAAATGATAAGATAAATTTAAACCTAAACCTAAAAGAAAATAAAATATAAAATAAAAACAAAAATAAAATAAAATAAATAAAAACCTAAACTAAAATAAAAAATAAAATACCTAAATAAAATAAAAACTAAACCTAAAATAGAAATAAAATAAATCTAAAATAAAATAAAAACTAAATAAAAACCTAAACCTAAAAATTAACCTAAAAATAAAACTTAAAGATAAATGAACAATAAAACCTAAACCTTAAACTAAAAAAAAAAAGAACCTAAACCTAAACTAAAATAAACTAAACTAAAATAAATAAAACCTAAACCTGAAATGAATGAAACCTAAACCTAAAGCTAAACCCTAAATAAAATAAAATAAACTAAAAATAAACCTAAACCTAAACTAAAAAATAAAACCTAAAAATAAATCTAAAATAGAAACCTAAAATCTAAACCTAAAAAAATAAAATAAAAACTTAAGCCTAAACCTAAAAATAAAAAAATAAAACCTAAACTAAAAAAATAAAATAAAAATAAAATTAAATTAAAAAATAAACTTAAACCTAAACCTAAACCTAAACCTAAAAATAAACTAAAATAAAAAACATAAACTAAAATAAATAAACCTAAAATTAATAAACTAACAATAAAAAAAATAAAAAAAATAAACTAAAATAAAAATAAAAAATAAAAAGAACTAAAATAAATAAATAAAAACTAAATTAACTAAATTAACCCTATCCTACTAGTTTACTTAATTTAAAACCAATATAAAAATATAAAAAAATAAAATAAAAAAAAACCTAAACCCTAAACCCTAATCCCCGAACCCTAAACCTACAACCCTAAACCTTAAACCCAAAGCATTAAAACCCTAAATCCTAAAACCTAAACCTTAAACTATCCCTAAATGCTAAGCTAACCCTAAAGACAAAACCTTAAACCCTAAACTCTTAATCCTAAACCCTAAACCATAAACCCTAAACCCTAAAACCTTCAACCCTAAAACCTAAGATCTAAGCCCCAAACCCTAAACACTAAACCTTAAACCCTAAAAACTTAAAAACATAAACCTAAATTGGAAAAAACCTAAAAATAAAATAAATAAAAAATCTAAACCTAAATAAAATAATAAAATAGAAAAAATAAAAACCTGAACTAAAACTTAAACCAAAACCTAAGCATAAACCTAAACCAAAACATAAAAAGAAAATAAAATAAATAATAATAACTAAACCAAAGTAAAATAAATAAATACCAAAACTAAATAAAAAATAAAATAAAATAATAAATAAAAAATCATAATAAAATAAAAACTAAACGTAAAATAAAAATAAAATAAACCAAAAATAAAAGAAAATAAAAACTAAATAAAAACCTAAACCTAAAAATAAACCTAAAAATAAATAAAAAATAAAACCTTAACCCAAAACTAAAAAAATAAAACCTAAAAAACAAAATAAAATAGACCTAAATCTAAACTAAAATAATCTAAACTAAAATAAACTAAACTAAAATAAATAAAACCTAATCCTAAACTTAAACCTAAAATAAACTAAACCTAAACCCTAAAATAAATAAAATAAATTAAACAAAAAATAAACCTAAACCTGAACTAAAAAATAAAACCTAAAAATAAACCTAAAATAAAAACTTAAAATATAAACCTACAAAAATAAAATAAAAACCTAAATTTAAGCCTAAAAATAAAAAATAAAGCCAAAACCTAAAAGATAAACTAAAAATAAAACTAAAATAAAATAAATAAACCTAAAATAAATAAACTAAACTAAATAAAAATAAAAAATTAACCTAAATAAAATGAAAAAAATAAAATAAACTAAAATAAATAAAAATAAATACTAACCCTAAACCCTAAACTCTAAACCTTGAATAAAGATGTCATTAGGAGTAGATCTAAAGAATGACCTAATCTTAACATAATTATGGTAGCTAAATATAATGTCTTCAAGAGACTTTCCCATAACTACTAGATATTTGAATACCCTAAACCCTAACCCTAAATCATATTATAAAACCATATATTATAGTATAATGTAGCATCATATATTTGAGCATGTAGTGATGTGTTTTTGGATGTTATAAGATGTTTTGAAATGTTCTAATATATTATGGTATTGTTCCCTACAGTTTATATTAATATAAATCATAAAAATATTAATTTAATAAATTAGATGATGAAATTTATTAAATTTGAAGTGGAATTAGGTTGTAGTAAAGGTGTGCTACACCACTTGTAGTCTAAAAAGTAAGGTTTTATGTTCAAAATTAATATTATTTGTTGTAGCAAAGTATAACATCATATATCATAATATATTATTCTACGCATTTTTAATTATTTTAGTATTTTATAATCATGTAGTCTAGCCTACATTAGCATTATTTATAAAATTGTTGATGTAGACCTTAAAATGGTGGAATTTGGCCAAATTCATAATAGGTAGAGCATGGCATCATAATGTATTATTTTAATTTACAATATGTAAGTGATATGACTAAAATATATAATTTTTTATTGTTTAGACTAATTTTATGGTTTTT
This sequence comes from Cymbidium sinense, assembly GCA_021442155.1. Classification (NCBI taxonomy): domain Eukaryota; kingdom Viridiplantae; phylum Streptophyta; class Magnoliopsida; order Asparagales; family Orchidaceae; genus Cymbidium; species Cymbidium sinense. The sequence goes on along the minus strand of CM038214.1, from coordinate 374,663,467 downwards.
TTATCTTAAGCAATCCCTTGTGAGGTGATATGCAATATAATATAATATAATATGTTATAGTGTATTATAATATAGGATGCCATAACATAGTGTAGCATCCTACATTATAGGATACTATTGTGTATTACTACTTGTTGTTTAGCATATTTTAGTTTGTTATAGTATGATGTAGTAGAATTTGTACCGGTATAATTTATAAAAATACGATTTATAGGCTAAGATGATGTCATTTGGCCAAATTTAAGGTAAAATTTAGGGAACATCATTGGGGGTGTGCTATGGTGTGTCATTTAATCAAAAGAATGGAATCTTGTATCTAAAATAAATGTTTAATTTTCAACCAAATTTTATAATTTTTTTGGTTAAAGTGATTCATTTTAAAGGTGTATTATATGAAAGCATATTAGAATATAATGTACATAACGATAACTTCAATATATATATGAATGTGGTTGTGTGTTACTAAATGGTATTGTACATTTTAGTATAGTTTACTTTTGTTATATTACATTATGTCAAAACTCACAAAAAATATTAATGTTGAACGAATACATTGTTTGACTTTTGGTTGAAGTATTAAAGTTGTGCATAAGAGAAGAAAGAAGAATTGATGAGAATTCCATATCAAATACATGGAGGGATATGTTGGGGATCATGCACATGGACATGACATGACATGTGAGGATCTATGTAGGGCATAGAAGAAGAAAATATGTTGGGGATAAGGTTTGAATTTGATTTGATTATATGATTTATGGAAAATAAAATCTACTGGGATAAGAATCTATAATCCCGTGATCAATTGACTTAAATTTGTTTTGTTTTAATTAATGTGGAGGCATATCTGCTAGCGATATGGGCTCGAGTCCGCTGGGGATCGGGTATATAAACCTTCCATTGGGGAAGTAGGTTCAGGCTATCCACTAGGGATTGGGATTTGAGTTTGATTTCATAGATTTGTTTGGGGGTGTATCCACTAGGAATAAGAGTTTGGTTGCATTTGTTTAATTTAGACTTTATTATGGAAGTTGGTTTAATTTGGCTCCACTAGGGAGGTTGGTTTTGAATTTGATTTGTTTGCTTGACCACTTTATATATGATTTGGGGCTCCACTGAAGAGAAGGGTGTGATTTAACTCCACTAGAGAAAATTATATTAGGTTTAATTTAATTAGTAATGTATGACCCTATTGCGATGGACCCACTAAGAAAGGGTTATATCACGCCTACCTCGTTTACAAATCCAAAAGGATAGTCTACCGGTACCTAGCCAACCTTAGGGTTGTCTTTGTCGACTGCGTGGAAGATGGCGTAACAGGCTTACATCTTCCAAAGCAAGGAATAATAGTTGGGGTGACCTTTTGGATGCAATCGAACTTGACCTAGGGTGACTATTGAGTGAATTTTGTTGGGGACTTATGTCAACTCAAAAGTAGTTGGGATTAATTTTATCATAATTTCATTAGATTAGATATGGTTTGTTTAGTTTAGTTTGATTTTGAATTGAGGGCATATCCACTGGGGATGTGAGCTCGATCAAATTTGATAGATTTAATTTATGGACCATGTCAGTGTGCAATGGACCAATTGAGAAGGGGCTATATCAGACTTGTCCTATCTCAGATTTACAAATCTAAAAGGATAGTCTACTAGCGTAGTAGCCAACCTAAGGGGTTGTCTGATGTAATGGATGTGCTAGGAAGAAGAAGTAGCATACTTACATCTTCTAAGGCAGGGAACAACTGCTGGGGTGACTTGATGGAAGCACAACAAATTGAACTTGACTTAGGGGGGACTACTGAGTGAATGCCATTGGAACTTATATCAACTCAAGAGTAGTTAGGAAATTCCTATATGGAGTTTTGCTGACACTGCCCAAAAGAAAGGATGCCTACTCGGGAAAAGGTACTGCTGAGTTTGCATCGTTGTTGGTGCAAGGATTGGACGGATGCTATGAGAATCTCATCGCATCGCGGTCTAGAGTTAAGAGAATTATTCCTATCCCTGCCTTTCCTGAAATAATAGATTGTAGTTCTTCTCCTCTTTGAGAGGAAGCCGCACCATCAAAGTACATCTCCCAATGGTGAATGCTAGTATCCCTAAGTTCATGATTTGTTCATTGGGGAGATCATCACTGCAAGAGTAGGAAGTGGGTGTGTTGCTAAGAGATCTACTAGCTCTTGTACTATCACTGCACTAAGGGGTACGAACGTAATGTCAAATTGCGAGAGGATCATGGATCGTGATGCCAACCGTCCGGGCGCGCCATGTCATGAGATATTGTAGTGGATTGAGATTAAATTTCCCTTATGAGGAAGCATGTAATGTTGTAGCTTTTGGGATGCAAAGATTAAATCTAGGAAATTCTTCTCAATGGGTGGATAATTAGCCAGAGGGATTAGATGAGTGAGGTAGTATAGTGCATTTTCCTTCCCTTCATCATCAGGCCAACAAAGCACCAAGGGAGTCATCTAACGCAATGTGTAAAGTATAAGTGTGCTTGGGATAGGGCTAAACCAATGGTGTCATCGTAATGCTTGATATCAAGGCATGCTACATAGCATCCCACTTGAACTTGGCATCTTTTGATAAGAGTCGACATCTTCTTGATAAGTTGAATATAATGCATCTTAGAGATGCCCACCCTTAGAATGATTTGAGTTAAGCTAACGTGTTAGGAATTTCGCCTTGATCTTTTTTGGATTGATTTTGATTCCTTAATGTCAAATAATAAACCCAAGGAATTTCCCTAAAGCTACTCTGAATGCACACTCTAGGGGGTTCATTTTGAGGTTAAATTGTCTTAACTATTCAAAAACTACTCTCAAGTCAAAGAGTTGGTCTTCCTTTTCTCTACTTTTGACCATGAGATCATTGACATAGCACTCAACTTGATGATGAATGAGTTCATTGAACATTCGAGTCATTTCCGGTATGTAGCACCATCATTTTTAAGGCTGAAAGGCATGACCTTATAGTAATAGATTCTGATCAAGATATTAGAAGTAGTGTTTCTTTCATCTTCAGGGGACATCTTTATTTGATTATATCTAGATGAGCCATCCATGAAGGAGAAGACTACATGGGATGAGCCAATGTCCACCATCAACTCCAGGATTGATAGTGGAAATTCATCTTTTAGACATGCCTTATTTAAATCCCTAAAATTGACGTATATGAATTTGGTCATTCTTTTCCTAACAACATATAACAAGGTAGAGTATTTTTCTTTCTTGGATGAATCCAACATCAATTAGTTTCTTGAATTTATAAATGACCTACTGTTCTATGACTAATCACATGCATCTAGGAGCTTGCTTGATAAGGTTAGCAGTAAGCTCTATTGCTAGTTTATGAACCCCTACATCAGGAGCTAATCTAGGAATCTCTTCATAATTCCATGAAAAGTAGTCCTTAAACTCTGTCAATAGCTTAACTAAGTCATTGGTTTCAATTTCATTCAACAAAGAACTGATGTATGGCATGGATCTTCTTCAGTTCTAAGTTGATTTCCTTGATTCGTCGATGGTTGACTTGATCTCTTCTTTGAACTATGGTGGTGCATCTTTGACTTCAAATCATCTGGATCATCTAAAGTTTCTAAGCAATGCTCCACATATGATTTAATGTGATTTGAAAAGAACTTATCAGATTCCAAATGATTGGTAATGACTAATCGTCATCATTGACTGGACCCAATGTACCGAATCCTAGTCCCGGTCTTGATTAAGAGCCTTTGAATTTATTCTTACATAATCTTTCGATGTAGTTTAACCTATGCTTTGACCAAGTATGTGGGATTAAACCTTTCTTTGCTAAATTATGAACTCAAGTAAAGTACCAATCAAAAGGTAATTCTATTAAATCTTCATATGAATCATTCTCAAGCTCTACATCAACTTCTTGACTTGAGGATGATGCTCCCAGAAAAAAATCTCTGAGTCTTTACACTTGTGGATGACTTAGGAACTTCCTTAACTACCAAACCCTTAGAATTTTGAAAGGAAAGTGGGGTTAGAGCTAAGGTTCCTAACTGATACCTAATTGTTTCACATATAGACTTAGATAGAGCTATGGTTTGCTTTGGAGCCTGGTCTTCATTGCTATTTGGCTCAACTATCTCCTCCAATGGAATCTACCGAGAAGGGATGTCCTGCAACCATAATCATCCCATGAATTAGATTATATTTATACTGAGTGTAAGGTGGTGGCCAATAAGGAGGTTTTCCACTCCTAGGACTTCTTCTGAACTGACCTTTCATCTTCCTAGTGGAGGTCAAGTCATATCCGAAGTCTACAATGTGATACTGCCTTCCAATCATCTATCTCCAAGGGCACTAGGGAGCCTAAGGCTGTTGACCTCACTTTTGGAGTGTGGAATCAATCTTCCCATCTTAGACTTAGAGTCTACTAGACACTAAGACTTCCTAAGACACTTCTTAGGTAAACACTTAACCTAAGCCAAAAGATTTAGATGGGTTAACCATTGGGATTAAGATAATCCACATACCCTACAACCCAAATCAAATCCATGCTCACCTTCTCAAACCAAACCTAAAGTTTAATTCAAACATCAAATTTAAATCCAAATCCAAACCAAAATTCCAAAACCAAATGATTGAAGCCCATGATCAAATCAAAAGTTGAATCCCTTCCTAAGCCATATGACCTATCACATGGACATATCAATCCAAATCAATCCAAAATTAATTGATTTTCTCATAATCCATTTATATCTTCAATCAACTTCCTAAATATAAATTGAATCTACATTAAAATGATCCAAACTAAATAAAACTAAATCAAATTAAATCAAAACCCTTCCTAAGACAAATGACCTATCCCATGGACTTAGCCAAATATTAATCCAAATCAAGTCAAATCAATTGATTTTCTCACAAATCAATCATATTTTTAATCATCTTCATAAATTTAAATGAAATGTATATTTAAATAATCAAAACCAAATCAAACCAAATCAAAATCCAAACCTTAGCCACATGTCCCAACTCCATGGACTTAGCCAAATTCCTTCATTCCAAAACCCAAATTCAATTGATGTTCTCATGAATCAAACATGCCTTCAATCATATTCACAAATATAAATGAAATATTCAATCATCAAGCTAAACCAAAATCAACCCAAGTCAAACCCAACTAAACCCTTCTGACTTGAAATATTCAAATTGGGACAAACCAAGTCAACCCCTTAACCCATATCAACTCAAACTAGCCAAATTGCAACCTAAGCCAAATCCCTTGAAACTAATGAGTCATACCAATTTAAAATCAATATTTGAATATGACTTGACCTTCAATTGAGTCAAACCAAACCCAATTGGCCCTCTTGACCCAAGTTGACCCAAATTGACTTAAAAGACCAAATTGGGTCAAATCAAAATATAAACCAAATTGATTGCAACCAATGGCTCAAGTTAATTCTAAATTTATTGTTGAACTTGGCCAAAGCAATGATTAGACTAAATCGAACATAATTGATATACTTAGCCCAAGTTGACCTAAAGGTTCAAGTTGGCCTAAATCAAAACCAAATCCAAATTAATTGAAACCAAAGCCTATAACCATCTTCAATTGGTCAACTAAACCCAAACCAACACCCAATCGAAGCCAATTTGGCCAATTTGGTCAAATTGTTCAACTTAACCCATTTGACCCAAATGAATTCAAATGAGCCAAAATCAAATCTAACCCAAACTAAACTAAACCTATTGAACCAAAACATCCCTAATGATCATATGAACTTGACCCAACCCTTGCTTTGACCAACTTTGACCAATCGATCAACTTGACCCAACAAAACCAAATTTGACTAAAATGAGTCAAATTGATCCAAACCTAACCTAATCAACTCCAATTGACTTGAAATTTGGGCTAACCCACTTAAGGCTCATTTCAAATCTGCCCAAATCAAATCCAATGCCAAATGATCATTCTACCCTTGGGTTAAGAGCATCACATGAGACAAAGCACCTATATAACTAGTCATTTCTATTCCTTGGCCACTTGGTACTCTCCGATTGATCCACCTAGGCACCTAGGACATTTCCCAACCTGACCCAAGGGGTGGTTGGGTTGGTCATGGCCCATGGGAGGTGAAATCACCTCACCCTCCCCATTGGAGCATTTGAAACCCATAGGGCACCCATGATTCCTCCTTAGCAGCCACCTCCACACCTTCAACCAACCAAGCCAACTCACCTCCTCTCGCCACCCATGACTCCAGAGATGACGATGGAGAACTAGATCCACCAGATCCGATGAAGAGGTTATACCCTCTTCCACTCAAAAATCATTAGAGCCATTCCATTCTAAAGTTCCTTAAGTCCCTCATCATCAAAATGCCATTCCATCCGAATAAGACACACTCATTTCTGACCCTTCCTCCAATCAAATCATCTCCCAAGCTTCTCAAGTTTTACTTGATCAAAGTTGAGCAAATCAAGCTCAAATAATTGGCTTAATTGATGAATCTCAGGCTAAGTTTCCTATATGAAGCTGATCTTGAGCTCCTTTAGTAAGCTCCAAAACGATCCTTAGGCAAAATGCGTTGGATCTTTTGATAAAACTTGCATCTCGTGTGATCTTGCCATTTGGATCGATTGATGTCATGAATGTGGGATCCTTTTGGAGTTGAGCTTAAGCTTGGATCAAGTGAGCAATGGTGGATGGACTCCATTCTCTCTCACTCGTGTGACGTTAGATCACGCACCATCCATTCCACATGATCAGAATGAACAGTCATGTTTAAATTTGCTAGATCAATTTTATTTAATCCTATTAAGCTATGGGATTAATCGTACCAATCCGATCTTAGATGGGATAGTAAACGAGAAAGCGTGTTTATCGCCGCCATGCAGGTGTTGAGTTGGATAAGTTTTAAGTAGCCAATCCTACAGTGCCAGGTGAAAAGTGCGCAACATGGCGCCAATAGGATTAGCCTTTAATTAGGCTTAATTAATCTTTTTTAACTGTTGAAACTTCTAAAAATCATAAAAAATCATAGAGAAATAAAAAAAATGCAAATAAATACTCATTTTAAAGGTATTTTAAAGGAGAATTAATTAAAAATGATCTTAACTAATTTTGATTAGTAATTCAAATTTATTTACAAAATTAATTAGCATAATTACTCCTAAATTACTTGAACAATTAATCCTAAATTTTGTGGGTTAATTTAATTGGATGACCTCTACCTCCAATGATTTTCTTGGCTTTTATTGTTCATTTAATTAGGAAAATTGATTAATTAAACCTTAACTACTCTTTTAAGTTAATTAATGGTTAATTAATCCCATGAACAGTAATAATTTGGTTAATTAAGTTTATTAATCATTATTCAATAGTGAACTAAGGAATAGGGTTGGGACCCCTTTCCTAAGTTCATTTCACCCTTTTAAAATGAAACTAATTAAGATTTAAAAATTAAATCAAATTAAATCATAATCATTAAACTTTAATCAATTACATTGAAATCTTTAATGGTTTTAGTCCACATGTGTGGATAAACTATAAGAGTAATTAATTAAGTGCCTTAGTGTAATTAACTATTAATCATGAGCCAATTGTATTAGGCCCCTTTTATTTCGTAAGATCATTGCAAGTTTTTTTTTCATGCATATCATGTTGGCTCATAATTATTTAGTTAATTATTTTAAGGCATATAAGTAAGTAATTAATTCATCTAATTAAGGGTTCAACTTAATTAACTCATAAAATCAACTTAATTACATTTTCATAAATTTAATCAAATCACTAATGTGGGAATGGTTTTAAAATAACAAGTGATGATTTCTCTTCTCCTCTTTAAATAAACTCAAGTCCAAAACTTAATTAATAAAGAAGCTTTGATTTTCTTTAAATAATCTTATTTGATTTGATTGTCCTTTAGAACTAGTTTGGTTAAATGAATCACATGCTTATGTTTGATTATCCTCTTTCCAATCATGTTAAGTTTGGTATGTCATTTCAATTCTTGCATCCATCTTTTCAAAATCAAGTAAAATAAAATGATTTTATTTATGTAAGCTTGCTTGTGTTGATTTAATTTAATATATGCATGGCTATTATCACTATTAAATCTAAATGTATTTTTCAAAAGCTTATAAATGAATAATAATGTGTTATGATGCTAGTTATAAATACATAAGAAATGCATGTGTTTATAGCTTAAGTGTATGAATGTTGAGTTCTCTTTTCTTTATTTATGTGTTGATTTATATAAGATTGAATGGTAATAGGTATATAGTCTGGACATCCTGGGAACACGAGCCTTTAGCTAGCCCCATGGAGGTCATTTACTTACCTCACTCATCTGGCTGAATAATGGGATGACCCATTTGATTTCATTCTTATGTATTTCAACATTACAATTTTGTTAGAGCTTTAATTCAAATATATAAATGTTTAGGTTATATCTTTGGAGCTTAATTTTGATAGAGCTTTAATTTTGATAGGCTATATCTTTGGAGCTTCATATATATAAATGTTTAGCTTTAATTTTGATAGAGCTTTAACTCATTTGATTGCTTATATCTTTGTACATGTATATGTATATGTGATTAGTGAATGAAAATCCCATTTTACATTAAAATTGCATGCATTCATAATTGACTAAGTGGCTAAATTAATTAGCCATATGATTTGGAGCTTAGTTCCTATGTTCATGTATACAAATTTACATATGTTTGAAAGAAAATGGGTATATAGTCTAGACATCTCGAGAATATGAGGCTTTAGCTAGCTCCAAGGAGGTCATTTGATTACCTCACTTCCCTGGTTTAACAATGGCACATGCTTATTTAATTTTATTTTTTTGTCCTTTTTGTATAAGAATTTGGATAAAGTTTTAAATTAATATGTTTAAATAATTCAATCAAACAAAATATAAATTATAAACATACACATACATTCATCATTTAAGTGTGCTAAAATATGTTGCATGTATAGATACACTTAGGATTAAATCATATGCATGTTACATGTGATGGACAGGAATGATTTAATATATGTCATGTGGTAGTAATTGAATTAAATTAATCTTAAGATGGCTTTCATTTTGAGTAGGATTATTTAAAGTGAACCTAAACTTAGGATTAATTACATCATTTAATAAGCCATTCACTAAAGAGAACTAAATCAAATTAATATGCTTTAGAAATGACTTAAGGTAGGGATGAAAGAGGGCAATCCTCTTTTCCTCTCTTTATAACACTTAGTTGCTAAGTGTAATCAAATGAAACAAAAGAAAACAAAAATTAAAATTCCCAAATCAATTAAACTACTTCAAGTGAAATCAACCTTTGATGTTAAATTGAATCCTTCTACACTTAGAAAATACAACACTAATGCCTAACACGACTTACAACACAAGCCTTAATACACACATTAGAATTAAGTCACCACTTCTACGTCTTAGTTAGGATGGTGTATGATGTGATGTATGTTTTGTTTTATGATGTATTATTTTAGATTGGTTGTTAGAGTGTATGCTTCGTAAACTAGATGATAGGCCAATATTAGCTTAATCATATTTTTTTATAGGACATTAAGCTTAAGTGATGCTTAAAAATAAATGTGAATGCTCTTTTTATAGGTTGCTTAAATCCTTAAGCATAATCCAAGTTAGAGTTAGTTAACTACATGTAGGGTGCTAAGTGCAAATTATAAATACAATTGCTTGGGATTATATGCATATTTAGCTAACCTCTACTTTGCATGTGTAGTTCGATTTACTTTTCCACATAAATGTAATTTTTTCAATAGGAATTAGGATTAGTGCGATGGGGGATTAGGATGAGCAGTGGCCAGAAGGCTTTATCCTGGGGTGCCCTATGATGCCTTTGAAGTAAGCACCATCCAAATTAAAGAAGGAACCAAATCATAAATGGATATATGAAGAAAGAAGACCCCCCATAGCATTTAATATAGTTATAATTATTCTTTCATATTCCAGGTTGTATAAGGGCAGCTCTACCCATCTTTTCTCTCGATATGGCATCTACCCCACTTTTATTCTCTTACGATAGTTTATATAATTATTTGATGTTATATTTACATTATGCATTAAGATGACATGCTTTTCATAGTTTCTTAAATGATTGATGCTTTAATGTGTGGCTTGGATACGATTAGGCTCTTAGGATAAAAATAACTTTTCTCAACTAATCACTCATAACTAAATTTTAAACAACTCAAAACCTCATCATAAAGCCTAAGACATAAATAAGATAATTAAAAGATTTAGCAACCCCTTAGTTGTATGGTTGTATGTTTCACATCATACATGCATATTCTTTCTCTCTTGAACATGAGGGATCTCCATCTTTACACGATAAAGGAATGCTTAACCTGAGGGCATCTCTTGTGGTGTAACACCTTCTAGCTGATTTGACCCATAACCTATTTCATCATGCATTTAGGCATAAGAAATCCTAAAGTCTCTATCAAAATAATGTGTCTAAAATGAAATAAAATTTGAAAAGATTTTGCATCTATAGATTAAGTCATACGCTTATACCACTCATGCTCTAGTGTCTTCGGGAGTGTGTTTAGGACTTTAGTCTCATTCTAATTAAATAACTACCCTAGCTATCTTGCAATTCGTAAGACCGGACTACATGGTTTTAAAATTGTAGGAGGAGTTAGCTGGCGGCCACTCTAGGTAGTTATAAGTTCAGAAGTCAGACAATTTATTGTCTCTTATGGAAGTAAACCCTTATGTCCACCTGTTTCTTAGATTTAGGTCATGCTTTAGCTTGTACTAAAGCTCCCAAGATATAGGATCCGAGGTAGCTATTTCCTTTAGGCTAAGAGCATAAATCCTCACCTCTTAGGCATTCGCAGAACCTTATGTTGGTGGATTACAAGCCCTAGTAATCTAATTAAATTTTAACTCAAAACATATAAATCTCCTCAACTTCAAAATTATAAGGCCCAACCATAGGATAGATTGGAATGCTCACTAAGCTTCCTAGTATCATTAGCATTACCTACTTATTTCATTTGGATCCCAAAAATATTCCTTCTCCTTGAACATTCCTAATTGATTTTCCAAATACAATAAATCCTTTGATAGTCTAACCTTGAAATCTTTGGAGATGATAATTATCTACTTTAATCGAGAGTATTCTTAGGAAATTTTATTTCCTAAGATGTAATTAACTATGGAGGCTTATCTCCATAGAGAACTTAAGAGCCTAGTTTAACATAAACCCTACTTTATTCATCTATGTAAAGTAGGGGAAAAATCTCTTGTACATTCAACGACCCATCATGCCTTAGGAGTCCTTTTTATGTGATTAAGTCCATTATAGGGTGATGCCTCTATCTTTCGAGATAGTACATCATACCTCAATGTTGTACCACCCTCAAAAATTACCCCTCCACTACGATCTGCAGTGTCCCCGCCAACCCCATATATCCAAAAATAGACACCACAAGGCCCTCTTGCCTTGTTTATTCAGTCCTCTCAACATCATCCTTTATTTTTGGAGTTTGGAGATGTCGATCCTCAAGTAGGCAAGGGTTCTTAGACTCATAATATTGACTGATACACCTGGGTAAACCACAACTCTGGATAGCCTATATCTGCCAACATCCACTGTAATTTAAAGAGCTTATGCTCGTCTAAGAGTAAGTCTTCATCGTTGAATGTAACTAAATAATAAACCTAAAAATAATACTTAAAAATCAATAAAAAATAAATTTTAAACCCTAAACCTAAAATAAAAATAAGATAAACCTAAACCTATACTAAAATAAACTAAACTAAAATAAGAAAAAAAACCTAAACCTAAACCAAAAATAAACTAAACCTAAATCTAAATTGAAACTAAATAAAATAAATAAAAAATAATTCCTAAACCTAAAACCCTAAACCTAAACCCAAAAACCATAAACCCAATAAACCTAAACTAAACCCAAACCCAAAACTCTAAACTCTAAACCTAAAACCTACAACCAAATACTAAACACAACCCTAAACCCTAAAAACCTAAATAAATCTCCCTAAAACCATAAACCTAAAGCCTACATTAATAAACCCAAAAAATCCTAAACCCTAAACCCTAAAAACCTAAAACCTAAACCTAAACTAAATAAAACCTAAAAATAAAATAAATAAATAAACTTAAACCTAAATAAAATAATAAAATATAATAAAATAGAAACTTAAACTAAAATCTAAACCTAAACCTAAAAATAAAATAACATAAAAATAAAAATAAACTAAAATAAAATAAATAAGAACCTAAACTAAACTAATAAATAAAATAAAACTAAGAATAAAAAACCTAAATAAAATAAACCTAAAATAAAATAAAATAAAAGCTAAATAAAAACTTAAGCCTAAAAAACAAACTTAAAAATAAAAGCTAGAAATAAAGAAAAATAAAACCCAAACCCTAAACTAAAAATAAAAACTAAACCTAAAATAAAATTAAAATAGACAAAATAAAATAAACCTAACCCTAAACTAAAATAAACTAAACTAAAATGAATAAAACCTAAACCTAAACCTAAAATAAACAAAAACCTAAATCCTAAACTAAATAAAATAAAATAAACTAAAAGTAAACCTAAACTTAAAAATAAACCTAAAATGAAAACCCAAAAACCTAAACCTAAAATAAAATAAAACCTAAACATAAACCTAAAAATAAAAAAATAAAACCTAAACCAAAAAAAATAAAATAAAAATAAAACTAAACTAAAAGTAAACCTAAACCTAAAAAAGTAAACTAAAATGAAAAACCTAAACTAAAATAAATAAACCTTAAATAAATAAATAAAATTAAACAAAAATATAAAATAAACCAAAATAAAAATTAAAAATATAATAAACTAAAATAAATAAAAAATAAACTAAACAAACCTAAAGCTAATGGTTTACTTAAATGTTTTTTTTAAAAAAATCCCTAAACCCTAAACCTAAAACCCTAAATCCTTAACATTAAATCCTAAACCCTAAACCCTAAACCCTAAACCTACAACCCTAAACCCTTAACCCTAAAATACCCTAAAACCTAAACTAACCTTAAATTTAATACCCTAACCCTAAACCTTAAAATCGTAAATCATAAACCCTAAGTTAACTCTAAAACATAAACACTAAATCCTAAAAATCATAAACCCTAAACTAACCTAAACCTAATCAGTAAATCATAAAGAACCCTAACCCTAAACCCTAAACTAAACCTAAAAATCCTAAACCCTGCCTAAAGCCTAAACTAAACCCTAAACCCTAAAACCTTAAAAAACCCTAAACCTAAACCCTAAGCCTAAACTAAAATAAAACCTAAAAAACAAACATAAAGTAAATAAAAATTAAAAATAAAATAAATAAAAACTTAAACCTAAATAAAATAAAAAATAAAATAAAATGAAAACATAAACTAAAACCTAAACCTAAACATAAAAATAAAATAAAATAAAATAAATGAAAACCTAAACTAAATTAAAAAATAAAATGAACTAATGAATAAAAAACTAAATAAAATAAAAACTAAACCTAAAAAAAAGATAAACCTAAAATAAAATAAAATAAAAACTAATTAAAAAACTCAACCTAAAAAATAAACCTAAAAATAAAACCTGAAAATAAATAAAAAATAAAACCCAAACCCTAAACTAAAAATAAAAATTGAATAAAAAAAATAAAATAAACCTAAACCTAAACTAAAATAAACAAAACTAAAACAATTAAAGCCTAAACATAAGCCTAAATCCTAAACTAAATAAAATAAAATAAATTAAAAGTAAACTTAAACCTAAACTAAAAAACAAAACCTAAAAATAAACCAAAAATAAAAACCTAAACCATAAACCTTAAAAGGCTAAAAATCTAAACCTAAACTAAATAAAACCTAAAAAATAAAATAAATAAAATAAATTAAACCAAAGAAAATAAAATATAAACTAAAACCTAAACCTAAACCTAAAAGAAAATAAAAAAAAAATAAAAATAAAACTAAAATAAAATATAAATAAAAACCTAATTTGAACAAATAATAATAATAATAATAATAACCTAAATAAAATAAAAATTAGACCTAAAATAAAAAAAACCTAAAATAATAATAATATAAACCTAAACGTAAACAAAGATAAACTAAACTAAAATAAATAAAACCTAAACCTAAACCTAAACTAAGATAAACCTAATCTATAATAAAATAAAACCTAAATCTAAAATAAAGTAAACCTAAACTATAAAATAAATAAAATAAACCTAAACCTAAACTAAAAAAAGTAATACCTAAAAATAAACCAAAAATAAAAAAAACTAAAACCTAAAAAAAATTAAAATAAGAACTAAACCTACCTAAAATAAAAATAAAACATAAAACCTAAAAATAAAAAATAAAAATAAAACTAAACAAAAAAATAAATAAATAAACCTAAACTAAAAAATAAACTAAAATAATTGAACTAAACTAAATAAAATAAAAAATTAACCAAAAAAATAAAAAAATAAAAATAAATAAATAAATAATAAACTAAATAAATTTAATAAACCTAAATAGTTTATTTAATTTAAAAAAATACAAAATAAAAATAGTAAAAAATAAATAAAACCATAAAACTAAACATACAACTAAACCCTAAAAATAATAAAACCTAAACCTAAATTAACTAAACCTAAACTAAACCCAACCTTAAACCTAAAATAAAAACTAAACCTAAAATATAAACTAAATTTAAACCTAAAAAACCTAAACCCCTAAATTAACCTTAAACCTAAGCTAACCTAAACCCTAAACCTAAATTAAAAATCCCTAACCCCAGAAACACTACACCCTAAACCCTAAACCCTAAACCCTAAACCCTAAATCCTAAAACCCTAAACCCTAAAACTCTAAACCCTAAATCATAAAAAACTTAAAAACCTAAACCTAAACTAAATATAACCTAATAAAATAAATCAATAAAAAAATTTAAACCTAAATAAAATTAAAAAAATAAAATAAAATCTAAATAAAACTGAAATAAAATTATATAAAATAAATAAAAACCTTAACCAAAAAAAAAATTAGCTAAAATAAAACCTAAAAAATAAATAAAAAATAAAACCTAAACCCTAAACTAAAAATAAAAATAGAATAAACAAAATAAAATAAACCTTAACCTAAACTAATATAAACAAAACTAAAATAATTAAAACCTAAACCTAAACCTAAATCCTAAACTAAATAAAATAAAAAAACTAAAAGTAAACATAAACCTAAACTAAAAAATAAAACCTCGAAATAAACCAAAAATAAAAACTTAAAACATAATCCCTAAAAGGATAAAAACCTAAACCTAAACTAAATAAAACCTAAAAATAAAGTAAATAAAATAGCTTAAACCAAAAGAAAATAAAAACATAAACTTAAACCTAAACCTAAACCTAAACCTAAAAAAAAAATAAAATTAAAAATAAAAACAAAACTAAAATAAAATAAATAAAAACCTAAGCTAAACAAAAATAATAATAATAATCTAAATAAAATAAAAATTAGACCTAAAATAAAAAAAACCTAAAATAATAAAAATATAAACCTAAACCTAAACTAAGATAATTTAAACTAAAATAAATAAAACCTAAACCTAAACCTAAACTAAGATAAACTAATCTAAAATAAATAAAACCTAAACCTAAACCTAAATAAACTAAACCTAAACTAAGTAAAATAAAATAAATTAAAAATAAACCTAATCCTAAACTAAAAAATAATACCTAAAAATAAACCTAAAATAGAAAACTAAAACCTAAACCTAAAAACTAAAATAAAATCCTAAACCTATACGTAAAAGTAAAAAATAAAACCTTAACCTAAAAAATAAAATAAAAATAAAACTAATTAAAAAATAAACTTAAACCTAAAAAACTTAAAAATAAACTAAAATAAGGAAATTGAATTAAATAAAAATAAGGGCTTTATCCAGGGTTGTTTTATGGTTGTTGGGTGTTTCTTGCACATTGTTAGGCTTTTAACATAAATAAAATTTAACTTCATCTAATTTTTTTTCCCTCTTAGTTATGCTAGATTTGGATCATTGTGATTATGCTTTTGCCTCTCTTGATTTTAATCTTATTTAATCTTTATGAACTAATGGATATTACTATATAAACTAGATTATTGAGTTTAATGATAAGCAAGATGCTTCTATTGTGTTATCTCTGATTGCCACTTATTTGAGTTGTTTGTGGTGGGGATCCCCTACTTGATTCTTCATACAATATATTCCCATTTCTGTGGTTATTTAGGCTTGGGATACTCTTAAATAAAAAGGAGTTTGTTAAGAGATGCATTAAACATTATTGAGTATTGAAAAATAAAGTGTTAATTGTCTCTTCTATTTGTGGAACGCCTTCTTATTTGTTGTTGTAATTTCTGGTAAAGGATTGGGGCTTATTACATTTTATTCTTTACTAATATAAATAAAAAATATATTTATTATTGTCCTTTAGGCTTGGAATGGGGTTAATTCCATGCTCTTATCTTTGCTTGGCTGGTTTAGAATTTCTTGTTTCCCTCTGACTCTTCTTCGGTCTCATTAATCCTTTAAATGGTTAAAAACTGGATGACGACATTGATGGCTCTCTTTCATTTGAGTTGGGATTATCATGCCATGGAGCCTAATATGATGACATATAATTTGCATGTGATCCCCTTACCCACTTTGCTCTTTACTGCTCTTTCTTACTACTCGTATGACTTTACCTATGTTTGCGTGTATTATGGCTCAGATCTTCATCAAATGGCTATACTGTGTTTTATGATGGTTGTGATGATTTCACCCTTTTGGTTTGGTAGTTCTTGTGATGTAACCTAAAGTTTGGATGCTCATATTTGCATCTGCCCCAACTTGGTGTGACTGAGCTTGAGCCACCTCTATCACATCTCCTTATTATTACCATTCTCAGAATTTGCTACTCTCAGTTACCACTTTCTCTGTATTACCTTAACTTCTAACTTCTTTACTACAATCTTGGGTGCTTTTCCTTTTTTCTCTTGCGTTACTCCATTGTGTCATGCATTCTCACATCCCATCGAACATTGACCCTTATCCTTCATTTGCTTATATATGTTAATCAATTTGTATCTTTTGCTTGCTTAACTCTTTTGCTTTTGGATGTACTTAGATAGGGGGATTTACTCTCTAAGCTAATTGTAGCTCTTTGAGTAGTAGTTCTGGAGTTTATCCCCTTTAAGGACCTTGTATTCCACTTTTTTTGTGGCAATAAAATTCCCCCTATATGGGGTTTCCTAAAAAAAAAAACCCTAAAACTTAAATCCTAAACACTAAACACTGAATCCTAAACCCTAAACCCTAAACCTAAACTAAATAAAATCTAAAAATATAATAAATAAAATAACATAAACCTAAATAAAATTATAAAATAAAATAAAGTAAAAATCAAAACTAAAACCTAAACTTAAAACTAAAAATAAAATAAAATAAAATAAGAAAAATAAAAACTAAACTAAAATAAAATAAATAAAAACTTAAACTAAACAATAAAATAAAATAAACCTAAAAATAAAAAACCATAATAAAATAAAAATAAACATTAAATAAAAATAAAATAAACATAAAATAAAATAAAATAAAAACCTAAACCTAAAAGTAAATAAAAATTAAAACCCAAATCCTAAACTAAAAATAAAAACTAAACCTAAAATAAAAATAAAATAAACAAAATAAAATAAACCTAAAACTAAACTAAAATAAACTAAAATAAAATAAATAAAACCTAAACCTAAACCCTAAACCCTAAACTAAATAAAATAAAATAAGTAAAAAATAAAATTAAACCTAAACTAAAAAAATAAAGATTAAAATAAAATAAAAAACCTAAAATCTAAACCTAAAAATAAAATAAAAAACATAAACCTAAACCTTAACATAAACATAAAATCTAAACCTAAAAAAAATAAAATAAAATTAAACTAAACTAAAAAATAAACATAAACCTAAGCCTAAACCTAAAAAAAATAAACTAAAATAAAACCTAAACTAAAATAAATAAACCTAAAATAAATAAACCAAACTAAATAAAAATTAAAAACAAACCTAAATAAAAATAAAAAATAAAATAAACTAAAACAAATAAATATAAACTAAATAAATCTAAACCATAAACCATAAACCATAAAACTAACCCTAAACTCTAAATCCTAAACCTATAACCCTAAACCTTAATCCATAAACTCTAAAGCACCCTAAACCCTAAACCCTAAACTAACCCTAAACCTTAAAGCCTAACCCTAACCCTAAACCCTAATCCCTTAACCATTAAACCTTAAACCCTAAACCCTAAACTAACCCTAAACCCTAAAAATCATAAAACCTAAATCCTAAACCTTAAACTCAAAACCTTAAACCCTAAATTAACCTAAAACCTGATAACCTAAACTAAACCCTAAACCTAAAACCTAAACCTAAAGAAACACTACACCCTAAACCCTAAACCCTAAACCCTAAACCCTAAACCCTAGACCCTAAAACCCTAAACCCTAAAACTCTAAACCCTAAACCCTAAAAACCTAAAAATCTAAACCTAAACTAAATATAAAATAATAAAATAAATCAATAAAAAAACTTAAACCTAAAATTAATAAAATTAAAAAAAAACCTCAAATAAAATTAAATAAAAACTAAATAAAACCTAAACCAAAATATAAGCCTAAAAATAAAAGCTAAAAATAAATAAAAAATAAAACCTAAACCTAATATAAAAATAAAATAAATAAAATATAATAAACCTAAACCTAAAGTAAAAAAAAACTAAACTAAATTAAATAATACCAAAACCTAAACCTAAAATAAGCTAAACATAAACCTAAACCTAAACCTAAACTAAATAAAATAAAATAAACTAAAATAAACCTAAACCTAAACTAAAAGAAAACTTAAAATAAACCTAAAATAAAAATCTAAAACCTAATCCTAAAAAAATAAAATAATAAACTAAACCTAAACCTAAAAATAAAAATTAAAACCTAAACCTAAAAAATAAAATAAAAATAAAACTCAAGTAAAAAATAAACCTAAAACTTAAACCTAAACTTGAAAAATAAAGCAAATAAAAAACCTAAACTAAAATAAATAAACCTAAAATAAATAAACTAAACTAAATAAAAATAAAAAATAAACCAAAATATAAATAAAAAATAAAATAAACTAAAATAAATAAAAAAATAAGCTAAATATACCTAAATCTACCATTTATTTTTAATTTTTTTTAAAAAACCCTAAATCCAGACCCCTAAATCCTAAACCCTAAACCCTAATCCTAAATCCTAAACCATAAAAGTATAAACCCTAAAACTCTAAACCCTAAACCCTAAACTGTACACCCTAAACCCTAAACCTTAAACCCTAAACCCTAACCCTAAACCCTAAACCCTAAACCCCAAACCCTAAACCTAAACTTAAAGTAACTAAAGAAATTAAAAAATAAACCTAAACCCTAACCTAAAACCTGAAACCCTAAACCCCAACCCTAAAACCTAAACCTATAGTAACTAAATAAATTAAAAAATAAACCAAAACCCTAAAACCTAATAAACCTAAACCTAAACCTAAATCTTAAGAATGGGTAGATCCTTGATGATAAGAACATCACCGTCAGCCAGGATCAATCTAGATCTGGCAATGGAGGTGAAGGCGAGGCTGACATCGCATTGGTGGTGGGGGTCTAGAGGTGGGATATTGAGGTGGTGGTAGTGGTGGTTATGGAGGAAGAGCGATGGTGGTTATAGCCATGGTGGTGGCGGTGAGATATGGATGATGGGATCTTGCTACTCGAGAGGTGGGGTGGTTTTCATGGGAGCTAGAAATTGAAGAATGGTTGATCTGATCTGCTGCTTATGGAACTATGTCTTTACAGTAGGGACGGTTCTACTTATCTAGGGTTTTTTATTTGCTCTATGGATGCTCATTTATTATCTATGTCGACGCTTGTGTCTTAGAAAACTTGGGGTGCTTCTTGGTTGATGAAATCGAAAAGAAAAAATGTTGAATCTGAATTAGTTCTCTATTAAAAAAACCTTAAACCCTAAACTAAAACTTAAACCCTACACCTAAAACCTAAAAACCTTAAACCATAAACCCTCAACCCTCAACCCTAAACCCTAAACACTAAACCCTAAACCCTAAACCTTAAACCCTAAACCGTAATATGTAAACCCTAAACCTTAAACCCTAAATCCCTAAACCCTAAAATCTAAATCCTAAACCCTAAACCCTAAACCCTAAATCCTACAACCCTAAACCCTAAACCCTAAACCCCAAACTCTAAACCCTAAATGTTAAACCCTAAACTCTAAACTAATCTTAAACCCTAATCTTGAAGCCTTGAATAAAGATGTCATTAGGAGTAGATCTAAATAATGGCCTAATCCTAACATAGTTATGGTAGCTAAAGAAAATTTCTTCAAGAAACTTTCCCATGGCTATTAGAGATTTAAATACCCTAAACCTCAACCCTAAATCATATTATAATACCATATATTATAGTATAATGTAGCATCATATATTTGAGCATGTAGTGATGTGTTTTGGATGTTATAAGATGTTTCAAAATGTTTTAGTATATTATGGTATTGTGCCCTTATATATTAATATAAATCATAAAAATATTGATTTAATAAATCAAATGATGAAATTTGTCAAATTTGAAGTGGGAATTAGGATGTAGTACCAAAGGTGTGCTACGCCACTTGTAGTATAACAAGTAAGATTTTATGTTCAAAATAAATATTATATTTTGTAACATAGTATAGCATCATATATCATAATATATTGTTCTGTGCATTTCAAATTCTTTTATTATTTTACAATCATAAAGTCAAGCCAACACTAGCATTATTTATAAAAATGTTGATTTAGACTTTAAAATGGTGAAATTTGGCCAAATTCATAATAGGAAGAGCATGGCATCATAATATATTGTTTTAATTTAAAATATGTAAGTGATACAACTAAAATATATAGTTTATTATTGTTTAGACTAATTTAATGATTTTTTATCTTAAGCAATCCCTTGTGATGTGATATGCAATATAATATAATATATATAATATAATATGTTATAGTGTATTATAATATAGGATGCCATAACATAGTGTAGCATCATGCATTATAGCATACTATTTTGTATTACTACTTCTTATTTAGCATATTTTAGTTTGTTATAGTATGACGTAGTAGAGTTTGTACAGGCATAATTCATAAAAATATTGATTTATGGGCTGAGATGATGGGATTTGACCAAATCTAAGCTAAGCTTTAGGGAATATCATTGGGGTGTGCTATGGTGTGTCATTTTATCAAAAGAATAGAATTTTGCATCCAAAATAAATGTTTATTTTTCAACCAAATTTTTTGCTTAAAGCGATTCATTTTAAGGTGTGATGTAAGATAATATATTTTATGAAAGCATATTAAAATATAATGTACATAATAATATAACTTCACATATAGATGAATGTGGTGGTGTGTTACTAAATGTTATTGTACATTTTAGCATGTTTTACTTTTGTTATAATGCATTGGGTCAAAACTCACAAAACATGTTAATTTGAAGGTTGAGATGGAAGAATTTGGCCAAATTCATGGCACCCACCAAGAAGCAAAAATTTTGCTATTTTGTACCATTTCTAATAGAAAATTAACAATTTTACGTCCAAAATAAATATTATTCATATTTTGAGAAAATTTTGTTATTTATTCCTTTTAAGTGATTTTAATGAGGTCTAATGTTAGACAATATATTTTATTATAGCAAATTATAACATAACATCATATATTATAATATAATATAGTGTGTTAATTCACACTATAATATGTTTAGCATGATATTGTATAGTTAGTTTGAGCTTGCACCATCACAAATCATAAAATGTTGATTATAATGTTAAGATGATGTAATTTTAATGAATACATTGTTTAGCTTTTGGTTGAAGTATTAAAAGTGTACATAAGAGAAGAAATAAGATCCCAAGCATGTATATTGGACTTATCATCCCACACATGGGTGACTAAGTCCACGTGGCCTATTTGATTATGCTTAGGGGTATAAAGCACCTGCAAGCAAAATTATTTATATTTTTATTTATGATAGCGCTCCTTAAGGACAATCTCCTACAAAAAAGAATAGTTAGACTAAGAGCATCCTACCATTCATTCTACATGCATACACCCTAACATCCAGTCTAAAACATATATCACAAAATAAAATAAACATCAAACCATGCACCGACCTAACCTAAGGCTAGAAGTGGTGACTTAGGCTAATGTCTGTGCTTTGAAGGCTTGTGTGTTATGGTTAACTATAGGTTTAAGTTCACATTTTCTAAGTGTGAAGAATATGTTCAACTTAGAGGAGGGTTTCATTTAAGTTGCTTAATTATTTTGGGTTGATTTTATTTTATGTTTCGATTTGGTTTAAGTGGATCCTACAATTAATTACTAAGTTATGAAGAGAGGGAAAGAGAAGAGAACTTCTCTTTCCTTTCCTAACCTAAGTAATTTCTAGAGTAGGTTCACATTTTAGTTTTGTTTAGGTGAATATTTTGATTAAATCTTTTAATTAATCCTAAGTTTAGATAAACTCTAAACTAACCTATTCAAAAAGAAAGGCATTTTAGGATTAAATAAAATGAATTAAAATTCACATAATACACATTACTTCATTTCTTTCCCAATAAATATAACATCATATGGATAGACCCTAAGCATATCTATACATACAAATGAGAGTATTTAACACACTTTATGATCCATGCTAAGAAATCCATTTAAGGAAATTTAGAAGTTAAGATGCATGATTTTTTTTAAGTAGAAAGGGTTTTCCTTATCCAAATCTTCACATACACACATGAAAGTAAGAAATGCATAAGTGAGTACAGTGTCATTGTTAACCAGAGGTGTAAGGTACATGACCTACATAGGGCTACTTAAAGTCTTGCAACCTCAGGGTTGTCCAGTCTAATATACCACTTTCCTTAAATACAAACATGTGTATAAAAGAAATGAAATATAAAAGGAGAATGCAAAAGTTGTATTAATGGATTCATTTTTATCTATGCAATTTATGTATGCTAGTATAGGTAACCCTCCTTAAGTGGTAGCATAGAGATGAATAATATATGGGATTAGGTGAGTGTTAGGTTCTTTTCAAATGAACCATACACCTCACCAAATTCCTATTCAAAACTATACCAACATAAGAAAGAAAAGAAACCTATGCTAAGCATGCCATTATAATCGATCACATGCAAACTCATAATTAAAATATAAGTAGTATACTTTCAGATCTAGTATTTGATTCATATGCTTTGAAAATAATTTATATTTAGTAGTTATAATAGCCACTCATCTTTCTACTTTAGCCAACACATGCAAATTTGACATAAAGTAAACAAGTTCTTTTTAAAATTTTGAAAAAAAATGAATGCATGAAACCACATGACATACAAATTTAACATGTTGGGGAAATATTCAAATTAATGAAAGCATGTTAACAAGTTCACTTCACTTAAATCCTAAAGACATTCTTATGGAATAAGAAAGTTTAAAATAAATCAAAGTGAATTCAAAGTTATTTTTATTTTGTTTGGAGTTTGATTTAATTTTCAAAAGGTGAGATGTGTTTTCTGTTCCTAACCTATTCCTACATGTGTTTGATTTTTTTTTTAATTTTTAGATAATTAGATCCATTTTATGCATTAATTAAGTTAAGGTATTAATTAAGTAACTTAATTAACCCTTACCTACACCACCTTAGAATAATTAACCAAAGAATTATGAGCCAATGAGATGACATAAAAAACTCATAAGGAAATTAAATTTGCAATGCACCTAATAAGGAAAAGGCCTAATGCAATTTGGCACAATGAAAATTTAATTAAGCTAAGAGGTTTAGCTTAAGTAATTTCAAAACACCCTTTCATACATATGAATTGGGTTTTAATTTCCTTAATTGAACTTAGGCTATTAAACTCCTAACCATCTACCTAAAGAAGATTAATTAAGTTTTGGAACTTTTTAAAATTTTTAGAAATTAATTAAGGTGATAATTATTGAGTAGGAGATTAGGGAGAGAAAAAGGAGGTTTAGGGAATAACTTAGGGGAAATACCCCAAAATTATTCTCTAAACCTCCTATATACTAGATCTAACCTTAATCAATCCTAATCATGGATTAAAACTGCTAATCATACCCTAAATATGCTTAATTACATAAGGAGGGTAATTAAGAAATTCATATGCAATTCTTCTAATCAATTCTTCAATAAATCTCAAGAAAATTAGGGGATGCAAAAGTCATCTTCTAAAACATACCTAAGAAATTTGGGATTAATCGGCTTACTTAAGAAATAATTAAATGAAGTTTCCAATAAAAAATTCAAAAAAATAATAATTCAAAACTAATTAAAATTAATTTAAAAATATTCTAAGTTGAATTATCTTTCCATTGGATTTTATTTCATATTTTTCTATAGTCTCTAGAGGGAGTTATGAATTTTAGAAGATCACTAGATTAATAAAAATTAATTAGAAAATTTTTAACTAATCCCCTAGCTCATGGAACAATGTGTGGTGGTGGCGGTCAATGCACTTTACATGCGTCGCACTGTGAGGTGTTTACTTAAGTTGTCAAATCCCAAATGGCGGCTGGCTGCACACACAGTTTAATCTCTGTCATCTGATCAAAGATCGGACGACCAAATATCTCCCCATAATTTTAATATGGCTAAGGAAATCCTAAACATGCGTAATTATCTCAGCCTTCCATCCAAAATGTGCAGAAGGATGGCTGAGATCTCCCAAGTTCTTCCCCTTGATCAATAAAGACCATCCATGATCAAGGGGAAGATCCAAGCTCGATCTAGCTTAGATTCAAACTAAATTCAACCCACACCATCTAAAGCTAAAGAGCGGCAAATCAAACAGTAAAAAATCCATGAGATTAAAATTTCTTTCACAGAGCTCCACACCACATTGAGTTTAATGGTCAAAAAATCCCATACCTCATCGGAGGAGTTCACCTGTGCTCGATTCCATTAGAGAAGCTTCATCTAGTTGAGACGAAATTGTGTTAAGAGTATGAGCACTTGAGTTTGAGTGGATTGGTGTATGGACCAACTCCTCCTTAGCTAGATTGTGGCCTTGTTCCTGTTTAGCTCTTCCTTGTTGTGGAAACTCCAAAGGAAGCTTGGGTGCACTCAACTTAGCTCCTTAATGAAGTATGCAAGAGCAATTGGATGGAAATTGACTGAAGAGGAAGTTCAAGAATGGATTGAGCTCCCCTATTTTCACTGTTCAAAAACCAAGAAATGGGGAAATGGCAAGTGCTCTAGGAGTTTAGGGATCACTCTCTGATGGATCCTAAGTCTCTCTAGTACTCAATCGAATTGAGGAATGATGGATTTGAGTTTATGTAGGGGGAGTATATCTCCCCCTTGAAGGATCGAATGACTATCAATGCACTTGCCATTTTGATCCAATTGAGCTTAATAAGTGGGTTGTTTGATCAGTTAGGAGGGTTCACATGGTCAGTTTGAGCCATGGAGTGGATTTCCAACCTCCCATGTGCTTGAATTTGAGTTGGAGAGGGACTTTGAATTTTGCATTTTGACCCATGGGGTCAGGTTTTGTCTTGGGAAAAATTGGACTGACCAAAACCCATTGTGTTAGGTGCACCACTCTACAATAGGTCCCCTTAAGCTTTTAGGAAAGCATTAAGTGAATGTGAAGAGGGCATGATGAAATAACCCATGGATTAGGCCAGAATTTGTTCAATGGCCTAGGGTTAGAAAGGTCATTTTGCTAATTTTTCACTTTGGATATGTTGGATATGTGGAGAAACTAGGTTTGGCCAAGTTTCATGAGATTTGGAATTCATTTGATAGGGTTTGGCTCATGTTGACCCATTTAAGTCAAAATGGGTCAAGTTTACCAATTGGTCAAATTAGGTCAAACCAAGGGTTGGGTCAAGTTCATATGACCATTTGAAATGTTTTGGTGGCTTTGGTTTGATTTAATTTGGATTAGTTTTGAATATGGCTCATATGACTTCATTTAGGTCAAATGGGTCAAGTTGACCTATTTGAGGTAGGTTAAGGGTGGGTTTAGGTTAGGCAAGTCATATGGAGTGGATTGGTATCTTTATTTCCAATCAATTTGGGTTAAGATCAAATTTGGCTCAACATGACCCCTTTAGGTCATGTTGGGTCTAAGGTCAATTGGGCATGGTTAGGTCTAGTTGGCCAATTGAGGCTATGGTCAAGTTCCACAAGTGATTTGGAATGGACTTGACCCATTAGTTCCAATCAATTTAGCTTAGATCAAGTTTTGACATATTTTGACCCTTTAGGTCAAAATGGGTCAACTTGGGTCAAGTGGCCAATTGGGCTAGGATAGGCCTAAATGTTGGTTTGGTCAAATTCAAACATAAGTCATGAGTGAACTTAGATCAATGGTTTCAATCAATTTGGACTATGATGGAATTTTCCTTTGTTAGGTTTCATTTTGGGTTAAGTGTTAACTTGGTTGACCTTTAGGTTTGACTTGGTTTGACCCAACTTGATTAATTGATCATTCCATGATGATTATTGATCATGATGAGAGGGATATATGAGCTTGGTCCAATCCAATTTGGTTAGGATTAAAATTTGGCTCATAAGGGTACTTTAGGTCACTTTGGCTCAAGTGAGCCTAAGTGGGTCATATGGCTTGGTCAAAGCTTGATTTGAGTTTGATTGATCTTGTATATGGACTTATGATTGAATATAAATCCATTTACAAGTGGTTTGAAGTCAAATGGGTTTTGATCCATTTGATAATTTCAGATTCAAAGTAAGAATATAAAAGGGTTTTGGCTTTGATTTTTTAATTAGGTTTTGATTGTTTGATTGAAGTTTGGATTTATATATAAGCTCATGATTGTAGGTTTGATTGAATCATAAGATATAATCAAGAGTTTGGCTTGATTTGAGATTGATTTGGCTAAGTTTATGATATTGACTTGAGAGGCTTAGTTTGAGTTGATTTGAGTTTGATTTTGGAATTGTTTTGATTGTTGAATTTATATTTCATTTACATATGTGAACATAAATCAGAATATAGATGGAACATGAGAAAATTTCAAGGATTTGAAGTGGTTTGATCATGATTTGGGCTAAGTCCATTAAGAAAGATTTAAGGGACTTTGGAAATTTTTATGAAGTTTGGGATTTGATTGATTTATATTTATATTTAATTTATATATGTTAATTTAAATGAGAATATAAATGAGTTTTGAGAAAATACCAAGGATTTTAATTGATTTTGATCATGATTTGGCAAAGTCAATTAATGGAAAACTATGGACTTGTATGAAAGTTTTAAATTGGGAATTTAATTTTTGCATTTGATTTGATTGATTGATATTTATATTTAATTTTTACATGTGAATATAAATGTTTTTTGAGAAAATCCCAAGGATTTGAATTGATTTAGATCATGATGAAGCTAAGTCTTTAAGGGAGAACATAAAGAACTAAAGAAAATTTCATGAATTGATTTGGAATTTTAAGTTTGATTTGATGGCTTTGTATTTATATTTCATTTATATATGTGAATATAAATGAGAATATAAATGAGTTATGAGAAAATCTCAAAGATTTGAATTAGCTTAGATCATGATTATGGTTAAGTCCTTAAGAGAAGATTAAGGATTTAGGCAAAATTTGGACTTAGGAATTTTTGATGGATTTTGATCATGGGTTTCACTCATAGATTTCAATCATGGATTTGATTTAAGTTTGGTGAAAAATCAAATAGAATTGATTTGGAGTTTGACTTGGATGAAGGAAAGTGAGGAGTGGTTTAAGATTAGGGTAGGAAGTTTTCCTAATACCCAAGGCATGACTGACCTATTCCTAACTCTTAACTCTCTAGGGAGGTTGAGTGTCCACCTAATCACTAGATGTGTCTTAAGACTAAGAAACTCTCAAAGTCTAAGAGAAGCCCTATGTCTAAGATGGAGGGGTTGAGAGCTCATTCTAAAAATGAGGTCAACAATTAGGTTTAATTTAATCTGAGTTAATGTATGGACCCTGTCGGTGTGCGATGGACCCACTGAGAAGAGGCTATATCAGCCGTGACCTACCTCAGGTTTACAAATCTAAAGGGATAGTCTACTAGCTCCAGGGTAGAGCTAACCAACCAATGGAGTTGCCTTTCGATGTGCAACGTCTGTGCTAGGAAGAAGGCGTGGCAGACTTACATCTTCCAAAGCAAGGAACAACACTGGGTTGACCTGTTGGATGCACAATAAATCGAACCTAACCTAAGGAGACTACTTAGTGAATGCTGTTGGGGACTTATGTCAACTGAAAAGTAGTCAGAGTTAATTTTATCTTAAATTCATGTGATTTGATATGGCTTGTTTGGTTTAGTTTGATTTTAAATTGAGGGCACTTCCACTAGAGATGTGAGCTCTGTCAAATTTGATAGATTTAATTTATGGACCATGTCAGTGCGTGATGGACCCACTGAGAAGGGGCTATATCAAACTTATCCTATCTCAAATTTACAAATCCAAATGGATAGTCTACTGGCCATGGGGTAGAGCTATCCAACCTAAGAGGTTGCTTTTTGGTGTGCAATTACTATGCTATAAAGAAGGCATAGCAGACTTACATTTTCTAAAGAAGGGAACAATCGTTGGGGTTACCTGTTGGTAGCATAATAAATAAAATTTGACTTAGGGGTGACTATTGAGTGAATGCCGCTGGGGACTTATATCAACTCAAGAGTAGTCAGGCAATTCTTATAGGGAGTTTTGTTGACACTGCCCTAAAGATAGGTTGTCTTCTTGGGAAAAGATATCGCTAGGGGTGTCCTCCTAATCAACAAGTGAATATATATTTTCTTTATATGATTATGTGGACTCTGTTTGTGTGTGAGGGACCACACTAAGAAGGGGCTATGTAGACCTTCACCTATCTTAGATTTGCTAGACCAAGGGAGAATCTGCACAATCCACAGGATGAATTTTCCAACCACATTACTAGGAAAGGGGAACTATCTAATCTGATAGTAACACAGGTAATGTCTAAATGGGGCTACAAAGGATGTGATCCAAATATAGTTTCCACAAGGGAGGTGCCACTAGGGGCATTATCTTGAGCCTTGGAAAAGAAAGCTTATAGGTGTACGGTTTCCAACTTAAGGAGAAAGCGTAGCAGGCTTATATCTGCCATGAGTAGTGTATCCTAAGGTGCGAGAACTAACCAACCTAAGGTGTATTCATCAGTATGAGTGATGTATCTATTAACATAGTGAGAACTAACCAACATAAGGTGCCCATCGGTATCCAATGATCAATTTAGACATAAAGCATGTAGGCTTACAACTTTCAAAGTAAAATTGACCATCGGGATAGTATGTTGTCGATGGGACATATGTTATCTGACCTAGAGCAACTACTAAGCAGGGAGCCCCGAGGAAGGATTGGGTGAGACTTGAAGTCGGGGAGGAAGGAGTCGCTAGGAGACTTATCCTAAACCTCAAATATACTCCACCTAGTTAGTGCACAAAGGCTAATCCAAGAAGAAAGTATAATAGGCTCATATCCTCTTAAATGAAGCCAACATGAGGTAGCGTACCGGCCACATAGTAAGGCCTACCAAACTAACAAGGCACTTGTCAGTGAGCAATGGCCAAGTAAGGAAGGAAAGTGAAGTAAACTTACATCCTCAAAAGAAAGAAGACCTCTGGGGTTACACACTATCAAGGTAGCACGTTAGCTAGACCTAGAGTAGCTATTGAGTGAGTGAGGTTGGGGGCGTTATCTCAACTTAGAGTAGCTTAAAACAAAAGGTATGTGTTTGTTTTATATGTTTGTGTGTAGTTTCTGTTTGCGTTGTATCGATGAAGGATAAGATGCCACTCATCCCCGTACACCTACCCTAAATACATC
This sequence comes from Cymbidium sinense, assembly GCA_021442155.1. Classification (NCBI taxonomy): domain Eukaryota; kingdom Viridiplantae; phylum Streptophyta; class Magnoliopsida; order Asparagales; family Orchidaceae; genus Cymbidium; species Cymbidium sinense. Next base: position 374,633,486 of record CM038214.1, on the reverse strand, counting down.
ATGATAGATTAACAAATAAGAATACTTTCAACATGGAAGAGATTGAATTCAAAATGGAATTTTCATTGATGATAATTATTTTCAAACATGATTTATAATATTTCTTTAAGTAGAACCTATTGATTGGAAGCATTGGGCGCTCTCCCTTATGATTAATAAGCTAAAAAGATACTCCTTGGTAAGCCTTCTCTATGGCAAAAGGGTCTTCCCAAGTGGGTTCAAACTTGCCTCCCATGTTACGACGGGCAATAATCAATCTCCTTAGAACTAAAATAAGCTCTTCTACTTGAAAAGTTCTAGGATGGACCAACTTTTTATAAGCTTGAATTATTTTAGCTTTGTACAACTCGAGGTTTTTCCATACCCACAGCCGTCTCTCCTCCAAATCTTCGAGTTCTTCTAATCTTAACTTGGCATTCTGCTCTATTGTGATCTTGTTACCCACAACTATCATTAGTGATGGGAGTGTGACTTCTAATGGTATAATGGCTTTGAACCCATACACTAAGGAGTAGACTTAGTTAGAGTTTATATGTGGTGTGGTAGTCCCACAAGGCTTCAACTAACTGCTCATGCCACTGTCACTTATTATTTTTGAGTGTCTTCTTCAGTATTTGGATGATAGTTTTGTTGAAGGATTCTGCTAAGCCATTTTCCCTCAGGTAGTTGATGGTAGAATATCTCCAATCTATGTTGTATCTCCAAGAAAAGTTATTGATCTCAGGGCTCTTGAATGTAGTACCACTATCATTTATAATTCATCGAGGCACTTTGAACCTATATAAGATATGGTTCTAAAAAGCTAGCACATGTTGGTGACCTCTCGGTGAAATAATCTTCATCCATGGAAAAGTATTTTCGATGGTAGCTAAGATGAATTGATGACCCTTGGAAGAAGGAGGATTAATCACACTATGTCTTGATACCCCAACACTTTCGAATGGCCATGAGGCTAATGTATAGAATATTGGGTGGTTGGTGTAGGACCACACCATGTATTTGACATTAATGGCATCGCTTAGTCATATCCCTATAATATTTGATCATCGATAGCCAGTAGTATCCTAGTCTCTTGATATTAGATTTCATATTCAGACCAGATTGGTTGGCTCCCCATAATCTTAAGTGTACCTCGGTCATGATCTTACGAGCTTCATGCTTGTCTAAATAACGTAACCACATATGATTGAAAGACCATCAATACAAGACACCATCCACAAGAGAAAAGGAAAGTGCTCTCTATTTCATCTAATGGGCTAGGGACTTCCCTTTAGGTATTTTGCCTTTATTTATGTAATCCATATATGGTTGCCTTCAATCTAACTCCTCATCCTTCTTGACAATGGAAACCTCCCCTTTAAGAGAGTACTTTTTGATGAGTTCATTATTAAAAAGGGATAAGACTTGTCTATTTTTGACCTTTATTGATATGGACTCATCCTTCGGACATGACAACTCTTTGGCAAGCTTGGTTAAAGCATACACTACAATGTTCTCTCCTCGACGAATCTTATAAATGGTAACCTCTGGTTAAAGCATACACTAGTTTATGTTATTATTTTATTTTATTTTTTATTTTATTTTGGTTTAAATTTTTTATTTATTTTACTTTTAGGTTTTAATTAGTTTAGGGTTTAGGGTTAATTTAAGGTTTAGGGTTTAGGGATTAGGGTTTGGGTTTTAGGGTTTAGGGTTTTAGGTTTAGGGTTTAGGGTTTTTTTTTGGGTTTAGTGTTTTGGGTTTAGGGGTTAGGGTTTAAGTTTTAGGTTTAGAGTTTAGGTTTTAGTTTAGGGTTTAGGGTTTTTAGGTTTTTTTTAACAGAGAACAATTAGATATTCAACATTTCTTCTTTTATTTATTTAGTTTATTTTTTATTTATTTTAATTTATTTAATTTTTTATTTTTATTATGTTTATTTTTTATTTTTATTTAGTTTAGTTTATTTATTTTAGGTTTATTTATTTTAGTCTACATTTTTTATTTTTGTTTGGGTTTTTTTTATTTTAGTTTATATTTTAGGTTAAGGTTTAGGTTTAGGTTTATTTTTTGGTTGAGTTTTATTTTTATTTCCTTTTTTAGATTTAGGTTTTATTTTCGAATTTAGGTTTAGGTTTAGGTTTTATTTTATTTTTTTAGGTTTAGGTTTTAGGTTTTTATTTTAGGTTTATTTTTGGTTTTATTTTTTAGTTTAGGTTTAGGTTTATTGTTAGTTTATTTTATTTTATTTAGTTTAGGGTTTATGTTTAGTTTTAGGTTTTATTTATTTTAGTTTAGTTTATTTTAGTTTAGGTTTAGGTTTATTTTATTTTATTTATTTTATTTTTATTTTAGGTTTAGGTTTTATTTTTAGGTTTATTTTTTAGGTTTAGGTTTTTATTTAGTTTTTATTTTAATTTATGTTAAGTTTATTTTATTTTTATTTTATGTTTAGTTTTTTATTTTATTTAGGTTTTTTATTCTTAGGTTTATTTTATTTTTTTAGTTTAGTTTATGTTTTAATTTATTTTGTTTTAATTTATTTTAATTAGTTTATTATATTTATTTTTAGGTTTAGGTTTAGATTTTAGTTTAGGTTTTTTTATTTAAGTTTAGGTTTATTTATTTATTTTATTTTTAGGTTTTATTTAGTTATGGTTTAGGTTTTTAGGTTTTTAGGGTTTAGGGTTTAAGGTTTAGGTTTTGGGTTTAAAGTTTTAGGGTTTAGGGTTTAGGGTTTAGGGTTTAGTGTTTAGGGTTTATGGTTTAGGGTTTAGGGTTTGAGTTTGTTTAGTGTTTAGGGTTTAGGGTTTAAGGTTTAGGGTTTAGGGTTTTTAAGGTTTAGGGTTTAAGGTTTAGGGTTTAGGCTTTAGTCTTTAGGCTTTAGGGTTTAGGGTTTTCATGATTTTGGGTTTAGGATTTAGGGTTTACAGTTAGCTCAAGGTTTAGGGTTAGTTTAGGGTTTAGGGTTTAGGCTTTAGGGTTTAGGGTCTTTAGGGTTTAAGGTTTAAGGTTTAGGGTTTATAGTTAGGGTTGCTTTAGGGTTTAGGGTTTAGGTTTAGGTTTAAGGTTAGTTTAGGGTTTAGGCTTTAGGATTTAAGGTTTTTTAAGATTTTGGGTTTAGGGTTTAGGGTTTAGTGTTTAGGGTTTGGGGTTCTAAGTTTAAGGTTTAGGATTTAGGGTTTGTTTTAGGGTTTAGGGTTTAGGTTTTTTTTTTTAAAAATTTTTTAAGTTAAGTAATAGGTTTAAGCTTATTTAGTTTATTTTATTTTTTATTTAGGATTATTTTTTATTTTATTTACTTTAGTTTATTTATTTTAGTTTAGGTTTTTTCTTTTAGTTTACTTTTTAGGTTTAAATTTAAGTTTATGTTTATTTCTTAGTTTAGTTTTATTTTTATTTTATTTTTTAGGTTTAGGTTTTATTTTTTTATTTTTATGTTTAGGTTTTCATTTTATTTATTTAGGTTTAGGTTTTAGGTTTTTATTTTAAGGTTATTTTTAGGGTTTTTTTAGTTTAGGTTTAGGTTTATTTTTAGTTTATTTTTTTTTTTTTAGTTTAGGGTTTAGGTTTAGTCTATCTTAGGTTTAGGTTTAGGTTTTATTTATTTTAGTTTAGTTTATTTTAGTTTAGGTTCATGTTTGTTTTATTTTGTTTATTTTAGGTTTAGTGTTTATGTTTTATTTTTTATTTATTTTTAGGTTTATTTTTTAGGTTTAGGTTTTTATTTATCTTTTATTTTATTTTATTTAAGGTTTATTTTATTTTTATTTTATTTTTAGTTTTTATTTTATCTAGGTTTTTTATTTGTAGGTTTATTTTATTTTTCAGTTTAGTTTAGGTTTTTATTTATTTTATTTTATTTTAGTTGTTATTTTTTATTTTATTTTATTTTTAGGTTTAGGTTTAGGTTTAGGTTTTAGTTTAGGTTTATATTTTCTTTTATTTTTTATTTTATTTAGGTTTAGGTTTTTTTAGGATTTATTTAGTTTAGGTTTAGATTTTTAGGGTTTAAGGTTTAAGGTTTAGGGTTTATGGTTTAGGGTTTTTAGGGTTTTGGGTTTACGATTTAGGTTTTAAGTTTAGGGTTCAAGTTTTAGCTTAGGGTTTAGGGTTTTTGATTTTTTTTAACAAAGAACAAATTCAAATTCAACATTTCTTCTTTTCGATTTCATCAACCAAGTAACAAACTAGGGAAGTGAGGTAATCAAATGACCTCTTGTGGGCTAGCTAAAGCCTTGTGTTCCCAGGATGTCCAGACTATACACCCATTAACATTCAATCTTATATAAATCAACACATTAATAGAGGAAAGAAAACTCTGCATTCGTACACTTAAGCTATAGCACATGCATTTCTTATGTATTTATAACTAGGATCATAACACATATTATTATTCATTTATAAGATTTTGAAAAATACATTTGGATTTAATAGTGATAATAGCCATGCCTATATTAAATTAAATCAACACATGTAAGCTTAAATAAAGTAAGTCCATTTTATTTTACTTGATTTTGAAAAGATGGATGCATGAATTCAAATGACATACCAAATTTAACATGATTGGAAAGAGGAGAATCAAATATAAGCACGTGATTCATTCAACCAAACTAGTTCTCAAGGACAATTAAATAAAATAAGATTATTGAAAGTAAACTAAAGCTTCTTTATTAATTAAATTTTATATTTAATTTGACTTAAAGAGGAGAAGAGAAATCATCACTTGTTGTTTTAAACCATTCCCACATTAATGATTTGATTTAATTTAAGGAAATGTAATTAAGTTAATTTTGTGGGTAAATTAAGTTGAACCCTTAATTAGATGAATTAATTACCTTTACCTATGTCACCTTAAAGTAATTAACTAAATAATGATGAGCCAACATGATATGCATGGAAAATAAACTTGCAATGATCCTAGGAAATAAAAGAGGCCTAATGCAATTGGCTCATGATTAATAGTTAATTTGATTAAGGGACTTAATTAATGACACTTATGGTTTTCCCACACATGTGGACTAACCATAATTTCATTAAACTCCTTTAGGTTATTAAACACCTAAAGATCTACCCCATGATTTAATTAATTAAGGTCGATGTGATTATGATTTCAATTTGATCAAGTTATTTAATTAATTAGTTAAATCTTAATTAATTTCATTTTAAAAAAAGGGTGAAATGAACTTACTGAAATCCCAACCCTATTCCATAGTTCACTTTCTATTGAACAATGATTAATAAACTAAATTAACTATTTTTTTACTATTCATGGGATTAATTAATCATTACTTAACCTAAAAGAGTAGTTAAGGTTTAATAAGTAAATTTTACTAATTAAGTGGGCAATAAATCCTAAGAAAATCATGGGAGGCATAGGTCATCCCATTAAATTAACCCACAAAATTTGGGATTAATTTCTCAAGTAATTAGGGAGTAATTAAGCTAATTAATTTTATAATTAAACCTTAATTAAACCTTAATTACTATTCAAATATAGTTAAGAACATTTTTAATTAATTCTATTCTAAAATATTATTAAAATGAGTATTTATTTGCATTTTTTTATTTCTCTATTATTTTTTATAGTTTTTAGAACTTTCGGCCATTAAAAATGATTAATTAAGCATAATTAAAGCCTAATCCTATTGACGCCACGTGGTGCGTTGATGCGGCTCGCTTTCCACTTGGCAGCCGGTGGGTACCAAAACTTATCCAACTTCGGCCCTACATGGCGTGGGTGCACTTTATCATTTGATTGACATGATTTCTCATATGTCATCTAATTTAAGATCATACAGCTACGATTAATCTCACAGCTTAATAAGATTAAATTAGATCAATCTAGCAGATCTAATCATGATCGTCCATTCCGATCATGTGGAATGGATGGTGCATGATCTGACATCACACGAGTGAGGGAGAATGGAGTCCATCCACCATTGCTCACTTGATTTGACTTTACCTGAGCTTAAATCAACTCTAGAAAGATCCCACACCTTCATAACATCGATCGAAGGGGATCCAACGGTCAAGATCACACGAGATGCAAGTTTTCTTCAAAATGCTCCAACCCATTCTTGCCTAAGGATCTGTTTTGAAAGCATACCTCACCAGAACTTAAGACTAGTGGCTCAAATGATTAACAAAGCTTCATCTAGTTGAGATGAAGCCCTGTTGAGTAGCAATTCGATCAATTCATTGACGTTCACTCAGAATGGCATGAATTGACAATTTGGAACTCGACTTTGATCGAAGTCCCACCTCTGGTGCTCAAGAGGTTTGGGAGATGATTCATTCTTTCTCGATGAGGCCTTGGGAAGGTGTGTGCAAAGTTAATTTTAGTTCGATAGAGAAATGGGGAAGTTAGGTTGGAAATAGGAGTGTCCTATTTTGAGATTGATGGGAATGGCATTTTTTGATCGAGGAATGAGCTTGGGAGCTTAAGGAATGGCTCTAGCGGCTCATCTTGGGTGGCCAGGGCTGTGAGGAATGATTTTTGCATGTGTTTTAGTGGAAATGAGAGGTTGTATACCCCCCTTCATCTTGATCGAATGGTGGGATTAGGTTTGGCTTCTAGTGGTCATGGGAGGTATGGGTGGCAGGGAGGAGGTGAGTTGGCTCAGCTTGGTTGGTTGAAGGTGTGGAGGTGGCTGCCAAGGAGGAATCATGGGTGTCCTATGGGTTTCAAATGGTCCAATGGGGAGGGTGAGGTTATTTCACCTCCCATGGGTCATGGCTGACCCAACCACCCCTTGGGTTAGGTTGGGTAGTGTCTTAGGTGCTTAGGTGGACCATTGAGAGAGTACCAAGTGGCCAAGGAATGGAAATGACCACTTACATGGGTGATTTGTCTCATGTTATGCCCTTAACCTAATGGTAGAATGATCATTTGACATTGGATTTAATTTGGGCATATTTAAAATGAGCCAAAAGTGGCTTAGCCCAAATTTCAAGTCAATTAAAGTTGATTTGGTTAGGTTTTCCTCAATTTGACTCATTTAGATCAAATTGTGTTAGGTTGGGCCAAGTTGATCAATTGTTCAAATTGGGTCAAACTAAGGGTTGGGTCAAGTTAATATGATTATTTGGGATGTTTTGGTTCAATTTATTTGGTTTAGTTTGGCTTAGATTTGATTTTGGTTCATTTGAATTCATTTGGGTCAAATGGTTTAAGTTGACCAATTTGACCAAATTATTGGAGAATAGGTTGGGTGTTAGTTTGGGTGTTGACCAATTGAAGATGATTGTAAGATTTGGTTTTGATTTAGGCCAACTTGAACCTTTAGGTCACTTTGGGCTAAGTTGGTCAATTTGGTTCAATTGGGTCCAATCATGGCTTTGGTCAAGTTCAACAATCAATTTGGAATGAACTTGAGCCACTATTTGTAATCAATTTGGTTTATATTTTGATTTGACCCAATTTAGTCTTTTAGGTCAATTTGGGTCAACTTGGGTCAAGAGGGCCAATTGGGTTTGGTTTGACTCAATTAAAGGTCAAGTCATATTCAAATATTGATTTTGATTTGTTATTAATCATTGGTTTCAAGGGATTTGTCTTAGGTTACAATTTGGCTAGTTTGGGTTTATAAGGGTTAACGGGTTGACTTGGTCAAATGACCAAGTTGACTTGGTTTGACCCAATTTAGACAATTGATCAACCTAGGGTGATCAACAATCATGATGGGAGGTTTTGATGGGATTGGTTCAATCCAATTTGAGTAGGATTAGAACTTGGCTCAAATAAGTCAAATTGGCCACTTTGCAAGTGGACTAATTGGGCTTAGTTGGCTTGATTTTGGGTTGAGTTTGGTTTAGTTGAATTTATATAAGGATTTGGGATTGATATATAAATTTAATTGCAATTAGGGGTTCAAATGGGTTTTGGTTCATTTGAACATTTCAAGTCAAAAGGGTTAAGTTTGGTTTGACTTGTGTTGATTTTGGTTTAGCTTGATGATTGTAGATTTCATTTATATTTGTGAATATGATTGATTCATGAGAAAATCAATTGAATTTGGGTTTTGGAATGAAGAATTTGGCTAAGTCCATGGAGTTGGGTCATGTGGCTTAGGTTTGAATTTTGATTTGGTTTGATTTAGTTTTGTTGATTTAAATGTATATTTCATTTAAATTTGTGAAGATGATTGAAATATGATTGACTTGTGAGAAAATCATTGATTTTGACTTGATTTGGATTAAGATTTGGCTAAGTCCATGGGATAGGTCATATATGGCTTAGAAATGGTTTTGATTTAATTTGATTTAGTTTTGATCATTTGAATGTAGATTTGATTTATATTTAAGAATATGATTGAAGAGATAAATTGATTATTGGAAAATTAATTGATTTTGGATTGATTTGGATTTGGCTAAGTCCATGGGATAGGTCATATGGATTAGGAAGGGTTTCAAGTTTGGATTTGATCATGGGCTTCAATCATTTGGTTTTGGAATTTTGGTTTGGATTTGGATTTGAATTTGATGTTTGAACTAAACTTGAGGTTTGGTTTGAGATGGTGAACATGGATTGGATTTGGGTTGTAGGGTAGTTGGATTATCCTAATCCACAAGCATAACCTAGTCCTATGGTTAACCCTTCTAAGTCTTTAGCTTAGGTTAAGTGTTTACCTAATTGTTAGAAGTGTCTTACTAGGGAAGTCTTAGTTTAGAAGACTATGTCTAAATGGGAAGATTGAATTCACACTCCAAAAGTGAGGTCAATAGGCCTTAGGCTCCATAGTGTTGCAGAAGAGATAGATGATTGGAAGATCGAAGCAAAGTTTTACATTATAGACTCATATACATCTTTCAACACTTTGCTTGGGAGACCATGGATACATGATAACAACATAGTTCCATCCTCTCTACATTAGTGTATAAAGTTTGTGAGAGATGGGATCATATACTGTGTCAAAGGAGATCTTAGGCGATTTATAGTTCACGAGGTCAGCATATATGAGGATGCGGCTTACTACCTCCCTCAAAATAAACAATTCTATTATCGTGAACTTGGCCAAAGTTTAAAAATTAAAAGAAAAATAAAAAGAAAATGAAAATAAAAGAAAAAAAAAAGAAAAGAAAAAGAAAAAAAAAGAAAAAAGAAAAGAAAATAGAAAATGAAAAGAAAATAAAGGGAGCGGAAATAGACTTAGAGGAGGAAGTGGAGCCTGACATTAGATTTCGCCCGCAGTTCATTACTCCATTAAAAAATATGGGTAGGATGACTTGACCTCCACCAGGCAGAGGAAGAGGCCAGTTTAGAGGCAATCCCAGGGGTGGAAAACCTCTTTATTAGCCACCCAATAGAACATATGTTCCAGCTTTCAGGAGTACACCTACTATCTATATAGACTTAGAATCTAGTTCATATGAGTCTTATATGGTTAGCACACCAGCCAGCCCTTCTCAGCAGTGGATTCCTTTGGAGGTGAAACTTGAGCCAAATAGCAATGAAGACTGGGATTGAAAGCAAAGCATAAGTGTATCAAAGTCTATATGTGAAATAGTTAGGCATCAGTTGGGAATCTTAGCTCTAACCCCCACTTTCGTCTTAAAAAGTTGAGGGTTGGTAATTAAGGAAGCCCCTAAGTCATCCACAGGTGTGAAGACTCAGAGGTTCTTTCTGGGAGCATCATCCTAAAGTCAAGAAGTTGATGTAGAACTTGAGAATGATTCATATAAAGATTTAATAGAATTACTTTTTGATTGGTACTTGCATTGTGTCCATAATTTAGCAAAGAAAGGGTTAATCCCACATACTTGGTCAAAGAATGGGTCAGATTACTTCGAAAGAATATGGAAGAACAAATGCAAAAGCTCTCAATCAAGACTTGGACTAGGATTCAGTATAGTGGGTCTAATCGATGATGACGATTACTGCTTAGTCATCACCAATCATTTAGAATATGATAGGATTTTTTCAAATCACATTAACTCATATGAGGAGCTGTGCTTAAAAAATTTAGATGATCCAGATGATTTTGAAGTCAAGGATGCACCGCCAGAGTTCGAAGAAGAGATCAAGTCAACCATCGATGAGCTCAAGGAATTCAACTTAAGAATTGAAGAAGATCCACGGCCGACATACATCAGTTCCTTATTGAATGAAATTGAAACCAATGACTTAGTCAGTCTATTGATTGAACTTAAGGACTGTTTTACAGGGAGTTATGCAGAGATGCATGTATTAGCTCTTGACATAATAGTCCATAAACTAGAGCCTACTGCTAACCTTATCAAGCAAAATAAATATAAAATTAACTTAAAAAAAAACCTAAACTAAGCTAAAAATAAAATAAACCTAAAAATAAAAAACCTAAATAAAATAAAATAAACCTAAAATAAAATAAAAACTAAATAAAAACCTAAACCTAAATAATAAACCTAACAACTAAAATAAATAAAAATAAAACCTAAACCCTAAAGAAATTTTAAAAAAACTAAACCTAAAAAAAAATTAACCTAAACTAAACTAAAATAAACTAAACTAAAATAAAACATAAACCTAAACCTAATATAAACTAAAGCCTAAACTAATTAAAATAAAATAAATAAACCTAAACCTAAACTAAAAAAAACTAAAATAATCTTAAAAAACAACCTAAACTAAAAATATAATAAAACTAAGATCTAAAAATAAAATAAAACCTAAACATAAAAAACCAAAGAATAAACATAAACATAAACCTAAACCTAAAAGATAAACAAAATAAAACCTACTAGATAAACTAAATAAAAATAAAATAATCTATTAAAAGATATAAATAAACTAAATACTGGATAAACTAAATGTCGGGTTCATTTTTTTTTTTTAAAAACCCTAAACTGGACAGGCACTGTATCCTAGGCCCTAGGCCCTAAGAGTGACCCAAGAATGCCCTAGCCCCTGACCCTAGGCCATACTGACCCTAAAGGCCATGACCTAGGCAGGCCATGGGCCACCCTAGACTCTGAGCCAAACTATGAGCCATGAATACGGGGCCTGGTGGTGAGCCCTGATCGTTAGGCCCTGGCCCTGATCCTGAGCCCTAGGCCCTGAGGCTGATCCACTGAGCCACAGGCCCTGGGCTACTGCACTGAGCCTAGGCTTTAAAGGCCAAGACCATGAATACTGAGCCAGTCTGAAGACCCTGAGTGACCTGAATGATAGGCCACAAGACCCTGGGCCCTGAGGAAGACAGCCAAAGACCCTGGCACAAGGCTGACCCTGGGCCCCTGAGCCCTGAATACAGGCCTGGGTGACACTGACCTGGGCCCTGATGACCTCAGGCCTGGCCTGTTTGGCCTGAGGCTGGCCATGGCCCACAAGACCCCAGACCAAGGCCAGAAGACAAGACCCAGACCTGGACCTAAACTGAGCCCTAGGCCCTGGAACCCTGGAGTCATGGGCTGCAGACTGTGCCCTGGGCCCAGGCCCCACTGGGCCACTGGGCTCTAGAAGCATGGGCTTGGGCTGGGCCCTAAAACCTAAAGAGGCCTAGGCCTGGGCTAAATGGCGCTTAAAAAGATAAAAAAAAATAAAGAATAAAAGATTTGGAAACTGAGCCTACATAAAGATAAACTGAGCTAAGGCCTGAGCTGACTGAGCTGACCTAAAAGATAAAATGATGAGTAAAACTAGTTAGATAAAGATATAAATAAACTAGGCTAAAATAAAATAAACCTAAAGAAGCACGGACATATAAAAGACTACATAATATAAAGATAAAATAAACCTAAATAAAACTAAATAAAACTAAAGGCTAAAATAAACCCAAAGAATGATTGTGATTAGGCCTAGGCCCCAGACTAAATAAAAATCTAAACCTAAGATAAAGAAGATATAAAAACCTAAAATAAGATAAACTAAGAATAAAATAAAAACATGCCTTCTGGGCCACTGACCCTGGGCTCACAGGCCTAGACCCAGGCCTTCCTGATCCTACTGTGCCTGGGCTCTGGGCCCTGACCTGGACCTGGGCCATGAGCCTAAGCCACAGGCCTGAGCCACTCTCCTAAACACCTGGGTTAAATAAGACCTAAGATAAATATAAAACTTAAACCTAAATGACAAAAAATAAAATAAAATAAAACCTAAACTAACCGACCTAAATGAAACCTAAAATAAATATAAGAAAATAAAATCTAAACTAAAATAAATAAATAAAACCAAAACTAAAATAAAATAAACCTAAAAGTAAAACCCAAATGAATAAAATAAAATCAACCTAAAATAAAACTAAATAAACCTAAACCTAAGCAATAAACCTAAAATAAATAAAAAAAACTTGGACCCTAAACAAAAAAAAACCTAAACAAATAAATAAATAAAAGAGATAAACCTAAACTAAAATAAACTAAACCAAAATAAATAAACCTAAACCTAAATCTAAAAATAAACTAAACTAAACAAAACCTAAACTAAATAAAATAAACTAAAATAAACCAAAACTTAAGATAAACCTAAAATAAAAATTAAAGACCTAAACTAAAAGGTAAAATAAAACCTAAACCTAAACCTAAGATAAAATAAAACCTAAACCTAAAGAAAATAAAATAAAACTAAACTAGAAAATAAAGCGTGACCTAGCTGAGCCTAAAAGATAAACTAAAATAAGATTCTAAACTAAAATAAATAAATATAAAATAAAATAAACAATATAAATTAAAAATAAACAATATAAGATAAAACTAAATCTAAATGGGCTAAACTGCGTCTTTGGTTTCAAAAACCCTGACCCTGACACTAGATCCTGGGCCTGAGCCACAAGACCACTTGATCTCTAAGGCATCTGCCCCTTAGGCCAAAACCTTGACCTCCCAAGCCAGCCAGGCCATGCCCTGGGCGCTGAGCGAGTACCATGATCCTTGGGCCCTGACTGACCATGGCCTTGACCCACTGAGGCCATCCATAAAGGCTCAAGATCCTGGGCAGCCAGCCATAAACAGAACTGGGCCTACTGAGCCACAAGGCCCTGAGCCAGACTTAGATGAGGCTAGGCCAATCTGACCAAGACCTGAGCTGACAGCCCTAGCCCCCGAGGCCACTGAGCCTGAGGCTGACAGAGGCGGGACCCAGGCCAGGCCCAGAGATCTGGCCAAGACCCTGGGCCCTGGGCCCTGGGCCCTGGGCCACCTGGGCCTGACCCTGGGCCCCACCCTGGCACTTGACACATATACCCAAGACTATGACTATCTGGGCACTGACCCAGGCCACTGAGCCTTGGGCGGATGTTGGGCTAGCCACTGAGCCCTGGGCCTTAAGACCTCTGACCCTGGGCCTGAGCCTAAACTGAGCCATACATCATGGGCCAGCCTTGAGCACTAAAGACCTGAGCTGGGCCAAGGCTAGATAAAGACCTAATAAAGATAAAGGCCAGGCTAAATAAAGATAAAGGCCTAACTAAGATCTAAGGCTAGGCTTAACCTGCAAAAGGATAATAAATGGAACTAAATTAAAGATGATAAAATAAAAGCCTAAACTATTAAAATAAAATAATCACAAAATAAACCTAAATAATAAGAAACTAAATTAAAATTAAAATAAACTAAGATAAAGATAAAAATAAAAATAAACCTAAAAATAAACCTAAAAAACTTAAAATAAATAAAAATTAAACATAAAGCCTAAACTAAAAAAAATAAAAACCTGGCTAAAATAAATAAAGATAAATGCTAAACTCAGATATGCTAGATAAAATAAACCAAAAACCTTGACCCTAGCCCCAAACCCTACCTAAACCCTAAACCCTAAACCCTATTCTTAAAACCTAAAAGACTTAAATTAAATAAAACCAAAATAAAATAAAATAAAACTACTAAACCTAAATAAAATAAAATAAAACCTAAATTTAAAATCTAACCCAAACCTGCACCTCAGCCTAAATCTATAAATAAAATAAAAATATATAAAATTAACAAAAATAAAATAAATAAAAACCTAAATCAAATAAAACCTAAACATAAAATAAAAATAAAATAAACCTAAAATAAAATAAAATAAAATAAAATAAATAAAACTTAAACTAAAGATAAACCTAAAAAATCTTTAAATAAAATAAAACATAAACCCTAAAAAACCAATATTATAAAACTAAACTAAGATTAATACTAAAGCAAACATAAAATAAACTAAACCTAAACTTAAACCTAAACTAAATAAAATAAAGAAAAACCTAAACTGACTAAAATAAAACCTAAAATAAACCTAAAATAAATCCTAAACATAAGATAAAATAAAACCTGACTGACCTATTACATAAACAAAAATAAAATAAAAATAAACTAAACTAAAAAATGGCTGAGCCCACCTGAGATCCACTATTGACTAAAATAAATAAACATAAAGATCACTAAATAAAAATAGAAAATGGATAGCTACCTGGGTTTGCTTGGTTGCGGCAAGACCCTGGGCCACTAGGCCACTGCCCCACACTGGATCACAGGCCTAGGCTCTGAGCCACACAGGCATCAGGCCCTGGCACTGACCACTGACCCTGACTCACAGGCCCTGGGCCCTGGGCAGGCCACTGGGCCTGAGGCTGGGCCCTGGGAGGCCCTGATCTGACCTGAATGACCCTGGGCCACCAGGCCCTAAAACCACAGGCTGAGCCAGGCTGACTGACCTGGGCCCTAGGCACACTAGTTCCTGGGCCCTGATCTTCACAAGACCCTGGGTTGCACCTGAGCCCACCTGATTGAGGCAGCTGACCCTGGGCCCTAAACCATGAAGGCCAGAAAAGGCCTTGGGCAGGCCACAGATCCTGACCACAAGGCTAAAAGACTAAATAATGTAAAATAATAAATAAATAAACTTTAAATGTTAAAGATAATAAATAAAATAAAACTAAAACTAAAACCTTAAACCTAAACCTAGACCTAAATAAAATAAAATAAAATATAAAAAAAAAACAAAAATAAATAAAAGTTAAACTAAACTAAAAAATAAAATAAACAAAAGCAAAACATAAACGTAAAATAATAAAAATAAAATCAACTAAAATAAAACTAAATAAAACTTAAAATAAAACAATAAACCTAAAAAAATAAATAAAATAAAAAAACCCTAAACCCTAAATTGAAAAAAAAAACCTAAACCTAAAAATAATAAGTTAAAACTTAAACCTAAACTAAATAAATTAAACTAAAATAAACAAAACCTAAACCTAAAATAAGGTATACCTAAAAATAAACCTAAATTAAATAATATAAAAGAACTAAAATAAAAATAAAACCTAAAATAAACTAAAATAAAACCTAAAACCTAAACATAAAAGTAAAATAAAACTAATACACAACTAAAATAAAATAAAACTAAAATAAAAATAAAATAAAATAAACTAAACTAAAAATAAAATAAACCAAACCTTAAAATAAATTAAAATAAAATGACTAAAATAAATAAACATAAAATAAATAAACTAAATAAAATAAAAGATAAAATATATATCTATATATATATATAATATATTTATATATATATATAACTAAATAAACTAAAACCTAAACTGTGGGTTTCTTTTTTATAAAACCACAACCCCAGACCACACCCAAACTAGATCCTAGGCCTAGACCACAGAGCTGAGCCACAGGCTGGCCTACCCTAAATGACCCTTGACCCTAGGCCCCTAAACCTGATCACTAAGAACTAGGTTGTCCAGTGATCATGGGCCCTGGGCCCAAACCCTGAGCCACACTGACCACTGGGCCCAGCCATGACCCAGGCCCTTGGGCCCTAGTGACACCAGGCCAAGACCATGAGCATTAAGACCATAGGCTGAGCCCAGGCCAGGTGGACCTGGGCCAGCCAGTCTGACCATGGGCCAAATGACCCTGGGCAGCCAGGCCAGGTGACAGGGCTCTGAGGCTGACAGCCAGGCCCAAGGCCTTGACCTGGGCCACAGGCCCTGCGCCCTGGGCCCTGGGCCTGGGCCTAAGACCCTGGGCCCTAGATGAGGCGTTTGCCCTGGGCCAGGCCTAAGACTATGACCCTGGGCCCTGAGGCTGAATGGAGCCTGGGCCAGGTGAGAGGCCAAAAACAGGCATGACATGGATTAGATAAAGCTAAGATAAGATAAATAAAGACAAAAGCTTAATATAAAGAAAAGACATGAGCTAAGATCGACTTAAACCAAACCTAGGCCTAAAGATAAAGATAAAATAAAAACCTCGACTAAATAAATAAAATTAACATAAAGTAAAACCTAAATAAAATAAAATCAAGACATAAAATAAAATAAAATATGCCTAAAATAAGAAAATAAAACTAAATGAACCTAAACCTAAAAATAAACCTAAAAATAAAACTTAAGATAAATAAAATTAAACCTAGCCCTGGTAAAAAACCTAAATAATAAGATAAAATAAACATGCACCTAAACTCAGATAAACTAATTAAAGATAAATAAAACCTAAACCCTACATTACCCTACCTGGGCTCTAAAACCTACAAAAAGACCTAAACCTGAGAAATAAATAAAAAGCTAAATTATAAATAAAAAATAAAACCTACAAACTACTAAAATGAAACCTAAATATACCTAAATGTGGGATAAAATAAAATAAACCTAAAATAAAATAAAATAAAATCTAAACCTAAATAATAAACCTAAAAATCTAAATAAATAAAATAAACTTAGGCCCCCAAAATAATCACAAACAAAAAACCTAAACATAAACTAAAATAAACTTAAATAAATAAAACCTAAACTAAACCTAATATAAACTAAACTAATATAAATAAACCAACTTAAACCTAAACTAATTAAAATAAAATAAACTTAAAATAAAATAAACTAAAAATAAAACCTAAAATAAAGCTAAAATATAAACCTAAAACTAAACCTAAAATTAAAATAAAACTTAAACCTAAACCTTAAAATAAAATAAAACATAAATGTAAAATAAAATAAAACAAAACTAAAGTAAAAATAAACATAAACCTAAAAAAATAAAGTAAAATAAAATCCTACCAAAATAAATGGACATCAGTAAATAAAATAAACTAAATATAAATTTAAAATAAACTTAAATAAAATAAAATAAACTAAATAAATGAATAAACCTAAACCGATGGGTTTGCTTAATTTTTTTTTTTAAAAAACCTAATCCTAAACCCATGTGCTACACTAAATCCTACCCTAAACCCTGAGCACTACACAACCCTAAACATAACCCTACCCAGGCCCTGACTGACCTAAATCACACCCTGACCTTAAACTCTAATCCTCGACCTCTACCACTGATCTAACCACTAAGCTAACCTGGGCCTAAACCCTACTTAAAGCATAAATAATGAACCCTGACCTAAACTTAAAATCCTGACCTAAATTAAATAGACAAAATAAAATAAAGAAAAAACCTAAATAAAATAAAATAATAAAATAAAATAAAACCCTAAACTAAAATAAATAAAAAACCTAAACCTAAAACTAAAATAAAATAAAAAATAAAAATAAACTAAAATTAAATAAACAAAATCCAAAACTAAACTAAAAAAATAAAATGAACCTAAGACTAAAATAATTAAATAAAATAAAAACTAAAAGTACAATAAAAATAAAATAAACCTAAAATGAAATATAATAAAAACTAAATAAAATCTAAACCTAAAAAATAAACCTAAAAATAAAACTTAAACCCTAAACTAATAAAACCTAAAAGATAAAAATAAAATAAACAATATAAAATAAACCTAAACATAAAAGAAAATAAACTTAAAACTAAAATAAAAAATAAAACCTAAACCAAATAAATAAAATAAAATAAAACTCAACTAAAAAAACCTAAACCTAAACCTAAAATAAACTAAAATAAAACCTAAACTAAAATAAATAAACCTAAAATAAATAAACTAAACTAAATAAAATAAAAAATAAACCTAAATGAAAAACAAGTATACTAAAATTTTAAATAAATGAACTATGCTAAATATACTAAATAAAGCTAAACCTACTGGTTTACTTAATGTAAACCCCTAAAAAACCCTATACTCTAAACCCTAAACCCTAACCCTAAACTTTAAACCTGAAAGTATAAACCTACATAAACCCTAAACCCTAAAACCCAAACAAAACCTAAACCCTACACCCTAAACCATAAACCTCAAAACCTAAATCTAAACCTAAAGTAACTAAATAAATTATAAAATAAACATAAAACCTAAAGCCTAATAAATCTAAACCTAAAGCTAAACCCTAAGAATGGGCAGAACCTTCATAGCAGGAACATCACCAGTCAAGCTGTCCCAGATCTGGCGGTGGAGCAGAAATGCAACAATTATCATAGTGGTGATGGGGGATCAGAAGGTGCTAGTGGATATGGAGGTAGTGGTTAGAGCAGTGGTGGTTATGAAGACTGGAGAAGTGACAGACGTTACAGCCATGGTGCTAGCGGAAGCAAAGATCGGGGATATGATTATGGATCCCGCTATTTGAGAGGCTGGGGTGGTTCTGATGGGAATTAGAGAAACTAAAGAACGACCGATCCGATCTGCTATTTATGGAACTGTGTATTTACAGTAACTATGATTCTAGTTATCTAGGGTTTTGATTTGCTTTATGCGTGCTCATTTTTTTCTATGTCATCACTTGTGTCTTAGAAAACTTGGTCTGTTACTTGGTTGATGAAATCATAAAGAAGAAATGTTGAATCTAAATTTATTCTTAGTTAAAAAAAACCCAAAAACCCTAAACCCGAAACCTAAAACCTAAAATCTAAACCCTAAACCCTAAAAACCCAAACTCCACACACCTAAACTTAAACCCCACAAACCCTAAACACCTAAATCTACCCCCTCCCACCCTCCTAAACCCAAACCCCAAAACTAATCCTAGTCTAACCCTAAACCCTAAATGTAAACCCTAAAAGCAAAACCTAAACCCATTAAATAAAACCTAAAATAAGATACATAAAAGCCTAAACCAAAGATAAAATAAAAATCAAATCAAATCAAACATAAATTAAAACCTAAACTTTAACCTAAACTAAAACTAAAAGATAAAATAAAATTAAAATTAAAATAAAATAAAATAAATAAAACCTAAACTAAATAAATAAACTAAATAAGATAAAAAATAAAACCTAAAATAAAACCTAAAATAAAATAAAATAAAACTTAATAAAACCTAAATAAAATAAAATAAACATAAATAAAAATAAAATAAAATAAACTAAAATAAAAAATAAACTAAATAAACTTAAACCACAAACCCTGACCTAAACCCTCACTAAACCCTAAACCGAAGTGAAACCCTAAACCTAAAACCTACACCTAAACTAAATAAAACCTAATAAATAATAAAAACGTGACCTAAACTGGACTAAACCTAAAATTAAAATAATATAAAAATAAAAAACTAAGATAAAATAAATAATAACCTAAACTAAACTAAAATAAAATAAATCTAAAATAAAACCTAAATAAAATAAAATCTTAGCGTAAAATAAAATAAAATAAACCTAAAATAAAATAAAATAAAATAAAGCTAAATAAACCTAAACCTAAGATAAACCTAAAATAAAATAAATAAAAAAACACAAACCATAAATTTAAAAAAACTACACCTAAAATAAACAAACTAAAATAAACCTAAACCTAAACTAAAATAAACTAAAATATAAAATAATAAATCTTAAACCTTAAACCCTAAACCTTAAACCCTAAAACCCCCAAAACCTATACCACTCTAACCTAATCCTAAACCCTAAACCCTAAACCTTAAACTAAAACCTAAAGTAACAAAAAAATAAAGCTAAACCCTAAAAGCTAATAATCCTAAACCTAAACCTAAACCCTAAGAATGGGCAGAACCTTGACGGCATGAACATCAACATCAATTATGTCAATTTAGATCTGGTCGTGGAGGCTAAGGCGGAGGCGACGGTTATCATAGTGGTCGTGGTGGATCTGGAGGTGGCGGTTATGGAGGCAGGACGAGAAATAGATGTTATAGCCGTGGTGGTGGCGGAGGGAGAGATCAGGGATCGATGGCGGATCCCACTACTCGAGAGGCGGGGGTAGTTATGATGGGAACTGGAGAATCTGAAGAACGGACGATCCAATCTACAACTTGTGGAATTGTGTCTTTATTGTGATGATGATTCTAGTTATCTAGGGTTTTTCATTTGCTCTATGCATGCTCATTTTTTGTATCGTTTTGTCTTACAAAACTTGGTGTGCTACTTGCTTGATGAAATCAAAAAGAAGAAATGTTCAATCTGAATTTATTCTCTGTTAAAAAAATAATAAACCCTAAACCATAAACTAAAACATAAACCATAAACATAAAACCTAAATTCTAAACCCTAAACCCTAAACCTAAAACCCTAAAAACCCTAAACTCTAAACCCTAAACCCTATACTAAAATAGACAAAAAAAGCCTAAACCCTAAATCCTAAAACCCTAAACCCTAAACCCAAAATCCTAAAACCTACAACCCTAAACCCTAAACCCTAAATTAACCCTAAACACTAAACCTAAATAAAATTAAAAAATAAAATAATAAAACCTAAACTACCTACATAAACCTAAAATAAAATAAAATAAACTAAAATAAAATAAATAAAACATAAACTAAACTAAAATAAAATAAAATAAACCTAAATAAAATAAAACTAAACATAAAAGGAAAATAAAATAAACTTAAAATAAAAAAAGAAAAACTAAATAAAAACCTAAAATTAAAAAATAAATGTTAATTCAAAACCTAAAAATAAATAAAAAAAAACCTAAACCCTAAATAAAAAAAAACACTTAAACCTAAAATTAAAATAAAACAAACGTAAACCTAAACTAAAATAAATGAAACCTAAACCTAAAATAAACTAAACCAAAACCTAAACTTAAAATTAATAAAATAAATTATTAAACTAAACTTAAACCTAAACCTAAACTAAAATAAAACATAAAATAAACCTAAAATAAAACCTACAACCTAAACCTAAAAAATAAAATAAAGAAACTAAATCTAAATAAAAAAATAAAACCTAAACCTAAAACACAAAACAAAATAAAGTAAATTAAAATAAATAAACCTTATAATATAAACTAAACTAAATAAAACAAAATAAACCTAAATAAATATAAAATAAAACAAACAAAGATAAATAAAGAATGACTAAATAAACCTAAACCTCTTGCTTAATTTAATAAAGAATAAGGTTAAAGGCCCTCAGTGGGCACTGAGTACAAAACTCTGGGCCTACTGAGCCCACAGATCCTAGGCTATAGCCCTGGGCCTGCTGACCTGAGCCCTGACCTGGGCTTTCTGAGCCTAAACTGGGCTGAGCCTAAAGGCCATGGGCCAGGCCACTGGGACCTCTGAGATGGGCCCACAGGCCACTGGGCCAGCCACGGCCTGAGGCCCCTGACTCCAGCCCAGGCCCTGATCTTTGGCCCTGAGTCTGTTCACTGGGCCCTGGGCCCTGCACTAGGCCACTTGGGCCCTAGCCATGAGCTAGCCATGACTGTAGCCCTAGGCCCCAGATACAGAGCCTGCTGGAGTCCTAGCCAAGCCCTGAGCCACTATCACTCTGGGTGGGCCCTGGGCCCTGGACAGGCCTGGGCTCTGATCCTGGATCATGGGCCCAGGCCCCAGGCCCTGGGCCACAGGCCCTGGGCCAAATAACTCACCCTCAGGCCACTGGGCCTGAGTCCCCCTGGGCCACTGATCTGACCCTCACTACCCAACCTGATATTGGGCCTAAACCCTGGGCTTAACCACTACCTGGGCCCTTAACTAAATCCTAAACTAAACTACCACACCCTAACTACATCTAAACCTCTAAACCTAAACCACTACCCAACTATAAAACTCTATAAACCCTACACTAACCCCTAATCATAAACTCTCCTAAACCTAAAACTAAAGTAACTAAATAAATAAATAAAATAAACTTAAACCCTAAAGGCTAATAAACTTAAACTTAAAGCTAAACCCTAAGAATGGGCAAAACCTTAAGGACAGGAATGTCACCATCAACTACGTTCATGTTAGATCTGGTCATGGAGGTGAAGGCGAAGGCGGCGGTTATCGTAGTGGTGGTGGGGGATCTGGAGGTGCTGGTAAAGGAGGCACGAGCGACGAAGGTTACAATTGTGGTGGTGGCGCAGGGAGAGATCAGTGATATGATGGCAGATCCCGCTACTCGAGAGGCGAGGGTGCTTCTGATGGGAACTGGAGAAACTAAAGAATGACTGATCTGATTTAGTACTTGTGGAACAATGTCTTTACAGTAGAGACAATTCTACTTATGTAGGGTTTTTCATTTGCTCTATGCGTGCTAATTTTTTATTTGTGTTGTCGCTTGCATCTTAGAAAACTTGGTGTGCTACTTGATTGAAAAATTCAAAAAGAAGAAATGTTGAATCTAAGTTTTGTTCTCTGTTAAAAAAACACCACTAACCTAAACCCTAAACCCTTAACTAAAACATATACCCTAAGCCTAAACCCTAAACCCTAAACCCTAAACCCTAAAACCACACTAATAAACCACACCCTAAACTAAACCACTAATCTAAACCTACACCGCTAAACCCTAATCTCCAAATCCTAAACCCTAAACCCCAAACCCTAAGCCCTAAACCATAAATCCTAAACTAACCCTAAACCCTAAAAACCTAAAAACCTAAAGCTAAACTAAATAAAACTTAAAAATAAAATAAACTCTAATCCCTAAACCCAAATAAAATATAAAAATAAAATAAAACAAAAACCTAAACTAAAACCTAAACCTAAACCTAAAAATAAAATAAAATAAACTAATTAAAATAAACTAAAATAAAATAAATAAAAACATAAACTATACTTTAAAATAAAATAAACCTAAGAATAAAAAACCAAAATAAAATAAAATTAAACGTGTAATAAAAATAAAATAAACCTAAAATAAAATAAAATAAAAACTAAATATAACACTAAACATAAATAATAAACCTTAAAATAAAACCTAAAAATAAATAACCTAAACCCTAAACTAAAAAACCTACCTAAATAAAATAAAATAAACCTAAACCTAAACAAAATAAACTAAACTAAAATAAACAAACCTAAACCTAAACTTAAACTAAACTAAATGAAATAAATAAACTAAATCTAAACTAACCAAAAAAAAATAAA
Source organism: Cymbidium sinense (assembly GCA_021442155.1). NCBI lineage: Eukaryota > Viridiplantae > Streptophyta > Magnoliopsida > Asparagales > Orchidaceae > Cymbidium > Cymbidium sinense. The sequence goes on along the minus strand of CM038214.1, from coordinate 374,610,410 downwards.
ACCTAAAAATAAACCTAAAATAAAAGCCTAAATATTAAACCTAAAGATAAAATAAAACTGAGTAAACCTAAAGATAAAATCACCTAAACCTAAAAAATTAAATAAAATAAAACTAAACAAAATAAATAAACTATAAATAAAATAAACTAAATAAAAATAAAATAAAAAATAAAGAATATAAAAATGCTAAAATAAATAAAAGATAAACTAAATAAACTTAAACTGCCTCCTTTGCTTAATTTAAGAAAGATCAACATAAAACCCTAGCCCTAAGCTGACCTAAACCCTCAACCCTAAACTGGACCCTAGGCCTTCAAACCATGGGCCCATAACCCTGGTGACCCATGGGCTTTAAACTGGGCCCATGGGCCCTCTAGGCCCCACTCTGAGGCTTAGGCCATGATCCAAAATCCTAAATGTTGCACCCTGGGCCATACCCAAGATCTAGGCCCTAAACCCTCCACTGCACCCCAAACCTGCGCTAACTGGGCCACAACTGGGCCCTGGCTGAAAGGCCTACCCTAGGCCATGACACCAGGCCCTGAGTGCTGACCCCACCCTAAATCCTAAACCCTGGGCACTTAAACCAGGCCTAAAGGCTGGGCCATGAGCGCTAGGCCACTCAGGACCCTGATCCTGGGCCCTGGGCTGGCCATGAGCCTGACCTGGGCCCTGGGCACAGGCCCTGGCTCTGGCTAAACCCTCCCAGGACCCTGACCATTAACTCAGACCCAAATCCTAAATCCTGATCCTGACCCTGACCCACCTAACATGAGCTAAAGTAACTAAATAAATCATAAATGACTAAGTAAAATCTTTTAAGGTAATAATACGTTAATCTAAAACTTTTAAGATAAATAAAATAAACCCTACCTAAGACTAGACTTAAAATAAATAAAATAAACCTAAAACTAAACTAAAATAAATAAAACCTAAACTTAAACATAAAATAAAATAAACCTAAACCTAAACCTAAACTAAATAAAATAAATTAAACTAAGAGCAAACTAAGCCTAAACCTAAACCTAAACAAAAAAATAAAACCTAAAAATAAACCTAAAATAAAAACATAAAACCTAAACCTAAGAAATTAAAATAAAAATCAAGACCTAAATATAAAAAATAAAAAATAAAGCCTTAGCCTAAAAAATAAAATAAAAATAAAACTAAACTAAAATAAATGAACATAATATAAATAAAAACAATAAAATAAAACTAAAATTAAACCTAAATAAATATAAAAAGAAAATAAACTAAAATAAATCAAAAATAAACTAAATGAACCTAAAACCTATTGGCTCACTTAATTTAAGAAAAAAATAAATTAAAATAAAATCCCTAAACCATAAACCCTAAAAGGCTAAACCATGATCATCCCTACAAAGGCAAACCTAGGCCCTAAACTAGCCCTCACCACCCTGACTTGCCCTAAACACTACCCACCCACCCAAAACCCATCATAAACTCTAAACCCTACCCCAGGCCATGGGCCCTGGGCCCTAAACCCTAACTAACATTCTAGGCCCTGGGCCCTGACTGGGCCCTGAAATCTAGGCCAAAATACCCCTCCACTGCTTGCTACCCTGGGCCACAGGCCCTGGTTCACTGGAGTCTTGGGCCACCAAATCTTGGGCCCTGGGCTCAGGCTTGGGCCCCACCTAAAAACCCTGGGCCATGTAAATCTAAACCTGGGCCCTAAACCCCAGGCCCTCTTAAACCCTGGACCACACACCTAAAAACCCACTTAAACCTAAACTTCACTGAGCTCCCTCATAAATCCACAAACACTAAACCTAAACCTTAAAAACCTAAACCATAACCCTAAACCTAAACCCTAAAACCTAAACCCTAAAAAACAGTAAAACCCCACAAACCCTAAATTATAAACCTAACTAAACCCTACCCTAAACCCTAAACCTAAACCTAAAGTAACTAAATAAAATATTAAACCTAAACCCTAAAAGATAATAAACTTAAACCTAAACCTAAACCCTAAGAATGGGCAGAACCTTAGTGATAGGAACATCACCGTCAAATAGGCTCAGGTTAGATTTGGCCATTGAGGCAAAGGCAGAGGCGTTGGTTATCATAGTGGTTGTGGGGGGTCTGGAGGTGTTGGTGGATATGGAGGTTTATGGTGGAGGGATGAGCGATGGAGGTTACAACCAAGGTGGTGGCGGAGGGAGAAAACAAGGATATGATGGTGGATCTCGCTACTCGAGAGGCGGGGGTGGTTCTGATGGGAACTGGAGAAATTGAAGACCGACCGATCCAATATTCTATTTATGGAACTATGTCTTTACAACAGAGATGATTCTAGTAATCTAAGGTTTTTAGTTTGTTCTATGCGTGCTCATTTTTAATCTGTGTTGTCGCTTGCATCTTAAAAAACTTGGTGTGCTATTAGATTGATGAAATCGAAAAGTATAAATGTTAAATCTGAATTTATTCTTTATTAAAAAAATAATTAACCCTAAACCCTAAGATAAAACATAAACCCAAAGCCTAAAACCTAAAACCTAAAACCTAAACCTTAAACCCTAAACCATAAACCCTAAAAACCTAAACCCTAAATCCCAAACCCTAAACCCTAAACCCTAAATCCTAAACCCTAAATCCCAAACCCTAAAACCTAAACCATAAACCCTAAACTAACCCAAAACCCAACACCGTAAACCCTAAAAACATAAAAACCTAAACCAAAACTAAATAAACTTAAAAATAAAATAAACCGCAAACCCTAAACCTAAATAAATAAAAAATAATAAAATAATAAAAAAACCTAAACTAAAGCCTAAACCTAAACCTAAAAAAAATAAAATAAACTAATAAAAATAAACTAAAATAAAATAATTAAACACCTAAACTAAACTAAAAATAAAAAAAACCTAAGAACAAAAAACCTAAATAAAATAAAACTAAATGTATAATAAAAATAAAAGAAACCTAAATTAAAATAAAATTAAAACTAAATAAAAAACAAAACATAAAAAATAAACCTTAAAATAAAACCTAAAAACAAATAAAAAATAAAACCTAAACTCTAAAAAAAAATCTAAACCTAAAATAAAAATAAAATAAACCTAAACCTAAACTAAAGTAAACTAAACTAAAATAAATAAAACCTAAACATAAACCTAAAATAAACTAAACCTAAACCTAAACCTAAACCTAAACTAAATGAAACAAATTAAACTAAAAGTAAACTAAACCTAAACCTAAACCTAAACTAAAAATAAAATCTAAAAATAAACTTAAAATAAAAACCTAAAACCTAACCCTAAAAAAGTAAAATAAAAACTGAATCCTAAACCTAAAATAAAAAATATAATGTAAATCTAAAAAATAAAATAAGAATAAAATTAAACAAAATAAATAAACATAATATAAATAAGTTAAACTAAGTAAAACCAAAAAAGAAACCTAAATAAAAATAAAAAATAAAACAATCTAAAATAAATAAAAAAATAAACCTAAACCTATGGGTTTACTTAATTTAAGAAAAAGATTAATATAAAAAAACCCTAAACCCTAAACCCTAAACCCTCAACCCTAAACCTGTAACCCTAAACACTAAACCCTAAACCATAACTTAAACTATAACCTAAACCTTAAACCAACTCAACCTAAACCTTAACCCTTAAACCTAAACTATAACCCATCCTTAACCTTAAACCTAAACTTAAACCTAAAACCTAAACTCCCTAAACCTTAAACCTAAACTCAATCTAAACTCCTAAACCCTATTCCTAAACTTAAATCAACTCCTAAACTTAAAACTCCAACTTAAACCTAAACTCCAACTTAACTTAAACCTAAACTAAACTTTAAACCTTAAACTTAAATCTAAACTTAAACTTTAAACTAACCAAAACCCTAAGTTAACCCTAACCCTAAACCCTAAATTATCAACACTAAACTTTAAACCCTAAACCCTAAACCCTAACTCTAAAAGCTAAAACCCAAAACCCTAAACCATAAACCCTGAACCCTAAACCCTAAACCCTAAACCCTAATTCCTAAACCCTAACCCTAAACCCTAAACCATAAACATAAACCTAAAGTAACTAATAAAATAAAAAAATAAACCTAAACCCTAAAAGCTATTAAACCTAAACTAAAACCTAAACCATAAGAATGGGTAGAACCTGACAAAGAAGAACATCACACAACCGTGCTCAATCTAGCATTGGAGGCTAAGGGAGACGATTATCACAGGTGTTGGGAGATCAGAGGTGCTGGTGGATAGGTGGCGCTATGGAGTGGAGGAGCGACGGAGGTTTCGACCATGGTGGTGGATAAAGGAGAGACCAGGGATAAGATGGTGGATCCCCTTACTCGAGAGGCAGAGGTGGTTCTTATGGGAACTGGCAAAACTAAAGAATGCCAATCCGATCTGCTACTTATGGAATTGTGTCTTTCCAATAGAGATAATTCTAGTTATCTAGAGTTTTTTATTTGCACTATGTGTGCTCATTTTTTATCTATGTCATCACTTGTGTCTTAGAAAACTTGGTGTGCTACTTGGTTGATGAAATTGAAAAGATGAAAAGTTGAATCTGAATTTATTCTCTGTTAAAAAAAACCATAAACCCTAAACCCTAAACTAAAACATAAACCCTTAAGCCCTTAAACCCTAAACTAAAATATAAATCCTAAACCTAAATCCTAAACCCTAAATTCTAAACCCTAAAAACCCTAAACCGTAAACCCTAAACCTTAAACCCCAAATCAAAACCAAAAAAGAAAAAAAAACACCCTAAACCTTAAACCTTAAACCTAAAATCTAAAAACCTACAACCCTAAACCCTAAACCGTAAACCTCAAACCCTAAACTAAACTAAACCTAACCCTGGAACCTAAAACCTAAAGCTAATTTAAATAAAACCTAAAAATAAAATAAATAAAAACATAAACCTAAATAAAATAAAAAAATAAAATGAAATGAAAACCTAAACTAAAACCTAAACCTAAACCTAAACCTAAACGTAAACTTAAACCTAAAATAAAAAATATATAAAATAAAAATTAAACAAAAATAAAATAAATAAAAACTTAAACTAAACTAAAAAATAAAATAAACTTAAAAATAAAGAACCAAAATAAAATAAAAACTAAACCTAAAATAAAAATAAAATAAACTTTGAAAATTAAAATAAAAACCAAAAACTAAATCTAAAAATAGAAAATAAAATCTAAAAAAAAAAAATAAAACTAAACTAAAAAATAAACCTAAACCTAAACCTAAACTTATAAAACAAACTAAAATAAAAAGCCTAAAAAAACCCTAAAATAAACAAACTAAATTAAATAAAAATAAAATAAACCTAAATAAAAATTATAAATAAAAGAAACTAAAATAAATAAAAAATTAAACCAAGTAAAGTAAATATTTATAAACCAACCATTTTACTTAATTTAAAAATAAACAAATAAAAAAAAAAGAAAAAAACCCTTTAAACTCTAAACCCTAAAGCCCAAATCCTAAACCCTAAAACCCTAAATCCTAAATCCAAAACCCTAAACCCTAAGCCTAACCTAAATAAACCCTAAACACTAAACCTAAAAAACTATAAACCTAAACCATAAAACCCTAAACTAAATGTTGAACTTAAACCTAAACCTAAACTAAACCTAAACCTAAACCTAAACCTAAACTAAATCCTAAACCTAAAACCTAAAATAAACTCTAAACTTACAACACTAAACCCTTATTTAACCTAAACCTAAACCTAAAACCTAAACCTCTAACCTAAACCCTAAACTAACCCTAAACCTAAACCTAGTTCTAATCATTTGGTTTAGATTTCTCAATATGCAAATCCATTTTGTTAACCATCAATTCCTTTTTATTATGGGTGCTTTATTTGGTTGTTCATTGCAGATTGATTAGGCAACACCACAATATCATCCTTCAGTGACTAGAATCCTTATTGAATTAGACATTACCAAGAAAAACCCCAAAGAAATGTAGTTTGGATCTAAAAATTATGGTTACATGCAAAGAATTGAATTTGAAAATTTCCATGTCTTTTATTCTCACTGCAAAATCCATGGGCACGATAATTCTGAATATTTCATTCTTCATCCTCACCTAAAAAAAGAAAATCCTAAGGAAACTTATGTTCCTAACCCTAGTCGACCATGTTAAATATCAAAAATCTACGTTGGAAAAAATGATTCTTTGAATGTTCCTAATAAGGTTGTTTTACCTGTTACTTCTTCTAAGCAATTGAAGGCTTCAAATGTGAATAATAATAGCTTTTCTAAACTTTTGAATGAGGATTCTGCTTCCTCCAATTCGATCCTTGCATCCTTGCTGGCTTTGATAGATAAAAATGAAGCTTTAATGGAGAACATAAATGAGGAATTTAATACTATGCATCATTCTAATTCAATGGTGAATATGGCTTTAATACCTCATGATAATCAAATTGATCAACCTGATTCCATATTCCAAATTCAAGATGATTTAGCTTCTCAAAAAGATTTGATTTTATCTAATAATTTGGGTAATGATGAAGAACGGTTTGGTGTTCCCACTTGCCTTCTTAATAAATTAGTTTATGCTCCCTCCCTTGTTATTCCCGAAGCTCATTTGCCTTTAATAAATACTAGTGTCTTCGAAGAAGGAGAATTCACTTCTCATCTAGAGATTTCTCCTAAATTAGTGACTAATGTTGCTAAATCCTTTTCAGATGATGATTCAAAGGGCAAAGAAAATGGCTTCCAAACTTTATATTCAACAAAAATGTTAAATATTTTCCTCCCAATTTGCTAAGAACACTAGTGCTATTGCGACCTCTCTCTCTTCTCCCAATTTACTTTTACTCCCCACCTTTTTCTTTTCTTATGTTTATTTTTTTTAGTTTAAAATGTTAGAGGGATTGGTACTCTCTCTATTTGTAACCATATTAGAAATCTTTATCGTATCCATTATATTTCCTTATTATTCTTGAACCACTTATTCATGCTAATAAAATTAACCATGTTGCTAGAATGATTAGTTTCAATAAATTTTACTCTAATATTAGTAATAAGATTTGGTGTTTTCTGAATAACTTTTTAGATGTTTCTATTCTTGATGATTTTCATCAAGTTGTCAATGCTCAAATCTCTTATGGTGGTTATTATGTTTTGCTCTCTTTTGTTTATGTATCTTGTATTAGATCTGGTAGAAATCTTCTTTGTGAAAACTTGACTAATTTTGCCACCTCTGTCAGTAAACCTTGGTTTATTGGTGGTGATTTCAACACTATTTTGTTCTCTTCTGAATGAAGTGGTGGTTGCTCTCCAAATATTCATTCCATGGAAGAATTTTCCAATATGATCCTTGATATGAATTTGAATAATATTGGTTTTAAGGGTTCTATTTACACTTGGCAAAACTCTAGACTTTGGCAAAGGTTGGACAGGATTCTTTTTAATACTCATTGGATTACTCAATGGCCTATTACTTCTATAGATCATTTAAGCCGAACCTTGTCTGATCATGCTCTCTTTGGTTTCTATTAAAAAATAATCGAATAGAATAAAGAATTTCTCCTTTAGATTTTAGAACATGTGGATTCCCCCTAAACCCTAAACCCATAAACCAAAAACTGTAAACCCTAAACCCTAAACTAACCTAAACCCTAAACCCTAAACTAACCTAAACCCTAAAACCTAAACCCTAAATCCCAAACCATCCTAAACCTAACCCTAAAACACTAAAACCTAAACCCTACACCTTAAACCCTAAACCATACAACCCTAAACCCTAAATCTTAAACCCTAAACCCTACAACCCTAAACCCTAGACCGTAAACCCTAAACCCTAAACCCCTAACCCTAAACCCTAAACCTTAAACCTTAAATCTTAAACCTTAAACAACCCTAAACCTTAAAACCCTAAACACTAAACCCTAAACCCAAACCCTAAGCCCTAAACCCCAAACCCTAAAAAGCCTAAACCCTAAACCCTATAAAAAAATTCTTAAACCAAAAACCCTAAACCCAAAACTAACCTTGAACTGTAAACCCTAAACCCTAAAAATATAAAAACCTAAACCTAAACTAAATAAAACCAAAAAATAAAACTATCCCTAAACCATAAACCTAAATAAAATAAAATAAAAACCTTAACTAAAACCTAAACCTAAACCTAAAAATTAAATAAAATAAATTAATAAAAATAAACTAAAATAAAATAAACAAAAACATAAACTAAACCAGAAAATAAAATAAACCTAAGAATAAAAAACTTAAATAAAATAAAAACTAAATTGAAAATAAAATAAACCTAAAATAAAGTAAAATAAAAATAAGGTAAAAACCTAAACCTGAAAATTAAAGATTAATCTAAAACCTAAAAATAAATAAATAAATAAAACCTAAACTCTAAACTAAAGAAAAAGACTAAAACCTAAAATAAAAATAAAATAAACCTTAACTTTAACTAAAATAAATAAAACCTAACCTAAACCTAAACTTAGACATAAACTAAATAAAATAAATTAAAAAAAAATAAAATAAACCTAAACCTAAACCTAAAATAAAAAATAAAACCTAAAATTAAACCTAAAATAAAACCTACAACCTAAACCTAAAAAAATAAAATAAAAATTGAAACCTAAATCTAAAAATAAAAATTAAAATATAAACCTATAAAAAAAATAAAATTCAAACTAAACTAAAATAAATAAACCAAATATAAATAAACTAAACTATATAAAAATAAAAATAAACTTAAATAAAACTAAAAATAAACCAAACTAAAATAAATAAAAAATAAATTAAATAAGCTAAATAAATCTAAAATTGCTAGCTTACTTAATTTAAGAAAAAATAAATTAAAAAAATACCTAAACCCGAAACTGTAAACCCTAAGCCCTAAAAACCCTAAACCGTAAATCCTAAACCCTAAACTCTAAACCCTAAACCCTAAACCCTAAATCCTAAACTGTAAAATCTAAACCTACAAACCTAAACTTGCAACCCTAAAGACTAATCCCTTAAAAACCATAAACCTGAAACCATAAACCCTAAACCCTAAACCCTAAACCCTAAACCATAAACCCTAAACCATAAACACTAAACCCTAAACCCTACTAAACCCTAAATCCTAAAACCTACAACCCTAAACCCTAAACCCTAAATCCAAAACCTAAACCCTAAACCCTAAACTAACCCTAAACCCTAAAAACCTAAAAACATAAACCTAAACTACATAAAACCTAAAAATAAAATAAACACTAAACCTAAATAAAATAAAAACCTAAACTAAAACCAAAACCTAAACCTAAGAAAAAATAAAATAAATTAATAAAAATAATCTAAAATAAATAAATAAAAATCCAAATTAAACTAAAAAATAAAATTAACCTAAGAATAAAAAACCAAAATAAAATAAAACTAAACATATAATAAAAATAAAATAAACCTAAAATAAAATAAATTAAAAACTAAATAAAGAACTAAACATAAAAAATAAACCTTCAAAACCAACCAAAAACTAAATAAAAAATAAAACCTAAACCCTATAACTAAAAAAAAACCTAAACCTATAATAAAAATGAAATAGACCTTAACATAAACTAAAATAATTATAACATAAACCTGAACCTAAAATAAACTAAACCTAAACCTACACCTAAACTAAATCAAATAAATTAAACTAAAAATAAACTAAACATGTACATAAACCTAAACTAAAAAATAAAACCAAAAAATAAACATAAAATAAAAGCCTAAAATCTAAACCTAAAAAAATAAAATAAAATTAAAACCTAAACCTAAAAATAAAAAAATAAAACCTAAACCTAAAAAATAAAATAAAAATAAACTAAACTAAAATAAATAAACCTAATATAAATAAACTAAACTAAATAAAAACAAAAATAAACCTTAATAAAAATAAAAAATAAAACAAACTAAAATAAATAAAATATAAACTAAATAATCTAAATAAACCCAAACCTATCGGCTTACATAATTTAAGAAAAAAATTAATAAAAAACCCCCTAAACCCAAAATCTCAAACCCTAAACCCTAAAACCCTAAACCTCAAATCCTAAACCCTAAACCCTAAACTCTAAATGCAAAACCTACAACCCTAGACCCTCAACCCTAAACCTGCAACCCTAAACACTAAACCCTAAACCCTAAAACACCGTAAACCTTCTACCATAAACCCTAAATTGAAACCAATAACCCTAAACTAACCCTAAACCCTAAACCTAAACACCAAAAACCTAAACGCTAAACCATTAACCTTAAAACCCTAAAACCTAAACCCTAAACTCAGAGTTTACAACCCTAAACCTAAACTTAAACCTAAACTATAAACTTAAACTATAAACCTAAACCCTAAACTTAAACCTAAACCTAAACTAAATCCTAAACTTAAACAACCTAAACCTAAACTTAAATCTAAACCTAAACCCTAAACCTAAAGTAAACCTAAACACTAAACCCTAACTTAACCTAAACTTTAAACTAACCTCAACACTTGCTAACCCTAATCCTAAACCCTAAACCCTAAATCCTAAACACTAAACCTTAAACCCTAAACCCTAAACCCTAAACCTTAACTCTAAATGCTAAACCCTAAAACCCTAAATCCTAAAACCCAAAACCCTAAACAATAAACTGAATCATAAATCCTAAACCCTAATTCCTAAACCCTAACTGTAAATCATAAACCCTAAACATAAACTTAAAGTAACTAAATAAATAAAAAAAATAAACCTAAACCCTAAAAGCTAATAAATGTAAACTGAAACCTAAACCCTAAGAATGGGTAGAACCTTGATGGCAAGAACATCACCATCAACCAGGCTCAATCTAGATCTAGAGTTGGAGGTGAAGGAGGAGGCGACAGTTATCACAGTGGTGTTGGGGATCTGGAGGTACTAGTGGATACGAAGGTGGCAGTTATGGAGGCGAGAAGAGCGACGGAGGTTACAGTCAAGGTGGAGGTGGAGGAAGAGATCAGGGACATGGTGGCCAATCCTGCTACTCAAGAGGTGAGGGCGGTTTTGATGGGAACTAGAAAAACTAAAGAATGACTAATTCGATCTATTGCTTATAGAATTGTGTCTTTATAATAGAGACAATTCTACTTATCTAGAGTTTTTTTTTAATCTGTGTGTGCTAATTTTTTATCTATGTTATCGCTTATGTCTTAGAAAACTTGGTGTGCTACTTGGTTGATGAAATCATAAAGAAGAAATGTTGAATCTAAATTTATTCTATGTTAAAAAAAACATAAACCATAAACCCTAAACCCTTAACCCTAAACTAAAACATAAACCTCTAACCTAAAACCCTAAGAACCCTAAACCCTAAACCATAAAACCTAAACCCTAAATAAAAAAATAAAAAAATCCCCACAACCCTAAACCTTAAACCCTAAACCTTAAAGCCTAAAACCCTAAACCCTAAACCCTAAACCTTAAAGCCTAAGTATAAAAACCTACAACCCTAAACACAAAACCCTAAACACCAAACCCTAAACCCTAAACCCTAAACCCTAAACCCTAAATCCTAAACCCTAAAACCTAAACCTAAACTAAATAAAACATAAAAAATAAAATAAATAAAAAAAGCCTAAACTTAAAAAAAAAGAAAAGTAATAAAATAAAATAAAAAACTAAACTAAAACCTAAACTTAAACCAAAACCTAAACCTAAACTTAAACCTAAAAATAACATAAAATAAAATAAATAAAAACTAAACTAAAATAAAATAAATCAAAAATATATGAAAATAAAATAAATAAAACTTATACTAAACTAAAAAAAAAACCTAAAAATAAAAAACCAAAATAAAATAAAAACTAAACTTAAAATAAAAATAAAAACCTAAACTTAAATCTAAAAATAAAATAAAAATAAAACTAATATAAAAAATATACCTAAACCTAAACGTTAACCTAAACCTAAAAAATAAATTAAAATAAAAATCCTAAACAAAAAAGATAAACCTAAAGTAAATAAATTAAACTAAATAAAAATACAAATAAACCTAAATAAAAATTAAAAATAAAATAAACTAAAATAAATAAAAAATAAACTAAGTAAACTAAATAAACTTAAACATATCAATTACTTAATTAAAAAATTAAAATAAACAATAAAAAAATTAAAAAATAAAAAAACTTAAACCCAAAACCCTAAAAACCATGAACCCTAAATCCTAAATCTTAAACCCTAAACCTTAAACAAATAACCCTAAACCCTAAACCTACAACCTTAAACCCTAAATTGAAAACCTACAACCCTAAACCCTAAACCTTAAACCCTAAATGCTAAAAAACCCTAAACCCTCACCCTAAACCCTGAACCCTAATACCCTAAACCCTAAACCTAAACCTTAAACCCTACCCCCAAACTCTAAACCCTAAATCGTAAACCTAAAACCTAAACAGTAAATCCTAAACCCTAAAACCATAAATCCTATGCCCTAATTTAACCCTAAACCTTACACTAACCCTAAACCCTAAACCCTAAAAACCCTAAACCTTGAAGCCTAAACCCTAAAACTTAAACCCTAAACCCTAACCCTAAACCCTAAACCCAAAACCCAAATTCCTAATCATTCTGGTTTGGATTTCACTCCCCAATATGCGAATCCATTTCATTAACCATCAATTCCTTTTTGTTATCAGTGCTTTATTTGGTCGATTGTTTCAAATTGATTAGGCAACAACTACGAAATCTCATCCTTTAGTGGCTAGAATCCTTATTGAATTGGACATTACCAAGAAACACCCTAAAGAAATGTAGTCAGGATCTAAAAATTATGGTTACATGTAAAGAATTAAATTTGAAAATTTCCATGTCTTTTGTTCTCACTGTAAAATCCACAGGCACGATAATTTTGAATTTTTCATTCTTCATCCTCACCTAAAATAGAGAATCCCTATTAAGGAAACTTTTGTTCCTAATCCTTGGTCGACCATTGTTAAATATCAAGAAAATACTTTGGAAAAAAGGATTCTTTGAATGTTTCAAATAAGGCTAATTTACCTTTCATTTCTTCTAAGAAATTGAAGGCTTTTAATGTGAATAGTAATAGCTTTCATAAACTTTTGAATGAGGATTTTGTTTCCTCCGATTCAATCTTTCCATTTTTATTAGCGTTGATATATAAAAATGAAGTTTTAATGGAGAACATAAATGAAAAATTTAATACTATGCATCATTCTAATTCAATGTTGAATATGGCTTTAATACCTCATGATAATCAGGTTGCAAACTTGATTCCATATTCCAAATATAGGATGATTTAGCTTCTTAAAAAGATTTACTTTTATCTAATATTTTGGTTAATGATGAGGAAGGGTTTGGTGTTCCCACTTGCCTTCTTAATAAATCAATTTTTTCTCCTCCCTTGTTATTCCCCGAAGCTCATTTGTCTTAGTAAATTCTAGTGTCTTGAAGAAAGAGAATTCACTTCTCATCGAGATTTCTCCTAAATCGCGGACTAATGTTGCTAAATCTTTTTCAGATGATGATTCAAAGGGAAAAGAAAATGGCTTCCAAACTTTATATTTGAAAGAGAAAAAAATGTTAAAAATCTTCCTCTGAAATTGCTAAGAAACACTAAAGCTGATGCAGCCTCCCTTTCTTCTCTCAATTAACTTTTACTAACCCACCCACCTTATCTTTTCTTTATGTTTAATTTTTAATTTTGAATGTTAGAGGGATCGATTCCCTCTCTATTTGTAATCATATTAGAAATCTTTATCATATCCATAATGTTTCCTTATTATTCTTGAGCCACTTATTCATGCTAATAAAATTAACCATGTTGCTAGAATGATCGATTTCAATAATTTTTTCTCTAATGTTAGTAATAAGATTTGGTGTTTTTGAAATAACTTTATAGACATTTCTATTCTTGATGATTTTCATCAAGTTGCCAATGCTCAAATATCTTATGGTGGTTATTGTGTTTTGGGCTCGTTTGTTTATGGATCTTGTAATAGATTTGGTAGAAATCTTATTTGGGATAACTTGACTAATTTTGCCACCTCTGTCAATATACCTTAGTTTATTGGTGGTTATTTCAACACTATTTGGTTCTCTTCTGAATGAAGTGGTGGTTACTCTCCTAATATTCATTCCATAGAATAATTTTTCAAGATGATCCTTGATTGTAATTTGAATAATATTAGTTTTAAGGGTTCTAATTATACTTTACAAAACTCTATACTTTGGCAAAGGTTGGACCATATTCTTTTAATACTGATTGGATTACTCAATGGCCTATTACTTCTATAGATCATTTAAGTAGAACCTTGTCTGATCATGCTCTTCTTTTGGTTTCTATTAAAAATAATTCTAATAGATTAAAGAATTTGTCTCCTTTAAATTTTAGAACATGTGGATTCACATATTAATGTTGACCTCACTTTTAAAAAAGTTCTCAACCTCCTCTTCTTAGACCTGGGATCTTACACTAAGACTTCCTTATTTATAAGACACTTCTAGTGATTAGGTGAACACTTAACCTAAACCTAGAGACTTAGAAGGTTAATCATGGGATTAGGCGCAGGATTAAGAAGACTCATCTACTCTATAGCCTAAATTTGACATGTGTTCACCGTCTCAAACCAAACCTCAAATTCAATTCAAATATAAAAAACCAAATTTAAATCCAAATCAAATGATTGAATCCCATGATTGAATCCAAAATCGAAATCCTTCTTAAGCCCTATGATTTATCTTATGGACTAGCCTTAGCCAAATCCAAATCAATCCAAATTCAATTGATTTTCTCAAAGATAAATTCAACCCTTCAATCAATTTATAAAAGTCAAACTCAAACTTAACTTCAAATCATGATCCAAGCCTAAATCCAAATCAAATTAGATCTAAATTCTAACCCTTAAGCTAATTTCATGGTCTTAGCCAAGTTCTAACTAAAATCAATCATTCCTGAAATCATGGACTTAGCCAAGTTCTACCTAAAATCACAATCAAAACCATCAAGTAAATCATTCATATTAGAGTTAAAAATCAAATGCAATTTTAGTCAAGTTTAAGCCTAAATTAAATCAGATCATGATTTGAATGTTAAGTCACTAATATATATATATATATATATATATATATATATATATATATAAAGAAAATGATAATAACAAAAAAAACAAATTTTAATTTAACATACACAATCCATTTGAAATCTAAAATGAACTACAAAAGAAAGAGAGAGAGAGAGAGAACACACACACACAGAGAGAGATTAAACCAATTCTAAACATCAAAGGAGATTTATTCAATTTAATCAAAATAAAAACTAAAATAAATGTTATATATAATATATTAATCATTAAATAAAATAATAAATTTATCAAATTATGAATCCATATTACCAACAATTATTAATCATAACTAAAATTAT
The DNA here is from genome assembly GCA_021442155.1 of Cymbidium sinense. Lineage (NCBI taxonomy): Eukaryota > Viridiplantae > Streptophyta > Magnoliopsida > Asparagales > Orchidaceae > Cymbidium > Cymbidium sinense. The sequence continues at coordinate 374,595,017 of CM038214.1, read as the reverse complement.
CTTATTTTATACACATAACTTATAAATTTTCATTTTAAAAATGTAATAAAAATGTGAAAAATACAAAACTATTAAATGACCTACTCCTTGTTAATTTATGTGATCATGAAAAAAAAATAAAAAATTCAAAAAAAAGATAATAAAGGGAATGTAGGTTGAGGCATGTTGGACAAAGTTAGTATCTCTCTCTCTCTCTCTCTCTCTCGACCCTAGAAAACATGACACACTAAAAAAAAAAATGAGGCCCATTCTCATCTCCCTTTAGCAAGAAAGCCCTCATTCCTACTTCACTTAAACCACTCTCATCCCACCTAAAAAATAAAAAATAAAAATAAAAAATCTCTTTGAGCACCTCTCCTCCGCTAGACACAAAATTGAAAGTGAGCTCTGCCTCACGTCCATCTCTTCCTCTCAACCAAGTGAAGCCTAACTTACCCAAGCAGCATCCATGCCTCCTTCTTCCTCCAGTAGGTGACATCTCTTCCCTCACTTTCTCCAAAATTGAGACACGTAGTAGCATGTAGCAGGTATCTCACCGAGACTTCCTTGATCCCAACTAGCCCCCATAAATCTGGCTACCTATAGAAAGCACATGAGACATCCCATGAATTTTCTATTGATTGACCGAACCATGCCACTCACATAGCCTAGCCACCAGTGAACTCTCCATTTATGCCTCCATCCTCTTTCATAAAGACCATAACTTTCTAGCCCCAAGCGTCGATCCCATTCTTCATCGCTTCTCCCATTGCATCGTTGGTCACAAAAGAGCCCCTTTGAAGGTCTCCGTGGATGGTTCTGATTGATGAAGAAACAATCCCTGAAAATTATTAAGGCCGATGATTTGGTCCTCCACGAGCCCAATATTGTGGTTCCCATGGAGGAGATCAGTTCAGAGAAGATCTAGATGATCATAGATGACTTGATTGAAGTCATGTAGATGGCCCCTAGCATCAGCCTCACTGCTCCATAGATTTAGTATTCCTCTGAGGGAAATGAGCTAAGTGGACATGGAATAGGTGCAAGTATTGATGCAGAACTGTATGTTAGGGATTTAATTGCCCTGAAAGCCATCATCAATGATTTATGCAAAAATTCCAAATCAAAGGCATTGATGGTAGCTCCTAGGTGGTTCATTAATGATCCATAGTGGTATGCTCAGGTTCTAGAGGCTTTTGAACCTATCATTCTAAATTCCCTAGCACATCATATATATAATCTAGTGGGATTATTATTCTTGAAGAAACATAGAATACATTAGCTACACTCTAAGAGTGAAAGCGATGCATAAGACCATCGACCTTTTGATCTAGTAATAATCCAAAGCTTCAGAAGAAGGGAAGCAAAACATGCTTTATTCTTTGAAAGATGTTTAAGCATTGATGGATTTAAAGCTATGGTAGAGTGGCATCTGTAGGTGGAGGTGACAGGACACGATCATTTTGATCAACCTATTAAAATTGCTGCTTCTGGATGGATGGCTCACATATTACATCATGAGTTTGATCATCTGAATGGGACTATATATGTAGATAAGATTATTTTGAGAACATTCAAAAAAAGTCAAGAATCTAGATTTTCCTCTTCTAGTAGGATGCCTAAGGCCAAGTGTCTATGAGCAAGTGTGGAGGAAGCGAACCATAGGAGAAAATAAAAGTAATGCTAGCTGAATATTAATCTGACCCAACAACCACCTCAATAGGGCTTTGTTTCTTCCAAATGAAGCCAGCTCTTTGTTAGAATCTACCAGACATTAGCTCTAATGAGGTATAATTCTTAAATTCTTAGAAAACCTTAGGGATCTGATGTTTGATGTGTTGAATGTAAGCGTCATTAGGATCCAACCTTTAGAGCCCGTGCACTTAACTTTTTAATCATTTCAACAAGAGTTTAGAGACAAAAGTAAGACTATTCATTTTATGAGTTTGAAGTGAATAATTTTGATTAGGACAAAATGGTGTAGTGATTTGATTCACCTATCAAGCCATGATTAACTTGTGTGTCATTTGATCTTTTATCAATGATCATGATTAATCAATATTTTATTTATTATTAAATTTAATGGATCTAAAAAAGGAGTTAATCAATCTTTAGAATTAAAAAAGAAAGAAATAATATGTGATCAAACAAATTCCAAAAAATTGTATAAACTAAATTATCATAAAATTTAAGTAAAACTTTGTATAAAAAAATTAACTAAACCAATAACATTATAAATATTATAATCAAATATAAAAAGTTGTTTGAACAAAATTTATTAATGTCAATTATAAAAATCAATTCAATCCTAGTATTATTTATTGATCTTAAAAGTCAAAAGAAAATTTAGTTATGAGACATATCCTTAATTATAATTAATTTAACTATTAATTACAATTGACTAAGCTTTATTTGATTAGTTATTCATATAAAATATTGGAGGAAAATGATTAGGACTTCTTTCCTAATTGTTTCCTATAATTTATTTCATTAAAAGATTGGATTTATGGAATATGATTGGGACCTCTTTCCCAACCCATTCCTTAAATCCATTTCATTTGGAGGATAATTAATCAATTTGGCAAATTAAGTAAGAAAAATTGATTAATTAATTAATTATTTCATTAATCAAATTAAAATTATCAATTATCGATCTTCATTAATTAATTCATGGGTAGATCTTTAGGTGTTTAATAGCCTAAAGAGAGTTAATGAAATTATGATTTACCCATATGTGTTGGAAAATCATAAAAGTAATTAATTAAGTTTCTTAATCTAATTAATCAATAATTATGAGCTAATTGCATTAGGCCCTTTCATTTCTTAGGATCATTGCAAGTTATTTTTCATGCATATCAAGTTGGCTCATAATTTTTTAATTAATTATTTTAAGGTAACATAGGTAAGGGTTAATTAGTGGATTTAATGCATATTACAACCTAAGTAATCCATAAAATCCACTTAATTACATTTTATTAAACCAAATCAATTCACAAACATGGGAATGGGTTAGGATCAACAAACTTTCCTTCATTTCATTAAATCAAATCAAAACATAAAAGTTAAAAGTGACATAAAAAACTTTGGTTTGCTTGAAATGTTTTTATTTGATATGATTGTCCTTAGAAAATAATTTAATTGAATGTAATCATGTGTTTATGTTTAGTTATTCCTCTCCATTCATATTAAATGTTGTATGTCATTTGATTCATGCATTCATCTTTTGCAAAATTAACTAAATCAAATGGTTCCCTTTATGTCAAGCTTGCATGTGTTTATTTTATTTAATATAAGTGTGGCTATTATCACTATTAAATCAAAGTTATTTTTGAAAGTTTATAAGTCAACTACAACATTTGGAGTGATAATAGTTATAAATATTTATAAGCTTGCATGTGTCTATGGCTTAGAACATGTGATATGGAGTTCTCTTTCTTTAGTCTATATGAGTTTACATAAAGTTTGAATGTTAACAAGTATATAGTCCATTTGAAAAGGACACAACATTTGTTTGAATTCATTCCAATGTATTTCTATGTTATAATTTAGATAGAACTTTAGCTCAAGTATAAATAATTCAATTGAAAGAAATATAACTTTTGCATGATTTTCCATTCTTGTAGTCACTTGTACATTCATGTGTATTCAAGAATAGTGGATATATCTAGTGGACATTCGGGATGCAAGGCTTTATGTAGCCCCAAGGAGGTCTTTACCTCACTCCTCTAGTATAGAAATGGTGAAGTATCTGCTTAAAACTTTTATACACTTGTATGTGCATTTGGCTAATGAATGAAAATCTCCTTTTCAACTTTAGCTCACATGTATAAATAATTCAATTGAAAGAAATACAACTTTTGCATGATTTTCAATTCTTGTAGTCACTTGTACATTCATGTGTATTCAAGATTAAAGGGCATATCTAGTTTGGACAATCAAAGTATGCAAGGATTTAAGTATCCCCAAGGTGGTCTTTACCTCACTACCCTAGTTTAATAATGAAGAAGTATCTGATTAAAACTTTTATACACTTGTATATGCATTTAGCTAATGAATGAACATCTCTTTTTCAACTTTAGCTCATATGTATAGATAATTCAATTGAAAGAAATACAAATTTTGCATGATTTTTCCATTCTTGAAGTCACTTGTACATTCATGTGTATTCAAGAATAGTGAGTATATCGAGTCTGACATTCAGGATTCAAGGCTTTAAGTAACCCCAATAAGGTCTTAACCTCACTCCCCTAGTTTAACAATGGTGAAGTATCCACTTAAAACTTTTATACACTTGTATGTGCATTTAGTTAATGAATAAAATCTCCTTTTTCAACTTTAGTTCACATGTATAAATAATTCAATTGAAAGAAATACAACTTGTGCATGATTTTCCATTCTTGTAGTCATTTATACATTCATGTGTATTCAAGAATAGTGGGTACATCTAATTTGGACATTTCGGGGATGCAAGGCTTTAAGTAGCCCCAAGGAGGTCTTTATCTCATTCCTCTGGTTTAACAATGGCAAAGTATCTACTTAAAACTTTGATACACTTGTATGTGCATTTAGCTAAGGAATTAAAATCTCATTTTTCTATAAATATACACATCTACATTCATCATCTAAGTGTGTTAAACATATTGTATGTGCAGGTATATTTAGGATTAATATCATATGCATGTTACATGTGATGGAGAGGAATGATTGAACATATGCCATGTGATAGTAATTCAATTGAATTAATCTTAAGATACCTTTCATATTAAATAAGATTAAAGTGAGCCTAAACTTAGGATTAAGTTAAAATTTGTAATAAGCCATTCACTAAAGAGAACTAAATCAAATTTACATGCTTTAGAAAGTGGCTTAAGGTAGGGATGAAAGAGGAAATCCTCTTTTCATTCTTTCTTTATAACTTAGTTGCTAAGTGTAATCAAATGACAACAAAAGAAAACATAAATTAAAATTCTTAAATATATTAAATAACTTCAAATTGAAACCAACCCTTCATATTAAATTAAATCATTCTACACTTAGAGAACTATAACTCTAATGCCTTGCAAGACATACCACACAAGCCTTAACACACACATTAGAATTAAGTTACTACTTCTAGCTTTATGTTAGGGTGGTGCTTGGTATAATGTATATTTTGGTTTGTGATGTATTGTTGTAGACTAGTTGTTAGAGTGTATACCTCGTAGACTGGATGGTCAGCCATGATTAGCCTAATCATGTTTTTTACAGGAGATTATGTTTAATGGGCCGCTTAAAAATAAATATAAATGCTCTCCTTGCTGGTTGCTTAAGCCCCTAAGCATAATCCTAGTTAGGACAGGTGGGCTTGGTTACCCATGTGCAAGGTGCTAAGCCCAAATTATGATATAACTGTTTGAGATTGTATGTGTATTTAACTAACCTATATTTTCCAAGTGTAGTTAAATTTACTTTTCCTATTCTTAATGTAGTTTTGGAATTAGGAATTAGTACTAGTGCTATGGGCAATAAGGATGAGCATTGGCTAGAAGGCTTTGTACTGGGAGGTCATGTGATGTCTTTGAAGTGGAGCAAATTAAATCAAAGGAAAAAAATAAAGACCTGAAGAATTAAGAATGAAGATCGCTCATAACATTCATTCATTATAAGTTGTAATTATTATTTTGTAATTTTGGGTTGTATAAGGGTAGAGCTTGGCTACCCGTCTTTTCTTTTTAGGGTGTATGGCGTGCAACTCCATCGACCTTTTATTCTTTCATGATAGTTATAAAATTGTTGATGATTTGTTAAGGATGTGTACTAGAAATGACATGCTTTTCTTAGTTTCTTAAATGATTGATGTTTGAATGTGTGTGGCGGATGCGGTTAGGCTCTTAGGAAAAATAAATCTTTTACCCAACTACAACTCATAACTAAAGTTTTAAATAATCCATAACCTCACATAAAATAGGCATTAAATCAAGATAATTAAAACATTTAGCAACCTTAGGCTGAATGTTGTATGTCTCACATCATGCATGCATATTGCTTTACTCTAAGAGAGGGTTTCCATCTTGCACAATAGGAGAAGGCTTGACCTTTGAGGGCCTCCTTTATGGTGGAAAATAGCTCTTTCTTGTTGATTTAGCCAATAATCTAACTTGATCATGCATATAGGCATACAAAATTCTAAAGAAATTATGAAAATGAAGTGTCCAAAATTAAATAAAATCTGAAAAGATTTACATTTATAGATTAAGTCATTACTCATTCCACTCATGCTCTAGTCTCTTAGGGAGTGGGTTTACGAACTTTTGTCTCTTTCTAAATTAATAACAGGTCAACTATCTTGCAAATGCATAAGACTTGCCTACATGGTTTTAAAATCATAGGAGGAGTTAGTTGGTGGAAACTCCAAGCAGTTATAAGCCCAGCAGTCAGGTGGTTTATTCTCTCTTACGGAGGTAAACCTTATGTCCATTTTTGCTTAGACTTAGGTCGTGCTTTGGCTTATGCCAAAAATCCCTAGATAGAGGGTCTAAGGTTGCTATTTCCTTCAACCTACTAGAATAAATCCTCACATCTTAGGCATTTCCACAGCCTTGTGTTCTTGGATTATAAGTCCTAGCTTTATAATAAAATGTTACCTTCAATAAAATTATTCTCTTCAACTTCAAACATATAAAGCCCAACCATAGAATATATTAGAATGCTCACTAGGCTTCCTATTATCATGATCATTTCCTACTCATTCCCTTCGGCTTTGATAATAAGTCATCTCCTTGAATAATCCCATTTTTTTTGTACAAACAATCCTTTGATAGTCTAGCCTTGAAATCTTTGGAGACCTTAATTTCTACTTTAATCAAGAGTATTCTTAAGGAATTTTGATTCCTTAGGATGTAATTAACTATGGGGGCTTGCCTCCATATGGAATTTAATGAACTCAACTTAAAATAAACCTTATTTTACTTTTCCATGTAAAGTAGGGGAAAAATCTCTAGTATATTTGAAGACCCATCATACCTTAGGAGTCCTTATTAGGTGATTAGGTCCATTATAGGGTGATGATTTCTATCTTTCTAGATAGTGCATCATTCTTTAATTCCATACCTGATCACTTCAATAAGTATCCCCTAAGATCTATGTTGTGTCCCACATCTCAAAAATAAACACCATAATTAATTTTTTTAATGTTATGGCTAACAATTGGAAAGCTCCTTCACATCCGGATAATTTGATTAGGAGGATGAATAGAATCTAGTTTAAACTGAAATGACTTAAACAAAATCTAGTTTGATGGAACAAGCATTATTTTAAAAATATTTTTGCTAATATGAAGGATATGAAAAATTTGTTTTGTGATCTTGAAGTTTCTATTATGATGGAACCTTCCAAGATTATGGACTTGAATGAGGTGAAGGATAAACTTATTAATTTTCAAAATATGGAAGAAACTTATTGGCATCAAAAAGTTTCTAGTAAACATATTGCAGATGGTGATGACAATACTAGGTATTTACATGCTTTAGTTAATAAAAAGAGAGCATTAATTAATATTCAAAAAATTAGAAATAATAATGGACAATGGATTATGAAGAATAATGATATTAAGGATTTGGTTATTAATTATTTTAGAAATATGCTTAATAAGAGTTGCTCTTATGATGCTATTTCTATATCACACTTGATTCCTTCAATTATTACCAATGATGACAATGCTTTGCTTAATATTTTGCCTAATGAAGATGAAAATTTTAAAGTTCTTAATAGCATGAACATAGATTATGTTGCTTTGTTGGAGGGTTTCACTACTCAATTTTTCAAAATTGTTGGTTTATTATTAAAATGATTTGATTGATGTTGTGGTTGATTTCTTTAATGGTAATCCTTTTCTAGATATTTTTCTAGCACTTCAATTATTCTCATACCTAAAAAACATAATCACTATTGGGTGAGTTTAGACCTATTAGTCTTTGCACCTTCTTCAATAAGCTAATTTCCAAAATTATTGCCATAGGCTTAGTCCTCTTCTTTATAAGATTATCTTTCTCAACCAAACTAGTTTTGTTAGAGGTAAATATATTTCTTATAATATTTTACTTGCCCAGAATTAATTCATGATTTAGATGCTAAGACTAGAGGTGGAAACATTCTTTTCAAATTAGATATTACCAAAGCTTTTGATAATATCTCTTGGGATTTCCTATTTGATATTCTAAATTTATTTTTGGTTTTATGATAAAATTATTTTTCCTATTAAAAATTGTACTAATAATGTATGGTTTTCTATTTTTCTTAATGGTGAAGCTTTGGGTTTCTTTCCTTCCTCCTATGGCTTAAGATAAGGGGATCTTATATCTTTTACTCTATTTATCATTATTGTTGAATACTTATCTAAGAGCATAAATGATTTATTCTTAAATAATCTTAGTATCTATTACAGAACTCTTGGTGGTTTTCGTATTTCCCATTTAAGCTTTGTGGATGATTTCATTATTTTTTGCAATGCTTCTATTCATCATATCAAGAATCTTAAAAATCTTTTAAATACATTTTGTAGAGAAAGTGGTCTTACTATCAATGATAACAAAAGCTATTTTATTACTTCTTCGGTATCTCCAATAATAAAATCAATCACATCCGCATATCACTAATTTTAAACATCAACATTTACCCTTAAGTACTTTGGTGCTCCTCTTTTTGAAGGTCCAAAATGATCCCATCTTTTTGATGAGTTAATTCAAAAAAAATTAAATAAAATTTCTATTTAGGAATCTCATTTACTCTTGTTTGGTGGTAGGTTCACTATTATTAAAAGCACTCTCAATTCAATGCCTCTATATTTGACTCAAACTATTATTCCTACTAATTTACTCTTATCAAATTGATGCTTTGTTAATAAATTTTTTTGGGGATCTAATAATTCTATTAAAAGAATGCATTGGATCTTGCATAAATGTTGTGGTCCTTTGGGTGAAGGTGGTCTTGGTTGCAAACCTATTCTGAAGTTATTGCCTTCTCTCATAAGCTCTTGTGGAATTTTAGAAAGAATGATAGCCTTTGGGCTAATTTTAAGATGGAAAAAATCTTGCCAATGTAAACACCCTCTTATTTGTGCTTATAAATTTGGTGACTCTCCAATTTGGAAATGGCTTTGCTCCATTAAATGGGTTGCTGAATCCTTAATATCTTGGGGTATTCCTTCGAGTTCATCCTTCTTTTGGCAAGAAAATTGGATTGGCAATGGATCTTTTGACTCCCTTTTATCTACACACTCTATTGATGCTAGCAAAGTTAACTCTTTTTGGCTTAATAACAATTGAGAAAACAAACTTAAAATTATAATCTATTTCTCTTTTGATAACTTTAGAAATGCCTATTTTTTTAACAAACCTGATCAAATTTTTTTTAAGCTCTCTTACAATGGTGAATTTGTTCTTAAAGAGGTTTGGAATTTTATTAGAGATAAGTAGAACTCCTCTAATGTTTACATTAAACTTTGGAACAATATCATTCCCATTTCTTATTCAATTTTAGCTTGGAGGATTTTGAATAACATTACTCTTGTAGATTTCTTGCTTTGGAATAAAGGGTTTTATTTACCTTGTAAGTGTTATTGTTGCTTTCATATTGAAAATGTTAATCATGTTTTTCTCAATGGTGCCATTGCTTCCAAATTATGGATATGGTATGATGATTTATTTAACTAACTATTTTCATGGTTTCCTTTCTTTATATCAACTTCTTGAAGCTTGTTTCCAAAAAACTATGAAAGGTCATATCAAAATCTTAATTGCTATTACCTTTATTTTGGTTCATTTAGATGGATAGAAATGATGCTAAATATCATGGTATTCTATGAATCATGTTTTATTTGAGCCTAAAAATAATCATGCTTTTGTGTTTAATTTAATTGCTCCTTACATTCTTCTTTAGGGTCTTGGCTAACCTCATTTTGTGAGTCTTTCTTGTTTGGTGGATCTTCTTTGTTTGTTTATTGTGGTTATCTTGGGTGGTGTTTGTTTGAATTTGTTGTTAGTCTTTTCATTTAAATATGTTGGGCTTTGGTGGTTGCAATTTCCTTTCCTATTTTGGCTCTTATACTAATTGTTGGTTGTTCCTCCTCTTGAAGCTTGATGTTTTGCATTTGTTATCTTATTTTCTCTTTGTTGGTGGTTTTTATTCTCATAAAACTATCTTTTGATAATTTTTTTCTCCTATTTTTTCTTTGTTGGTGGGTTGGTGGTGCTCTTCTTTTACTTTTTTGCTTCTAATTATGATTATTTCTTGGTTATTTTTGGCCTCCAATTTATCCCTCCTTCCATTGATCTTTCCCTACAAAGGTTTTCCTCATATCTATGGTTGCTTTCTTATCGAGTTGGATCTTTTCTTTGTTGTGGTGGTTGGTTTGGCCTTGTTTATTGAGTTGATTGGCTATGTTGGTTAGGGGTTGGTTTCTAACTGTTGCTAGTTTTACCTCCTCATTGTGGCTTTTGTTGGTGGTTTATCTTTGTTAGATTTGCTTTGGTATTGTTTGTTGGCTATTATTTTTTCTATTTTTATTGATTGCTTTGTGATCTTTCCTTATTTTAGTTTGGTTCTTTTGGTTATGTTTTATCTCTGTAATGGTCTTCTCTTGTTTTGCTTGCTTATCTTTTGCTTTTTTCTATTTGGGTGGTCTTGTGGACTATTTTCTCTAGGCATAAATGTTGTTTCTATGGTGGGCTAGGTGGCTTTATTGGTTGTTTGCTATTTTGTTCTAGTGAACTCTTATTTGTCTTGGTTTTGGTTTGATGTCATTTTAGGTTGGCTGGTTGAAGGCTGTTTAGTGGTTGTTGTTTTGCCTTGGGTGTTGGTGACTTGGTTTGGTGTCTTGGATTTTATTTTAACTATGGGTATTACCTTTTTCAGGTGTATTTTGCTCTCCTTTTTTCCTAATATCTGCCTCTTTGTTTGTGGTGGTGGTTTTGCTATTACACTGTCTATTCTTGGTGGTAGCCTTGCTGGATGATCCTTTGGTCTTTTTGTTTATCTATCTTGGTGTAGGTGCGGCACACCATTTTATCTTTTGCTTGTTTGCTTTGGTTATCCTCTGCTTGGATTGGATTGGTGGCTGCTATTGGTGTTAGTTATCCCCTCTATTTGGGTATTGGTTTGCTGTTGCTTTGGGGACAATCTTGGGATGGTTCTTTGGCTTTGGGCCTATCTTTTGGAATGTGTTGTTATCCATTAATGGTGCTTGCTCTTTTAGTATTTCTCCTCACTTTGGTGTTTGATTTGGTGGATTTTCCTATTGTATTGTTGTTGTCGATGGATGGCTATTATTACGCTTGGTTATTTTGGTGGCTTTGTACTTGGATGTTCTGTTTGCTGGTTGGAAGACTTTGCAGCATTGTTGGATGATGATCTCTGGATTAATGCCTATATGAGGTATGCTGGCTATGATGGCCTTGATGTTTCCCTCTATTTCTTGTTTTGGTTGGTAGCATATGTAATTGTAACACTTTATCTGAAGTTTGGATGCTTACATATAGTGTTGCTCCTTAAGATGATTGTGACTAAGCCTGAGACTTTTCTTTATATTGTTCTTTCTCTTTATGCCTACTTAATTGTACTCATCATTTCCTTAGAATGTTGTAGATTTCTTTTATAGGTTGCGGTCTAGCGATTATTTTCCTATTATCAAATCAAGTGGATTTTATGTCATATGGATCTTGTTCTGATTTGGTTTTTTCTTTTGCTTCTCTTTAATATTGTAATAGTTTGGGGATTCATCTCTTTAGGTTTTATTATAGCTCTTTAAGCATTGGTTTAGAGATTTATCCCCTTTAAGGAATTTGTACTCCTTATTTTGTCATAATTAAATTCCCCTAATTTTCCCAAAAAAAATTCTAAACCCTAACCTTAAACTCTAAACCCTAAACTAAAACCCTAAACCCTAAACATTAAACCCTAAACCCTAAACCCTAAACCCTAAAACTCTAAACCATAAACCCTAAACTCTAAACCATAAAACCTAATCCTAAATAAATAAAATGAAATAAAATAAAAAAAACCTAAACTAAAACCTAAACCCTAAACCCAAAACCTACACCCTAAACCCAAAACCTTAAACCCTAAAAACCCTAAACCCACCCTAAATGCTAAACCTCAAAACACCTAAACCCTAAGCCCTAAATCCTAAACCCTAAAACTCTAAACCCTAAACCCAAAACCATAAATCATAAACCTAGAACCCTAAGCCCCAAACCCTAAACTCCAAACCCTAAACATTAAACCCTAAACCGTAAACTAACCCAAAACCCTAAACCCGAAAAGCCTAAACTAAATAAAACTTAAAAATAAAATAAATAAAACCTAAACTTAAATAAAATGAATAAATAAACTAAAATAAAAACCTAAACTAAAACCTAAATCTAAACCTAAACTAAAAATAAAATAAAATATAAATAAAAAACTACCTAAAATAAATAAATAAACCTAAGAACTAGAAAAATAAAAAAAACCTAAATAAAATAAAAACTAAACCTAAAATAAAAATAAAATAAACCTAAAAAAATAAAGTAAAAACCAAAACCTAAACCTAAAAATAAAAAATAAAACTTAAACCTAAAAAATAAAATAAAATAATTAAAAATAAAACTAAAGTAAAAAATAAACCTAAACCTAAAAATAAACTAAAATAAATAATGCTAAAATAAATAAACTAAACTAAATAAAAATAAAAATAAATAATAAAATAAACTCAAACAAATAAAAAATAAACTAAATAAACCTACACCTACCACTTTACTTAATTAAAAAAAAATCCTAAACCCTAAACCTTAAACCCTACAAATATTAAACCCTAAATCCTAAACCCTAAACTCTAAACCCTAAACTTACAATCCTAAACTCTAAACCTACAACCTATAATCCTAAACCCTAAACCCTAAACCCTAAAACCTTAAACCATGAACCCTAAACCCTAAACCCTAAACCCTACAAAATAATAAAACCTAAACCCTAAACCCTAAACTAACCTTAAACCCAAAACCCCAGACCCTAAACTAACCCTAAAAACCCTAAACCCTAAACCCTAAACCCTAAACCCTAAAGACTAAACCCTAAAAATGTGAAGACCTAAACCTAAACTAAATAAAACCTAACTAAAAATCTAAACCTAAACTAAATAAAACCTAAAAATAAAATAAATAAATAAAAACTTAAACCTAAGCCTAAACTTAAAAATAAACTAAAATAAAATAACAAATAAAAATTAGACCAAAATAAAATAAATAAAAACTTAAACAAAACCAAAAAAATTAAAATAACCTAAAAATAAAATACCTAAATTAAATTAAAACTAAACCTAAAAGAAAAATAAAATGAACTTGAAAAAATAAAATAAAAACCTAAACCTAAACCTAAAAATAAAAAATAAAACCTAAATATAAAAAATAAAATAAAAATAAAACTAACCTAAAAAATAAACCTGAACTTAAACCTAAACTAAAAAAAATAAACTAAAATAAAAAAACCTAAACTAAAATAAATAAACCTAAAATAAACAAAACTAAACTATATAAAAATAAAAATAAAAAATAAACAAAATTAACCTAAATTGATAAGTTTACTTAATTAAAAAAAATACCCTAAACACTAAACGCTAAACCCTAAAACCTAAAAACCCTAAACCTTAAATCCTAAACACTAAACCCTAAACCTTAAACCCTAAACCTACAACCCTAAACCCTAAACCTATAATCTACAATCCAAAACCCAAAACCCTAAAACCCTAAACCGTAAACCGTAAACCATAAACCATAAACCCTAAACCCTAAACCATATAAAATGATAAACCCTATACCCTAAATTTTAAATCATAAACCCTAAACTAACCCTAAACCCTAAACGCTAAACAAACCCTAAAAACTCTAAACCTTAAACCATTAAAACCCTAAACCCTAAAGCCTAAACACTAAATCTGAAGCCCTAATTATTAAACGATAAACCCTAAACCCAAAACCCTAATCCCAAGCCCTAAACCCTAAACCCTAAACCCTAAGCCCTAAACCAAATCCCAAAGTAATTAAATAAATAAAAAATAAGCCTAAGCCTTAAGAATGGGCAGAACCTTGATGGTAGGAACATCACATTCAACTAGATCTGTACATGGAGGTGAAGGCGAGGCGGTTATCACGTGGTGGTGATCCGGAGGTGCGATGGATATGAATGTGGTCGGCAAAGGTGGTTATAGAGGTGGGAGGAGTGATGGAGGTTACAACCACGGTGGTGGCGGAGCGAGAGTTCACGGATTTGATGGTGGATCCCACTACTCGAGAGGCAGGGGTGGTTCTGATGGGAACTGGACAAATTGAAGAACGGACAATCTGATATGTTATTTATGGAATTGTGTCATCACAGCAAAGATGATTCTAGTAATCTAGGGATTTTGGTTTGCTCTATGCATGCACATTTATAATTTATGTTGTCACTTGTGTCATAGACAACTTGGGGTGATACTTGGTTGATGAAATCAAAAAGAAGAAATATTGAAATTGAATTTTTTTATTAAGAAAAAAAACCATAAACCCTAAACCTCAAACCCTAAACCCTAAACCCTAAACTTAAACCTAAACCCTAAACCCTAAACCTTAAAAACCCTAAACCCTAAACAGTAAACGATAAAACCTAAACCCTAAACCGTAAAACCCAAAACCATAAACCCTAAACTCTAAACCATAAAACCTAAACATAAATAAATAAAATAAAAACCTAAACTAAATCCTAAACCCTAAACCCTAAACTAACCCAAAACCTTAAACCCTAAACACCCCCCCTCCTTTTTCTTTTCTTTATGTTTAATTTTTTAGTTAGGAATGTTAGAGGGATTGGTACCCTCTTTATTCATAACCATATTAGAAATTTTTGTTGTATTCATATTATTTATTTACATATTATTCTTGCACCCCTTATTCATGCTAATAAAATTAGCCATGTTGCTAGAATGATCAGTTTCAATAAATGTTTCTCTAATGTTAGTAATAAGATTTGTTGTTTTTGGAATAACTTTGTAGGCATTTCTATTCTTGATGATTTTTATCAAGTTGTCAATGCTCAAATCTCTTATGGTGATTATTTTGTTTTTGCATCTTGTAATAGATTTGGTAGAAATCTTCTTTGGGATAACTTGGCTAATTTCCATCTTTGTTAATAAACCTTGGTTTGGTGATTTCAACACTATTTTATTTGTTTGAATGAAGTGGTGGTTGCTCTCTAATATTCATTCCATGGAAGAATATTCCAAAATGATCCTTGATTGTAATTTGATTAATATTGGTTTTAAGGGTTCTAATTATACTTGACAAAACTCTAGACTTTGGTAAAGGTTGGACCAGATTCTTTTTAATTCTCATTGGATTACTCAGTGGCCTATTACTTCTATCAATCATTTAGACAGAACCTTGTCAAATCATGGTCCTCTTTTGGTTTCTATTAAAGATAATTCTAATAGATTATGAAATTTCTCTCCTTTTAGATTTCAGAACATGTGGATTCAACATATGGAGTGTTTTAATGTTGTGGCTAATAATTGGAAAGCTCCTTTACATCCTGATAATTCTAATAAGGTTGATGAAAAGAATTTGGTTTAATCTTAAAATACTTAAACAAAATTTGGGTTGGTGGAACAAGCATTATTTTAAAAACCTTTTTGCTAATATCAAAGATATGGAAAAATTGGTTTGTGATCTTGAAGTCTCTATTATGTCTGATCCTTCTAAGATTAAGAACTTGACTGAGGAGAAAGATAAGCATGTTAATTTTCAAAATTTAGAAGAGACTTATTGGCACCAAAAAGTTGCTAGAAAACACATTATGGATGGTGCATGAAAACTAGCTTTTTCCATGCTTTAGTTGATAAAAAGAGAGGCTTAAATAATATTCAAAAAATTAAAGATGGCAATGGTGAATGGATTATAGACAATAATGATATTAAGGATTCAATCAATAATTACTTTAGAAATATGCTTAATAAGAGTTGCCCTTATAAAGTTATTTCTAAATCACACTTAATTCCTTCTATTATTACTAATGATGATAATAATTTTCTTACTATTATGCCTAATGAAGATGAAATTTTTAAAATTCTTAATAGTATGAACATAGATTCTGTTGTTGGTCCGGAGAGTTTCACTACCAATTTTTCCAAAAATGTTGGTTTATTATTAAAAATGAACTGATTGAGGCTATGGTTAATTTTTTAATGGAAATCCATTTCCTAGATATTTCTAGCTCTTCTAATGCTCTCAAGAAAGATAACCAACTACTAGAGTGATTTTGGACCTATTAGTCTTTACACCTTCTTCAATAAGCTGATTTCCAAAATTCTTGCCAACAGGCATAGTCTTTAACTTTATAAGATTATCTCTCTCAACCAAACTGGTTTTGATAGAGGTAGATCTATTTTTGATAATATTTTACTTGCCCAAGAATTAATTTATGATTTAGATACTGAGACTAGAGGTCGAAACATTATTTTCAAATTAAATATTACCAAAGCTTTTGATAATATTGGATTTCCTTTTCCATATTCTAAATTTATTTGGGTTTTTGCTAAATTTTTCTTATTAAAAATTGTATTAATAATGTTTGGTTCTCTATTTTGCTTAATGGGGATGCTTTGGGCTTCTTTCCTTCTTCCCATGGCTTAAGATAAGGGGATCCTTCAACTCCTGCTTTATTTATTATAGATGTTGAGTACATATCTAGGAGCATCAATGAGTTATTCTTAAATAATCCTAGTATGTACTACAGAACTTTTGGTGGTCTTCCTTTTTCCCACTTAAGCTTTGCAGATGATTTTATTATTTTTTGTGATGCTTCTATTCATCATATCAATAACCTTGAGATTTTCTTAAATAAATTTGGTAGAGAAAGTGGTCTTTCTAACAATGATAACAAAAGCTATTTTATTACTTCTTCAAGTATCTAATAATAATAATTCAAATCACATATCACTAATTTTAAACATCAATACTTACCTCTTAAGTACTTGAGTGCTCCTCTTTTTAAAGGTCCAAAATGATCCCACCTTTTTGATGAGTTAATTCAAAAAATTTTAAATAAAATTTTTGTTTGGGAATTCCATTTACTTTCCTTTCGTTGCAGGCTTACTGTTCTTAAAAGCACTCTCAATTTAGTCCCTCTTTATTTGATTCAAACTATTATTCCAACAAATTCTACTCTTATTAGAATTAATTGCATGCTTAATAAATGGTTTTGGTGGTCCAATAATTCTAATAAGAGAATGCATTGGACTTCCTAGCATAAATTTTGTGGTCATTTGGGTGAAGGTGGTCTTGGCTACAAACCTATTCATGAAGCTATCAATGCCTTCTCTCATAAGCTCTGGTGTAATTTTAGAAAGAATGATTGCCTTTGGGCTAAGTTTATGAAAAAAATATATTTCCAAGGTAAACACCCTCTTACCTGTGCTTATAAAGTTGGCAACTCTCTAGTTTGGAAATGGCTTTGCTCCATTAAATGGGTTATTTAATCTTTAATATATTGGGGTATTCATTCAGGTCTTCTTTTGGCAAGACAATTGGATTGACAATGGCTCTATTAACTCCCTTTTATCTACGCAGTCTACTTCTGCTATCAAAGTTAACTCTTTTTGGCTTAATAACTATTAGAATAAAAACAAACTTGAGAATGACATTCCTATTTCTTTTTTTGACAAGTTTTACAACATCGCTATCTTTTCTAATAAATCGGATCAAATTCTTTTCAAGCTCTCTTACAATGGTGATTTCATTCTTAGAGAGGTTTGGAATTTTATTAGAACACCTCTAATGTTTTCATTAAACTTTGGAACAATATCATTCCCATTTTGTATTCTATTTTAGCTTGGAAGATTTTGAATAACTCATACCTGTTGATTCTTTACTCTAGCTTAAAGGGTTTTTTTTTACCTTCTAAGTGTTATTGTTGCTTTCATATTGAAAATGTTAATCATGTTTTTGTCAATGGTACTATTGCCTCCAAACCTTGGATATGGCATGATGATTTATTTAACACTAACTATTTTCATGGCTCTCTTTCGTTATATCAACTTCTTGAAGTTTGTTTCTCAAAGTTTTAATTGCTATTGCCCATATTTGGTTCATTTGGATGGATATAAATGATGCTAAATATCGTGGTATCCTATGAACCATAAAAGGATCCTTGCTAGAACTAAAAAAAAAGTCCATGCTTTGTTTAATGCAAATTTAATTAGTAATCTTCACTTTAAAGGTTATAAATTTATGGCTAAAAAATTGGGTATCACTTTGCATGATGATCCTTCCTACAAGAGTATTAGGATGATACATTGGATAAATCCTAAAGAAAATTTTCTTAAGATCAATATTGATGGTTCTGTTTCCCCAAAAAAATATGGTTGTGGTGGAATTCTTAGAGATTTTAAAGGTAGTGCCATTTGTGCTTTTGCCTACCCCCTTAAAGCTTGTTTTGTTATTTATGCTGAGCTCATGGCTATTAACAAAGCTATTGATAATTGTTTAAGCAAAGGACTCTTTGATATTTGGATTGAAGTTGATGCTCTTCTTTTACTTTATATGCTCAATAATAATAAAAAATGGGGAATGCTGACTTATCATATCTTTGTAATCACACTAAAAAGCTTCTTTCTCAAGTTTGCTATAAAAATTTTCACATTCTTCATGAAGGTAATGCTTGTGCTGATTTCTTGGCTAATTTGGGAGGGGAATTAAATGAACTCACTTTATTTGATAACCATAGCTTACCTAAGCATATGCGTGGTCTGGTCAATCTAGATAACACTAGACTGCCTTACCTCATAATTTAACATTCTACTATTTTGTTGATCTTTTTTTATGGTGGTTTTATTCAAACTATTTTTTGGTTGTTTATTTCGTGCTTCCCTCACCAGGAAGTGGTTTTTGCTGAGTTTATTTCTATACTTAAATCCCTTTCCTCTTAACCTCATTCTATACTTGATAGACCCTTTTTTGGGTTGTAGTGGTTATAATTGATTTCCCTATACTCTAAGACTGGTGGTTTTCTTTCTGTGGCTCATGCTATGTTTCTTTTCTCACACAACTAGTGATTTTTTTAGGGTCTCTAATTTGGTTGTGGTTGAGCCCATTTTTGGCCTACCCCTTTTATTAATGAATGTTGGGTTTGCCTCACCTTTTTATTGGCTATGGCCTTTAATTTGATTGGTCGCTATGGTTGGCTCTACTAGTTGCTATTTGCTTCTTCCATTTTCTGGTTATTTTTGGGTGATTATTTTTTCATGGCTACTGTTGGCCTCTTCTGGCTTGGCATAGTTTTGGGTTTTTTGGTGGTTGATGTTCTCCTTTCCTGGTTTGCCTTAGGGGCTTCTGCTGGTTGGTTTCCCTTCTACCTTGTGGATAGAAGGTAGTTGTTCTGTGGTTGTTGTCTTCCTATTTTTTCCTTTGTGGTGATTGTCCGCTCTTTGGGAATTGGAAAGGGTTTTGTTTTCCTTTGGCCTTGTTCCTTATAGTTTCTTTGCTGGTTGGGTGGTTTTCGGCCTTTATTAGGTTTACCACATTTCTTCTTATTTTAGAGATCTCCAGTGGGTTGTGGCTTTGTATGTTGTTGTTCTTTCCCTTTTTTGGGCTCTATTCTTTTATTGTCTATTTGGTTGGTTTTTTTGACTTGGCTATTTTGGTTATTGGGTTGGTTGGTTGGGTGGATGTGTTGGCTATGTTTGATGGTTGGTTTAGGTGCTTTTGGTGGGTCTCTGGTTGGGTTTTCACTCTGGGTTGGTATCCTCTTTGCGGTACTTTTCCTTTGCTTTTGTACCTAGTTTGGGTGTCACTTTTTCTGCCGCTCTGATTTCTCTTGCCACTCATCCTATTGGTTGCAGGCCTAGGTGGTTTTATTGGCTATTTTTTTGGTGGAGGATATGAGTTCTTGTGGTTTTTTTGGTCCTATTTTAGGACTTGTTGTTCAAGGTTAGCCACTTGAGGGGTTTTTTGGGGTTGTTGTCTTACCTTGGATGCTTGTGCTGTGGCTTGACATTTTGGGATTTATGTTGGCTATTTTAGGACTTGTTGTTCAAGGTTAGCCACTTGAGGGGTTTATTTGGATCTCCTTATTTCTTGATATTTCCCTCTTGGTTGGTGGTGGTGGATTTGTTATTCTTTTGGCTGCCTTTGTGGTGGTTTTGATGGTAATTTCTGGATACCATCTAGGCCACTCTGATAACGCTTTCCTCTCTCTGCTACTGCTTATCTCCTACTATTTTGCTATTTGGGTGGAGGTTTTGCTCTTGGATTTGGATTGTTAGGGCTCTGGAGATAGTTGTGGGTTATTCTTTTGCCTTTGGGACTGTTTTGCTCGATTGTGTTGTTCCCCCTATTAATGATAATTGTCTCTTTTTTCATGTTTCTCTTCCTATTGGTGGCGCTTCGGTGGAGTTACTGCTTGATTTATTTTAGCTTGGCCAATGACCCTATTGTAACTTCTAGGATGTTGGCTTTAAGTGATTAGTTTATTGTGGGTTTTGGTTGGTGGGTTGGCTGCTGGTTGGCAGCTAGCTGGCTATTTTTCTTTATTTGTTTGGTGCAGGAACTGGATCACTATGGACTATTTTGCCATGGATAGTTGCTTAAATTGTGTATGCTGGCTATGATGGCCATGATGTTTCCTCAAATCTTCTCTCTAGTTGGTAGCATGTTTACTTTATCTTTTTCCCTTGAGCTATGACCATTGTCATTATAGTGTTTTGCATATTTATTTTGAAGGTTGGAACTTCACAGATGGAATGATCTTTACTTAGTCAACTCAAGTATAGTTGATGTGGATCTTGCTTATCTTGACTTCTCAAAGGGATCATGAGCTGCTGCTGATTAGACTTTTTACTGCTTTCTTGAGTTATATTAGTCTTATTTTGGGTTTTGCTCAGTTGCTTTTAACGTATTGTATTTGCTCTTTAATTTTTTTCCATTGTACTTGGAAGGGGATTTAGCTCTTTAGGTTTCTTGTAGCTCTGTGAGTAGTAGAACTTTGAGTTTTACCCCTTTTAAGGACATTGTAACCTTTATTTCTATGGTAATAAAATTCTAACTTTCCTTAAAAAAAGCTCTAAACACTAAATGCCAAACCCAGAACCCTAAACCCTAAACTAACCCTAAATCGTAAAAAGCTAAAAACCTAAACCTAAATAAAATAAAACCTAAAAATAAATAAATAAAAAATACCTAAACCAAATGAAATAAAATTAAAATAAAACCTAAAAAACCTAAACCTAAACCTAAACCTAAATAAAAATAAAATAAAAATAAAACTAAACTAAAATAAAATAAATAAACCTAAACTAAACTAAATAAAATAGAAAATCTAAATAAAAAACCAAACCTAAACTAAAAAATATAAAATCCTAAAATAAAATGAAATAAAAACCTAAACCGAAAAATAAACCTAAAAATAAATAAAAAATAAAACCTAAACCCTAAATAAAAAAACCCAAACCTAAAACAAAAAAATAAAATAAACCTAAACCTAAACTAAAATAAATAAAAACCTAAACCTAACTAAAATAAACCTAAACTAAATAAAATAAAATAAACTAAAACCTACTAAAAAAATAAAACCAAAATAATCCTAAAATAAAACCTAAAACCTAAAACCAAAAAAACCTAAACCTAAAATAAAAAAAAAAAACCTAAGCCTAAAAATAAAATAGAAATAAAACTAAACTAAAAAAAATAAACCTAAACCTAAAATAAACCTAAAAATAAATAAATAAAACCTAAACTAAAATAAATAAACTTAAAATGGAAAATAAAACTAAATATAAATAAAATAAATCTAAAATAATTAAAATAAAATAAACTAAATTAAATAATAAAACTAAATAAACTAAATAAACTAAATAAACCTATACCGGGTTTACATAATTAAAACCCAAACCTAAAATAAACCTACTAAACTTAAACCACAAAACCTAAAACCACAAACCCAAACTAAAAAAAACTTAAACCCTAATACACCCTAAACCCTTAATCCTAAACCAGACCATAACCCTAAAATAAATCCTAAAACCTAAACCCAAACCTAAACTAAATAAAACTAAAAAATAAATAAAACAAAATAAAACCTAAACTAAAACTAAAACTTAAACTTGAAATAAATAACTAAAATAAAATAAAATAAAAATAAAAAACTAAACTAAACTAAAATAAAAAAATATAAACTAAATTAAAATAAAATAAAATAAACATATTTTAAAAAAAAACCTAAAATAAACCCTAAACTAAACTAAACCTTAGGCCCTGACCTACCCTAAACCAAGCATAAACCCTACCTACAATCAGATCCTAAGGCCACCTAAACCCTAAAGCCTAAACAAACCTAAACTTAAACTAAATAAAACCTAAAAATAAAATAAATTAAAAAAGCTGGCTAAATAAATAAATAACTAAAAAAAACCTAAAACTAAACCTAAACCTAAACCTAAACTAAAAACCTAAAAAAAATAAATAAAATAAAAATAAATAAACTAAAATAAATAAAATAAATAAAACAAACTAAAAAAACAAAATAAACCTAAAATAAAAAAAAACATAAATAAAATAAAACTAAATAAAATAAAATAAAATAAACCTAAAATAAAAGTAAAAAATAAAACTAAATAATAACTGCCTAAAAATAAACCTAAATAAATAATAAATAAAACCTAAACCCTAAACTATAAAAAAACCTAAACCTAAAATAAACAAAATAAAATAAACCTAAACCTAAACTAAAATAAATAAAACCTAAACCTAAACCTAAAATAAAGTAAACTTAAACCCTAAATTAAATCAAATAAAAAACTAAAATAAACCTAAACCTAAACTAAAAATTAAAACCAAAAAAATACTTAAAATAAAACCTAACCTAAACCTAAAATAAAAATTAAAACTTAAACCTAAAACTAAAATTAAAATAAAACTAAAGTAAAAAAAACCTAAACCTAATCCTAAAATTAAATTAAAATAAAACCTAAACTAAAATAAATAAACCTAAAATAAAGTAAACTAAATAAAACTAATAAAATTAAATTAAATAAAATAAAAAAAATAAAATAAACTAAAATAAATAAAAATAAAATAAATAATCCTAAAACCTAATTTGAATTTAAAAAAAAACCCTAAACTTAAAATAAACCTGAAACCATAAACCTAAACCATAAAACCCTAAACCTTAAACCTTAAACCTTAATTGCAAAAAAACCATAAACCTTAAACCCTAAACCCTAAACCCTAAACTAACCTAAACCCTTAACCCTAAATCCTAAACTAACCCTAAACCCTAAACCCCCTGCAACCCTAAACCCTTAAAACCTAAACCTTCTAACACTAAACCTAAACCCTAAACCTAAACTTATTTTTAACTTTTTTGGCTTTATGTTTTTTACATCTAGCTTTTGGGTTGGTCAGTGGTTGCTACACAGTGGTTCTATCTTTCTAGCATGGGTTGGCTTGGCAGCTTTGTTGGTTGTTGTCTTCTCTGCCTTGTTACTCTGATTATTAGTGGAGGAGATGGTTTCTGCTCTGGCTTTATTCTATTTTCTGCACTAGTTGATTTATTGGCTCTCCTCTTGAACATGAATTACTTTTTGCTAGTTTTTGATGGTTGGATGGGTTGCCTTCCTAGTGGGAACTGTTGTTGGTTGTTGCCTTCCTGAACCTTCTTTTGTAGAATTTTTTGGCTACTTTTTTGGGTTTGCCTCCTAGTTCCTTGTTGTTTATTACTAGATCCTTCTTTTGCCTTCATTTTGCATTTGGTAATTCTCTTGAGATTAGCCTCTACCAGGTGCATTGTTTGTAGCACATTTTTCATTATTATTATGCTTCCTGTCGGGTTAGTTTTTGTTTCTAGGTAAGTTTAGTTTTTTGGCAAGTTCTGGCTAGCTACGGTTGTTGCCTTTCTATGGTTTCTAAGCTTCTTTTGGACTTCTATTGTATGGTGCTTTGTTGGTTTTCTTCTTTTCCTTGTCTATTGGATATGCTTTCTTTATTGGGTACTTATTATGGGATATTCTCTTGTGGTTTCCTTCTGGGTGATTTACGTAGCTGGTTTGGTTAGAGGAATTTCAGTTGTCCTTGGAATCTTGGTCAGTTGATTTTTTTTTCCTTGTTGGTCTTTTCCTTATCCTTGGACAATTTGTTGGTGCATTTTACTATGCTGACCGAACCTTTGTTGATCATTTTGGATTTTTGGTTTTTGGTGGTTAGTGGCTAACTTTGGCCCCCTTTTGTGTATTTTGTCTTATTGATTTACCTTGTATGCAACTTTTGTTTTTTCTTGATTGATGGTTTCATTTTACTTATTTAGTCATTTATGGTTGCTCACCTTGGTTTGGCATGGTGACTACTACTTATTGGGACTTTGGCTTGAGGGATCCTATCTTGGTTTTGTTAGATGTTTCTCTATTAATTGGCATGGGTCTGGTGCTTGCTGACTGCTAGTTCTAGGTTTTCCCTTATTTGGAGCTTGGATGGGTATTTGGATAATGGCTATTGTTGGTGTTCTGACTTTGTTCTAGCCTCTCTTTGGATTATTGTGATTAGTCTATTGTGGTTTTTGTTTGGTGGTTTGCCTGCTAGCTGGTTACTTGCTGGTTGCTCTTTGTTAAATGGTGCAGGATCTAGAACTCTATAGACTAATGGCCTTGGATGTTTGTTTATATCAGGTATGCTGGCTATAATGGATTTGATGTTTCTCACCTCATCTCTCTGGTTGGTAGCATTACATATGATTGAAACCCTTCTTATGAAGTTTGGTTGTCATATGTATTGTTAACCTTGAGATGATCAGAGCTTTATCATTCTCGGTCTCTCATTTTCCTCTCTTTATCCATATCCTTTTTAGCTATGACTTTTGTCATTGTAGTGTGTTGCAGATTTCTTTTACAGGTTGGAACTTTATAGAGGGAATTATCGTTACTCAGTCAACCCAAGCATTATTGCTGTGGATCTTGTTTATCTTGCTTTCTCAAAGAAATCATGAACTATTGTTGACTCGTTCTTTTATTGTTTTCTAGATTTGTTTTAGCCTTACTCTGTGTCTTTTTCTCTTATGCATTTTAGCTATTGTACTCGCTATTTTATTTTGTTTTCTTTTTCTCTTAGAATTTTAGAGCTTTATGCATTTTAAGGACATTGTATCCTTTCCTTCTATGGTAATAAAATTCTAACCTCCCCCCCTCCCATAAAAAAACCCTAAAACCCTAAACAACCTTATACCCTAAAACCCTAAACCCTAATCCCTAAACCCAAACCCTAAACCCTAAACCCTAAAAACCTTAAACCCTAAAGCATAAACTCTAAAACCTAAACCATAAACCCTAATCATAAACCCTAAACCCTAAAAGCATATAACCTAACACCCTAAACCCTAAACCCTAAACCCCAAACCATAAACCTAAACCTAAAGTAACTAAATAAATTAAAAATAAACCTAAACCCTAAAACCTAATAAACCTAAACCTAAACCTTAAGAATGGACAAAACCTTGACAATATGAACATCACCGTCAACCAGGCTAAGTCTAGATCTAGCGGTGGAGGCGAAGGCTGAGGTGGATGTTATCGTAGTGGTGGTGGGGGATCTGGAGGTGTTGGTGTATTTGGAGGTGGTGGTCGGAGTAATGGTGGTTATGGAGGTGGGAGGACCAACGGAGGTTATAACACGGTGGCGAGGGAGATCATGGATATGATGGTGGATCCCACTACTCGAGAGTGGTGGTTATTATGGGGCGAAGAAACTAAGAACGGCTGATCTATGGAACTATCATTACACTAGAGATGGTTCAACTAATCTAGGGTTTTTGATTTGCTCTCTGTGTGCTCAATTTTGATCTATGTAGTCTCTTGTGTCTTCGAAAACTTAGAGTGTTACTTGGTTGATGAAATCGAAAAGAAGAATGTTGAATCTGAATTTGATCTATATTCCAAAAAAAAAAAAATCGAAAACCCTAAACCCTAAACTAAAACATAAACCTTAAACCTAAAACTTAAACACAAAATACAAACCTAAACCTAAACCATAAACCTAAAACCCTAACCCTAAACCATTAAACTCTAAACCCTAAATCATAAAACTAAACCCAAACCTAAACCCTAAACCCTAACCCCTAAACCCTAAACCCTACCCAAACCCTAAACCCTACTAAACCCTAACCCAAAAGCTAAAACTTAAACCTAAAATAAATAACCTAAAATAAAATAAATAAATAAACTAAACCAAAATAAAATAAAAATAAATAAAATAAAAATAAACCAAAATATAAAACCTAAACTTAAACCTAAAGACTAAATAAAAATAAAACTAAACTAAATTAAAATAAAGCCTAAACTAAACTAAAAAATGAAAGATAATTAAAATAAAATAAAATAAAATAAAATAAAATATAAAACTAAATAAAACCTAAACCTAAAAAATAAAAAAATAAGTAATAAATAAAACTTAAATCCTAAACCAAAGCCAAAACTAAAAAATAAATAAAATAAACCTAAACTAAACTAAAATAAACTAATAAATAAATAAACCTAAACCTAAAATAAATTAAACCTAAACCTAAAATAAAACTAAATAAATAAAATAAACTAAAATAAACCTAAACTAAACTAAAAAAATAACATTAAAATAAACCCAAATAAAACCTAAATCCTAAACTTAAAATAAAATTAAAACCTAAACTTATAAAATAAAATTAAAAATATAAACTAAAAATAAACCTAAAACCTAAACCTAAAAATAACTAAAATAAAAAAATAAATAAATAAAATAAATAAAAAACTAAATAATATAAAATAAACTTAAATAAAATAAAATAAACTAAAATAAATAAATAAACTAAATAAACCTAAAATAAGTTTAATTCAAAAATAAAAATAAAACAATAAAATAAAAATAAACCCCTAACAAACCCTACCTACTAAACTCTAAACCTACCTAAAACCTTAAACCCAAACCCAAAACCCTAAACCACAACCCACCCTAAACCCTACCCTAACCTAAACCCTAAACCCTAAACTAAAAAACTAAACTAACTAAGATAAAAAAAAAAATAAAATAAATAAGAGATCTAAATCTATGTAAAATACAAAAAAATAAAATAAAATAAAACCTAAACTAAACTTAAATAAACCTAAATCAAAATAAAATAAAATAAAATAAAATAAACTAAAATAAAATAAATAAAAATAAAATTAAAATAAATAAAATAAACTTAAAATAAAAAAACCTAAAATAAAATAAACAAATAAAATAAAATAAAATAAACCTTAATTTGATAAAATAAAACTATATAACCTAAAACCTAAAATAAACCAAAAAAATAAAATAAAACCAAAACCTAAACTAAAAGACCTAAACTTAAAATAAACAAAATAAAATAAATAAACCTAAACTAAAATAAACTAAAATAAATAAAATAAAATAAACCTAAAATAAACTAAACCTAAACTCTAAACTAAATAAAATTAAATAAACTAAAATAAACTAAACTAAACTAAAAAAATAAAACCTAAAATAAACCTAAAATAAAATGTGAAACCTAAACCTAAAATAAAATAATAACCAAACAAAACCTAAAAATAAAATAAAATAAACCTAAAAAATAAAATAAAATAAAACTAAACTAAAGTAAACATAGACCTAAACCTAAACTTCAAAAAATAAACTAAGATAAAACCTAAACTAAAATAAATAAACTAAATAAAATAAAAAAAACTAAAAATAAAATAAAAATAAAGAAACTAAAATAAATAAAATAAACTAAATAAATTAGTAAACCTAAACCTAATTTGCTTTTTTGAAAAACCCTAAACCCTAAACCTTAAACCCTAAAAAACCCTAAACCATAAACCCTACACCTTAAAAAACCCTAAACCCTAAACTCAATTAAACCCTAAACCCTAAACCCCCATTCAACTCTAAACCTAAAACCCTATAACCCTAAATCCTAAACCCTAAACCCTAAACCCTAAACCCTAAAGCTTAAAAACTAAACCCTAAACCCTAAACCCTGAACCCTAAACCCTAACCCTAAACCTTAAACCTTAAACCCTAAACCCTAAACCCTAAACTTATTTTCACTTTTTGGCCTGAGTTGGGTTATGTTTTTGACCGCTATATTTTGGGTTGGCCTGGTGGTTGCTACCCGGTGGTTCCTTTTTAGCCTGGGTTGGCTTTGTTTTTTCGGCCTTATGGCTATTGTCTTCTCTGCATTGTTACTCTGGTTGCTGGTGGATGACATGTTTCTACTCTACCTATATTTTATTTTTTTGCATTGGTTGGTTTATTAGATCTCCTCTTAAACTCAAATTACTTTTTTCTAGTTGATGGTTTCATTTCTGAGCTATTTAGTCATTTGTGGTCACTCACCCTGGTTTGGCTTGGTGATTTCTACTTGTTAGGACATTGGCTTGAGGGCTCCTATCTTAGTTTGGTTGGTTGTTTCTCTTTAGTGCTTGCTGATGGCTGGTTCTAGTTTTCCTTGGTTTTGAGCTTTGATGGGTATTTGGATAACGATTGTTGTTGGTTTTCTGACTTTGTTCTAGCCTCTCTCTATGTTATTATGATTAGTTTGTTGTAGTTTTTGTTTGGTGGTTTGGCTTTAGATGGTTGCTGGCCAATTGCTCTTTGTTTAATGGTTAAAGATCTAGAACTCTATGGACTGCTGGCCTTGGATGTTTGCTTGTATTAGATATGTTGGCTATGATGCCTTTGATGTTACTCACCTCTTCTCTTTGGTTGGTAACATTACATATGATTGTAACCCTTCTTTATCAAGTTTGGATGCTCATATGTATTGTTGCCCCTTGCAATGATCATAACTGAGCCTGAGCATTCTCTTTCTCAGCTCTCTCCTTTTCCTTCTTTTATCCTTATCCTTTTTAGCTATGACTTTTTCCTTTGTAGTGTTTTACAGATTTCTTTTACAGGTTGGAACTTTACATAGGGAATGGTCATTTCTCGGTCAACCCAAGTGTTGTTACTATGGATCTTGCTTATCTTGCTTTCTCAAAGATATCATGAACTACTGCTGAATCATGTTTTTATTATTTTCAGGATTTATTTTAGTCTTACTCTGTGTATTTTTCTGTTATGCTTTTTAGCTATTCTATTTTCTCTTTTGTTTTATTTTCTTTTTCTCATGTACTTAGATGGGAGTTTAGCTCTTTAGGTTTCTTGTAGCTCTGAGAATAATAGAATTTTAGAGCTTTAGCCCTTTTAAGGACATCATATCTTTTCCTTTTATGGTAATAAAATTCTATCTTTCAAAAAAAAATCCTAAACCCTAAACCCTAAACCCTATGCCCTTAACCCTAACCCTAACCCTAAACCATAAACCTTAATCCCAAACCCTAAACTTAAACCTAAAGTAACTAAATAAACTTAAAAATATATCTAAAACCTACAACATAATAAATCGAAACCTAAACCAAAACCCTAAGAATGGGCAGATCCTTGACGACAGGAACATCACCATCTAAAAGGCTCAATCTAGATCTGGCGGTGGAGGTGAAGGCGGGCGGCTTATCAAGTGGTGGTGGGGATCTAGGAGGTGCTAGTGGATATGGAGGAGGTGGTCAGAGCAGTGGTGGTTTTTGAGGTGAGAGGAGCGACGGAGGTTACAGTCGTGGTTGTCACAGAACGAGAGATCGAGGATATGATGGCGGATCCCGCTGCTTGAGAGGATGGGGTGGTTCTGATGGGAACTGGAGAAATTGAAGAACCACTGATCTGATCTACTGCATATGGAACAATCTCTTTACAACAGAGACAGTTCTAGTTATCTAGGGTTTTGATTTTCTCTATGCGTGCTCATTTTTTATCTATGTTGTCGCTTGTGTCTTAAAAAACTTGGTGTGTTACTTGGTTGATGAAATAAAATATAAGAAATGATGAATCTGAATTTGTTCTCTGTTGAAAAAATAAAACAAAAACACCAAACCCTAAACTAAAACTTGAACCCTAAACCAAAAACCTAAACCCTAAACCCTAAACCCTAAAAACCATAAAACCCTAAACCCTAAACCACAAATCTTAAACTGTAAATCCTAAAATAAAAAACCTAACCCTAAACCCTAATCCCTAATACCTAAACACTAAACTCTAAAACCCTAAACCATAAACCTAAACCCAAACCAAAATAACTAGCTAAACCCTAAACCCCAAATAATAAACCTAAAACTAAATAAAAGACTAAACTAAAATAAAATAAAATAAAAACCTAAAAAAACCTAAACCCAAAAACATAAACCTAAAGAAAATAAAATAAAAATAAATGAAACTAAACTAAAATAAAATAAATAAATGCTTAAACTGATTAAAAATAAAATCTAAATAAAATAAAACTAAACCTAAAATAAAAATAAAATAAACCTATAAAATAAATAAAACTAAAATAAACACATGAACCTAAAATATACCTAAACCCTAAACCAAAAATAAATAAAATAAACATAAACTAAACTAAAATAAATAAACTAAACCTAAACTTAAAATAAACTAAACCTAAACTAAATAATAAAATAAATAAAAATAATCCTAAACTAAATTAAAATATAAACCTTAGATAAACCTAAATTAAAAAAAAACATAAAATAAAATAAAAATATAAACTAAACCTAAAATAAAATAAAACCTAAACTAAATAAATAAAAAATAAACTAAACTAAACCTAAAACTAAACTAAAGCATCAAATAAATAAACTAAATAAATAAACCTAAATACATAAAATAAAATTAAATAATAAATAAACTAAACAACCTACTTATAAAAACTTAAAATAAATTTTAAAAAAATAATACTACCCAAAACCCTAAAACCATAAACCCTAAACCCTACTAAACTGACAACCACTATTATCTGACCAACCCCACCTAACTACAAAAACCAAATATAAACTGACTAAATAAATAAAATTCAAATAAATAAATAAAACCTAAAACCTAATAAATAATAACCTAAATGAAAAATTAAAATTAAAATTAAAACTAAACCTAAAAAAATATAAGAAACCTAACATGAACCTAAAGATTAAAATAAAATTTAAACCAAAATAAATAAAATAAATAACTACCAAAATAAACTAAACTTACTTAAACCTAAAAATTAAACTAAATAATAAATCTAAACTAAAATAAATAAACATAAAATAAATAAACTAATCTAAATAGAAATAAAATAAAAATAAACCTAAATAAAAATAAAATAAAAATTAAACTAAAATAAATAAAAAATAAACTAAACTAAAATAAAATAAATAAATACTTAAACGTAATTAAAATAAAAATCTAAATAAAATAAAAATAAAATAAACCTAAAATAAAACTAAATAAAACTTAAAACCTTAACCTAAAATAAAACCAAAACCCTAAACTAAAAAAAAACCTAAACCAAAATAAAAAAATAAAATAAACATAAAACTAAATAAATAAAAACCTAAACTTAAAAAAATAAACTAAACTAAACAAATAAATAAATAAAATTAAATTAAATAATCCTAAACCTAAATTAAAAAAATAAAACCTAGATAAACCTATTAAAACCCAAAACCTAAAAAAAATAAAAAAATACATAAATAAAACTAAAAAAATAAAAATATGTAAACATAAAATAAATTAAAATAAACTAAACTAAAAAAAACCTAAACTTAAAGATTAAAATAAATAAAAAACTAAAGATAAATAAACCTAAAATAAATAAAACTAAAATAAAATACTAAATAAAATATAAAAATAAAATAAAATAAATAAAAAAAATAAACTAAAAAAACCTAAACCTACCACTTTAATTAAAAAATAATAAAAATTAAAAACTAACCCTAAAACCCAAAAACCAGGCCAAATAAAACCCAAACCTCCCTAAACCCTAAAACCCTAACCTAATAAAACCACTAAACCCCTAAAAACCTAAACCTAAATAACCTATTTAAATAATAAAATAAAATAATAAAATTAAATAAAACCTACTAAATAAAATATAAACCTAAACAATATTAAAATAAAAATAAATAAAAAAAATAAACCTCTTAAAAACTAAACTAAAATAATAAATAAAACTAAATAAAATAAATAAAAGGTTATAAAATAAAATAAAATAAACTAAAATAAATAAAATAAAATAAACCTAAACCTACTGGTTTATTTAAAAAAGTTTAAAATTTAAAATCCTAACCCTACCCAAAATAACCAACCTAAGCCTAATCACATACTAACCTACCTAACTTCTGACCCTACCCTAACCCTCCTAAACCCTAAACCTAAAAAAACCTAATAACCACTTAACCACAAATAAATAAATAAAAACTTAATAATAAACAATATAAACCTACTACCTAAAAATAAAAGATAAAATAAAATAATAAATAATAAATAAACCTAAAATAAACTAAAAATAAAATAAAATAAAAAAACTTTAAATAAAATAAAGAAAAACTAAATAAACATAAACCTAAAACTAAAACTAAAATAAAACCTAATTAAATAAAAATAAATCCTAAACCCTACTAAAAAAAACCTAAATAAACCTAAATGAAACCTAAAACTTTAACCTAAAGATAAAATAAAAAAAAATCAAAATAACAAATTAAACCTAACAAAAATAAAATAAAAAATAAACTATAAAATAAACATAAACCTAAACTAAACCTATCAAAATTAAAATAAAACCTAAAATAAATAAAATAAAATAAAAATAAAAAAATAAATCTAAATAAATATTAAAATAAAAAAAAATAAACTAAATAAACCCACTGGGTTTCTTAATTTAAAAGAACCTAAAATAAAATAACTTACCCTACCCTAAACCCTAAACCATAAATACCCCAAACCCTAAACTAAACTCTAAACTAGGAAAACCCACCACAAACCTGAGACTTAAACCAAAACCAAAACCCAACTTTAAACCCTAAACCCTAAACTTTAAACCCTACTAAACCATCAATTAAACCTGCTAAACCTAAACCCTAAACCCTAAACCCTAAACCTACCACACCCATGCCCCCTAAACTTATTTTCACTTTTTGTCTTGAGTTGGGTTAAGTTTTTGACCTCTTGCTTTTAGGTTGGCCTGGTGGTTGCTATATGGTAGTTCTTGTCTTTCCAGCCTAAGTTGGCATTCTAGTGGTGGTGTTGTCTCTTCCTTATTACTGTTCTTTGGTGGTTGAGATTGTTTCTGCTCTAACTTTATTCTATTTTCTACACTGGTTTGTTTGTTGGCTCTCCTCTTGAACTCGAATTACTTTTTGTTAGTTTTTCATGGTTGGATGGGTGGCCTTCCTAGTGGGAACTATTATTGGTTGTTGCCTTTTTAGGCATTCTTTTGGAGAATTTCCAACCTATTTTTTTGGGGTTGCCTCCTAGTTCCTTGTTGTTTGTTGGATACTTCTTTTGCCTTGGTTTTGTGTTTGGTTATTCTCCTTGGATTAGCCTCTATTGGGTGCATTGTTTGCGGTTTATTTTGGTGTTATTATGCTTCTTGTCAGGTTAGTCTTTATTCTTGAAGTTTTGATTTTTTGGTCATTGAGTTGCTATTGTTGCCTTTCTATGGTGGTTGTGCTTCTTTTGGACCATTGTTGTGTGGTGCTTTATTAGTATTCTACTTTTCCTTGGCTGATGGGGATGCTTCATTTGTTCATTACTTATGATGGGTTGTTCTCTAGTGGCTGCCTTATGGTTGTTTTACTTAGCTAGTTTGGTTGGAGGAGTTTTAGTTGTCCTTAGAATCTTGGTTGGTTGATTTTTTCCTTGTTGGTCTTTTCCTTCTTATTGGAAAATTTGTTTGCCATTCTTTTGTGCTATCGAACCTTTGTTGATCCTTTTGTATTGAACTTTTTGGTTTTGGTGGTTTTATCTTTGGGGTGGATGCTTATCTTGGTGATTTATCTTGGTTGCATCTTATGTTTCCTCAATTGATGGTTTCATTTGAGTTGTTTATTCATTTGTGGTTGCTCACTAGTTTCTTTGTGACTGACTACTTGTTGGGACATTGTCTTGAGGGCTCTATCTTGGTTTTGTTGGTTATTTCTCATTAATTGGCATTGGTGCTTGTTGATGGCTAGTTCTAGTTTTCTTATGCTTTCTTTGGGCAAGGTTGTTGGGGTTGCTCTTTGTTTAATGTTGCGATCTAGAACTCTAGGATGGACTTGGAAGTTTTTCTTGTATCTATCTGGCTATGATGGCTTTGATGTTACAAACCTCTTCTCTCTGATTGATAGCATTATATATGATTGTAACCCCTCTTTATTAGGTTTGGATGCTCATATGTATTGTTGCCCCTTGAGATTACCCTAACTAAGCCTAAGCCTCCTCATTCTCAGCTCTCTCCTTTTCCTCTCTTTATCCTTATCCTTTTTAACTATGACTTTTGCATTTGTAGTGTTTTATAGATTTCTTTTACAGGTTGGAACTTTACAGAGGGAATGGTCATTACTTAGTCAAGCTAAGCATTGTTGCTATGGATCTTGCTTATCTTACTTTCTCAAAGGAATCATAAACTACTGCTGACTCATACTTTTACTATTTTCAGGATTTGTTTTAGTCTTACTAAAAGAAACTAAACTAAAATAAATAAAACCTCAACCTAAACTAAATAAAATAAATAAACTAAAAATAAACCTAAGACAAAACTAAAAAATAAAACCTAAAAATAAACCTAAAATAAAAACTTAAAACCTAAACCTAAAAATAAAATAAAAACCTAAACTTAAACCAAATAAAAAAAAATAAAACCTAAAATTAAAAAATAAAATAAAAATAAAACTATAAAAAATAAACCTAAACCTAAACTTAAAAAAAATAAAAATAAAAATAAACCTAAACTAAAATAAATAAATAAAATTAACTAAACTAAATAAAATAAAATAAATAATAAATATAAATAAAATAAACTAAATAAAAAATAAATAAACCTAATAATTTAATTTTAAAACTAAACCTAAAACCCTACCTGAGTAACTGACAAAAATAAACTTAAAACTAACCACAAACCATAAACCACTGAGCCCTAGGCTCTGGGCCCTAGGCCAACCCTGGGCCCTGGGCCCTGGGCCCTAAATCAAACTATAAACTCACAAAAATCTTAAACTAAAACAGACCACTACTAAATAAACTAAACCCTGGGCCACTGACATTACCACAAACCATGAGCCCTAAACCTAAAACTAAACCATAAAACCTAACCTAAAAACCTGCACCTAAACCCTAAAATAAACAACCATAAAAAAAAACCCCAAACTAAAAAAGCATAAAAGCTAAATCTCTAAACCCTTAACCATAAACCTCAAACCTTAAATCTAAACCTAAGGTAACTAAATAAATTAAAAAATAAACTTAAACCCTAAAACCTAATAAACCAAAACCTAAACCTAACCCCTAAGAATGGATAGAACCTTGACGGCAGAAACATCACCTTCAACTAAGCTTAGAATAGATCTAGCGGTGGAGGCAAAGGCGGAGGTGATGGTTATCATAATGGTGGCGGGGGATCTGGAGGTGCTTGTGGATATGGAGGCGGTTGTCGGAGCAGTCATGGTTATAGAGGAGGGAGAAATGATGGAGGTTACAGCTGTGGTGGTGACGGAGGGAGAGATCGAGGATATGATGATGGATTCCACTACTCAAGAGGCGTGGTTCTGATAGGAACTGGTAAAACTGAATAATGGTCGATCTGATCTACTGCATATGAAACTATGTCTTTACATTAGAAACGATTCTAGTTACATAGGGTTTTTGATTTGGTCTATTCCTGCTCAATTTTTATCTATGTTGTCGCTTGTGTCTTAAAAAACTTAGTATGTTACTTGGTTGATGTAATAAAAAAAGAAATGTTGAATCGAATTTGTTCTCTATTTAAAATCAAAACCCTAAACCTAAAATAAAACTTGAATTGACCCCTAAACTAGAAAACCTGGATGAAATCTAAATCACAAAACCAAAACCAAAACACTAAACCCTAAACTCTAAATGCCAAACCCTAAACCCTAAACCTGAAACCCTAAACTAACCCGAAACCCTAATAACCTAAGACCAAAAACTAAACTAAATAAAACTTGTAAATAAAATAAATAAAAAAACCCAAACAAAAATAAAATAAAGAATAAAATATAATAAAAACCTAAACTAGAACCTAAACTTAAACCTAAAAAGAAAATAAAATAAAATTAAAACTAAACTAAAATAAAATAAATAAAAACCTAAATTAAACTAAAAAATAAAAAACCTAAATAAAATAAAAAAATAAACATAAAATAAAAATAAAATAAACCTAAAATAAAAACTAATTAAAAATCTAAACCTAAAAAATAAACTTAAAAATAAATAAAAATAAAACATAAACCCAAAACTAAAAAAACCTAAATGTAAAATAAAAATAAAATAAACCTAAACCTAAACTATAATAAACTGAACCAAAATAAATAAAACCTAAACTAAATAAAATAAAATAAACTAATAATAAACCTCTGCCAAAATTAAAAAATAAAACCTAAAAATAAACATAAAATAAAAATTTAACCCTAAACCTAAAAAAATAAAATAAAAACATAAACCAAAACCTAAAAATAATAAATAAAATTGAATCATTAAAAATAAAATAAAAATAAACAAAATTAAAAAATAAACCTAAACTTAAACCTAAAATTAAAAAATAAACTAAAATTAAAAACCTTAACTAAAATAAATAAACCTAACATAAATAAACTAAACTAAATAAAAATAAAAATAAACTTAAATAAAATTAAAATATAAAATAAATAAAAATAAATAAGCTAAATGAACCAAAACCTACTAGTTTACTTAATTATTAAAAAATAAAAAAATTTAAAAAATTAAAATTAAAATTAAAAAAACCCTGACTGAAACCCTAAACCCTAAACCCTAAAACCCAAAACCCTAAACTATAAACCCTAAACCCTAAACCCTAAACCTACAACCCTAAACCCTAAATCCTAAACCCTAAACCTTAAACCCTAAAATACTAAAACCATAACCTAAACTAAATAAAACCTAAAAATAAAAACAAAATAAAATAAAAACTTAAACTAAAGCCTAAACCTAAACCTAAACTTAAAAATAAAATAAAATGAAAAATAAAAACTAAAATAGAATAAAATAAATAAAAGCCTAAACTAAACTAAAAAAATAAAATAAACATACAAATAAAAAACCTAAATGAAATAAAAACTTAAACCTAAAAAATGAACCTAAAAATAAAACCTAAAAAAATTAAAAAATAAAACCTAAGCCCTAAACTAAAAACAAAACCTAAACCTAAAATAAACAAAATAAAATAAACCTCAACCTAAACTAAAATAAACAAAACTAAAATAAATAAAATGTAAACCTAAACCTAAAATAAACTAAACCTAAACCCTAAACTAAATAAAATAAAACAAAAAACAAACCTTAACCTAAACTAAGAAATAAAACCTAAAAATAAACTTAAAATAAAAACCTAAAACCTAAACCAAAAAAAATTAAATAAAAATAAAACTAAGCTAAAAATAAACCCTAAACCCTAAACCTTAAAACATAAACCCTAAACCCTAAATTGTAAACCTTAAACCCTAAACCCTAAACCCTAAACACAAAATAACCCTAATAAACCTAAACCCCATCCCTAAACTTAACCTAAACCTAAACTAAACCTAAAATTCCAAACCCTAAACCCTAAACCCTAAAGCTGAAACACTAAACCCTAAACCCTAAACCTTAAACTTGAAACCCTAAACCCTAACTCTAAACCCTAAATACTAACATTATAAACCCTAAAACCTTAAACCCTAAACACTAAAGCCTAAAGCCTAACCCTAACCCTAAATTCCAAACCCTGAACCTAAACCTAAAGTAACTAAATAAATTAAAAATAAAACTATTCCCCAAAACCTAATAATCTAAACCTAAACTTGAACCCTAAACTCCAAACCCTAAACCTAAACTTAATGAAACTAAATAAATTAAAAAAAACCTAAACCCTATAACATACAAAACCTAAAGCTAAGCCTAAACCCGAAAAATGGGCAGAACCTTAACAGAAGGAACATCACCATCAACTAAGCTCAGTTTAGACATGGCGGTGGAGGCGAAGGAGGAGGTGGCGGTTATCAAAATGGTGGTGGGGGATCTAGAGGTGCTGGTGGATATGGAGGTTGTGGTCAAAGCAATGGTGGTTATGGAGGCGGGAAGAACGATGGAGGTTATAGCCGTTGTGGTGGTGGAGGGAGAGATCAAGGATATGATGGTGGATCTAGCTACTTGAGAGGTCAGTTGATGGGAGTTGGAGAAACTGAAGAACGATCGATCCAATCTACTGCTTATGGAACTGTGTCTTTATAGTAGAGATGAATCTAGTTATCTAGGGGTTTTAAGTTGCTCTATGCATGCTCATTTTCTAGCTATGTTGTCGCTTGTCCCTTAGAAAACTAGGTGGTTACTTGGTTGATGAAATCAAAAAGAAGAAATGTTTAAAATGTATTTGTTCTTTGCTAAAAAAAACCAAAAACACTAAAGCCTAAACTAAAACCTCAACCCTAAACTTAAAACCTAAACCTTAAACCCTAAACCTTAATCCCTAAACCCTAAACCCTAAACCCTAAAATCCCAAACCCTAAACCCTAAACCCTAAAACCTAAACCTCAAACCCTAAACCCAAAACCCTAATCACTAAACCCCAAACCTTAAACCCTAATCCTAAAACCCCAAACTAATCCTAAACCCTGAACCCAAAATCCTAAAAATCTAATAACATAAATCTAAACTAAATAAAACATAAAAAAAACCTAAACCAAAATAAAATAAAAAAATAAAATCAAAGAAAATCTTAAACTAAAACCTAAGCCTAAACCTAAACCTAAAAGGAAAATAAAATAAAAAATAAAAAATCAAATAAAATAAAATAAATAAAACTAAACCTAAAAAATAAACTTAAACATAAACCTGAACCTAAAAAATAACTAAAATAGAAATCCTAAACTAAAATAAATAAACTTAAATTAAATAAACTAAACTAAATAAAAATAAAAATAAAAATAAATCAAATAAAAATAATAAAATAAAATAAACTTAAACCTACTACTTAACTTAATATTATAAAAAAATAATAAAAAACTAAAAAAAACCATAACCCTAAACCATAAACCTTAAAACTAACCATAAACCCTAAACCCTAAACCCTAAACCCTAAAAATCCTAAAACCCTAAACACTAAACACTAAACATTGAATCCTTTAACCTATAACCTTAAACCCTAAACCCTAAACCCCAAACCCTAAACCCTAAACCCAAAACCCAAATCCCTAAAAGCCTAAAAACTTAAACTAAATAAAACTTAAAATTAAAATAAATAAATAAACCTCAACCTAAATAAAATAAAATAATAAAATAAAATAAATAGCTAAACTAAAACCTACACCTAAACTTAAACCTAAACTTAAACTTAAAAATAAAATAAATAAAAAATAAAAACTAAACTAAAATATAATAAATAAAAACCTAAACTAAATTAAAAAATAAAATAAGCATAAAACTAATAAAACCTAAATAAAATAAAAACTAAACGTAAAATAAAAATAAAATAAACCAAAAATAAAATAAAATAAAAACTAAATAAAAACCTAAACCCAAAAAATAAAACTAAAAATAAATAAATAAATAAAACCTAAACCATAAACTAAAAAAAAACCTAAAATAAACAAAATAAAATAAACTTAAACCTAAAACAAAAAAAAAACAAAACTAAAATAAATAAAACCTTAACGTAAACCTAAAATAAACTAAACCTAAACCCTAATCTAAATAAAATAAAATAAACAAAAATAAAGCTAGACCTAAACTTTGAAATTAAATCGAAAAATAAACCTAAAATAAAAACCTAAAACTTAAACCTAAAAAAATAAATTAAAATCCTAACCTAAACATCAAAAAATAAAACCTAAACCTAAAAAAGAAAATAGAAATAAAATTAAGCTAAAATATAAACATAAACTTAAACCTAAACCTAAAAAATAAACTAAAATATAAAACTTAAGCTAAAATAAATAAGCTAAACTAAATAAAAATAAAAAATAAAGCTAAATAAAATAAAAAACATAAAATAAACTATAATAAATAAAAAATAAACTAAATAAACCTAAACCTACTATTTTACTTATTTAAAAAAAACCCTAAAGCTAAAATAAACCCTAAACCCTAAACCCTAAAAATCTAAACCCCAAACCTTAAACCTTAAATCTTTAACCCTAAACCCTAAACTAACATAAACCCTAAACCCTAAACTGAACCTAAACCTTAAACCCTATACCCCCTACAATCCTAAACCCTAAACCCTAAACCCTACAACCCTAAACAAAACCCTAAAATCTAAACCCTCAAAACCCTAAACCCAAAAAACTAAACACTAAACCTTAAACCTTAAACCATACACCATAACTATAAACCCTAATCCCTAAACCATAAACTTATTTTCACTTTTTGGCCCGAGCTGGGTTATGTTTTTGACCTCTTGCTTTTAAGTTGGCCTGGTGGTTGCTACCTAGTGGTTGTTGTCTTTTTATCCTAGGTTGTCTTGGTTTTTTTTAGCTTAGTGGATGCTATCTTCTCTGGCTTGTTACTCTAGTTGCTGGCGGATGAGATGGCATCTGCCCTAGCTTTATTATGTTTTCTACACTACTTGGTTTATTGGCTCTCCTCTTGAACTTGAATTAATTTTGCTGGTTTTTCATGGTTGGATGTGTGGCCTTTCTAGTGGTTGGTTGTTGCCTTTCTAGGCCTTACTTTGGAGAATATTTTGGCTACTTTTTTAGGGATTTCCTCCTGGTTCCTTTTTGTTTATTACTAGATCCTTCTTTTGCCTTGATTTTGTGTTTGCTTATTCTCTTGGGATTAGCCTCTACTGGGTGCATTGTGTGTAGTACATTTTATGCGTTATTATGCTTCATGTCAGGTAAGTCTTTATTGCTGGGGAAGTTTGGTTTTTTGGCTGGTCGTGGCTAGTTATTTTTGTTGCCTTTCTATGGTGGCTATGCATATTTTGGATCTCTATTTTGTGGTGCTTTATTGGTTTTTCTCTTTTCCTTAGATGCTGGGGATGCTACCTTTATTGGTTACTTATGATGGGCTATTCTCTAGTGGTTGCCTTATGGCTATTTTACTTAGCTGGTTTGGTTGGAGGACTTTTAGTAGTCTTTGGAATCTTGGTTGGTTGATTTTTTCCTTATTGGTATGTTCTTTCTTCTTGGACAATTTTCTAGAGCCTTTTGTTTTGCTGGCTGAACCTTTATTGAACCTATTGGATTGGACTTTTTGGTTTATGGTGGTTGGTGGCTGCCTTTGGCCTTTTTTTGTGTGGCTATTTTATCTTCTAGTGATTTACACTGGCTACTGTATGTTTCCATCAGTTGATGGTTTTATTTCTGAGTTGTTTAGTCGTTTGTGTTAGCTCACCCTGGTTTAGCTTAATGACTGCTACTTGTTGGGACTTTGGCTTGAGGGCTCCTTTCTTGATTTTGTTGGTTGTTTATCTTTTAATTACCATGAGTCTGTTGTTTGCTGATGGCTGGTTCTAGTTTTCCCTAGTTTAGAGCTTGGATTAGTATTTAGATAATGGCTATTGTTGGTGTTCTGAATTTGTTCTAGCCTCTTTCTAGGGTATTGTGATTAGTTTATTGTAGTTTTTGTTTATTGGTTTGGTTGTTAGCTAGTTGCTGGCTGGTTGCTCTTTGTTTAATGGTGTAGTATCTAGAACTCTACGGACTGCTGGCCTTGGATGTTTGCTTGTATCAAGTATGCTGGCTATGATGGATTTGATGTTACTCACCTCTTCTCTTTGGTTTGTAGCATTACATTTGATTGCAAACCTTCTTTATGAAGTTTGGATGCTAATATGTATTATTCACCATTGAGATGATCCTAATTGAGCCAGAGCCTTCTCTTTCTCAGCTCTCTCCTTTTCCTCTCTTTATCCATATCCTTTTTAGCTATGACTTTTGCCTTTATAGTGTTTTGTAGATTTTATTTATAGGTTAGAACTTTACAAAGGGAATGGTCGTTATTCAATCAACCTAAGTGTTGTTGTTCTGGATCTTGCTTATCTTGCTTTCTCAAAGGAATCATGAACTCACTCATCCTTGTACTATTTTCAGATTTGTTTAGTCTTACTCTATTTCTTTTTCTTATGCTTTTATTGTTGTATTTGATCTTTGTTTTCTTTTCTTTTCCTAATGTACTTAGATGGGCATCTAGCTCTTTAGGTTTCTTGTTGCTCTAAGAGAAGTAGAATTTTAGATCTTTACCCCTTTTAAGGACATTGTACCTTTTCCTTTTATGGTAATAAAATTCTAACACCCCCCTTCCCCCAAAAAAACCATAAACCGTATGTCCTAAACCCAAAACCCTGAAAAGCTAAAAACCAAACCTAAATTAAATAAAAAATCCTAAACAAAAAAAAATAAAATAAAATGATAAAAAAACAAAAATCTAAAAAAAAAACTAAACCTAAAATAAAAATAAAATAAATCGAAAATAAAATAAAATAAAAATGAAATAACATCCTAAACCTAAAAAAAATCCTAAAATAAAACCTAAAAATAAATAAAAAATAAAACTTAAACCTAAAATAAAAATAAAATAAACCTAAACCTAAACTAAAAGAAACTAAACTAAAATAAATAAAACCTAAAGCTAAACCTAAAATAAACTAAACCTAAACAAAAACCTAAACTAAATAAAATAACATAAACTAAAAATAAACCTAAACCTAAACTAAAAAATTAAACTTAAAAAATAAACCTAAAATGTAAACCTAAAACCTAAACCTAAAAAAATAAAATAAAAACCTAAACCGAAACCTAAAAAAAATAAACATTAACCTAAAAATTAAAATAAAAATAAAACTAAACTAAAATATAAACCTAAAAATAAACTAAAATAAAAACCTAAAATAAAATAAATAAACTAAAATAAATAAACTAAACTAAAAAAATAAAAACCTAAATAAAATAAATTAAAATAAACTAAAATAATAATAAATAAACTAAATGAACCAAATAAACTTAAACCTACCTATTTACTTAATTTAAAAAATTAAAAAATTAAAAAATAAACTACCCTAAATAAACTAAACTAAACCTAAACCCTAAACCCTAAACTAATCCTAAAACCTAAACCCTAAACCATAAACCCTAAACCCTAAACCCTAACCCTATCCCTAAACCCTAAGCCTAACCTTAAACCATAAACCCTTAAACGTTAAACCCTAAAACCCTAAACTAACCCCAAAACCTAAAAACCATAAATCCTAAAACCTAACCCTAAACACTTAAACCCTAAAAATCCAAAACCTACCCTATAATACCCTAAACCCAAACTAAAACCTAAACCTAAACTAAATAAAACCTAAAAATAAAATAAATAAATAAATTATATAAACTAAATAAAATAAAATAAAATAAAAAAAAAACCTAAACTAAAACCTAAGCCTAAACCTAAAAATAAAATAAAATAAATTAAAATATAATATAAAAAAACCTAAACTAAACTAAAAAATAAAATAAACCTAAGAATAAAAAAACTTAAATAAAATAAAAACTAAACATAAAATAAAAATAAAATAAAACTAAAATAAAATAAAATAAAAACCAAAATCGAAAAAAATAAACCTTAAAATAAATCATAAAACTAAATAAAAATAAAACCCTAAACTAAAAAAAAAAAACCTAAACCTATAATAAAATAAAATAAACAAAATAAATAAACTAAACTAAACTAATATAAACTAAACTAAATTAAATAAAACCTAAACCTAAACTTGAAATAAACCAAACCTAAACCTAAATATATAAACTAAATAAAAGAAAATAAACTAAAAATAAACCTAAACCAAAACTAAACATTAAAACCTAAAAATAAACCTAAAATAAAAACCTAAAACCTAAACCTAAACCTAATAATAATAAATAAAACCTAAACCTAAAAAATAAAATAAAAATAAACTTGAACTAAAAATAAACCTAAACCTAAACCTAAAAAATAAACTAAAATAAAAAACCTTAACTAATATAAATAAAGTTAAAATCAATAAACTAAACTAAATATAAAAATAAAAAATAAACATAAATAATAATAATAAATAAAATAAACTAAATAAACCTAAACCTACTAGTTTAGTTTATTTAAAAAAAACTATAATCCCTAAACCCTAAACCCTAAAAAACTCTAAACTCTAAACCCTGAACCTTAAAAGCATAAACTGTAAAACTCAAAATCCTATACCCTATAC
The DNA here is from genome assembly GCA_021442155.1 of Cymbidium sinense. Taxonomy (NCBI): domain Eukaryota; kingdom Viridiplantae; phylum Streptophyta; class Magnoliopsida; order Asparagales; family Orchidaceae; genus Cymbidium; species Cymbidium sinense. The sequence continues at coordinate 374,550,749 of CM038214.1, read as the reverse complement.
CCTAACCCTAACACTAAACCCTAAACCTGAAACCCCAAACCCTAATCCTAAACCTAACTAAATAAATTAAAAAATAAACATAAACCCTAAAACCAAATAAACTATACCTAAACCTAAACCCAAAGAATGGGTAGAACTTTGATGGCAGGAACATCACCGACAACTAGGCTCAGTTTAGATCTGGCGGTGGAGGCGATGGTAGAGGTGATTGTTATCGCAGGGGTTATGGGGGATCATGAGGTGTTGGTGGAAATGAAGGTGGTGGTCGGATTAGTAGTGGTTATGGAGGAAGGAGTAGTGATAGAGGTTAAGGTTGTGGTGGTGGTGGAGAGAGAGATTAGGGATATGATGGTGGATTCTACAACTCGAGAGGGCAGGGTGGTTCTAATGGAAACTAGAGAAATTAAAGAATGATCGATCCTATCTGCTACATATGGTACTATATCTTTACAGTATAGACGGTTCAAGTAATCTATGGTTTTTTATTTGCTCTATGAGTGCTCATTTTTTATCTATGTCGATGCTTATGTCTTAGAAAATTTAGCGAGTTACTTAGTGGATGAAATCCAAATGATGAAATACTAAATCTGAATTTGCTTATAGTTAATAAAAACCAAAAACCCTAAACTAAAACCTGAACACTAAACCTAAAACTTGAACCTTAAACCCTAAACCATAAAAACCCTAAACCCTAAACCAAACCTAACCCAAACTAAACATAAAATCTAAATAAACTAAACCCAAAACCCTAAACCTAAACCTAAACTAAACCTAAAACCCTAAACCTAAAACCCTAAACCTAAACTCTAAGCCCTAAACCTAAACCTACAACCCTAAACCCTAAACTAAAACCTAAACCTACAACCTAAAAAACTAAACTAAAAAAAACCAAATAAACCCTAAAAACCAAACCTTAAACCTCAACCTTAAAATCTTAAACCTAAAAAGTCTAAACCCTAAATAAAGTAAACCCAAACCCTAAACCCCTTAAACCTAAAACCCTAAACTAACTTGACCCTAAACCCTAAACCTAAATCAGAATCCTAAACCTAAACCATAAACCCTAAATCATAACTAAACCATAAACCCTAAACCTAAAAACTTAAAACCCAAAACTAAAACCCTAAGCCCTAAACCCTAAAACTTGAAAACCTAAAACTAAACTATATAAATCCTAAAAATAAAATAAATAAAAAAACCTAAACCTAAATATAATAAATAAAATAAAATAAAATAAAAACCTAAACCTAAAAATACAATAAAATAAATTAATAAAAATAAACTAAAATAAAATAAATAAAAAACTAAACTAAATAAAAAAATAAAATAAACCTAAATATAAAAACCCTAAATAAAATAACAACTAAACAAAAAATAAAATAAATAAACCTAAAATAAAATAAAATAAAACACTAAATCTTAAACCTAAACCTAACTTAAACCCTAAATCCTAAACTCAAAGCCTTAAGCCATAAACCTAAAACCCTAAGGCTTAAACCCTAAACCCTAAACCAACCCTAGCCCTAAACTTAAACATTAAAAAACACTAATCCTTAAACCCTAAGCCCTAAAACCCTAAACCTAAACCAAAAACCCTAAACCCTAAACTCTAAATCCTAAACTAACCCTAAACACTAAACCCTAAACACAAATCCCAAAACACTAACCCAAAACCCTGAACCCTAAAAACCATAAACCTTAAAACCCTAAACCTTAAACCCTAATCCCTTAAAACCTAAAAACCTAAACCTAAACTAAATAAATCCTAAAAATAAAATAAATAAAAAACCTAAACTTAAATAAAATAAAATAAAAATCTTAAACTAAAACTTAAATGCAAACCTAAAAATAATATAAAATATACTAATAAAAATGAAATAACATAAACTAAATAAACCCTAAACTAAACTAAAAAAATAAAATAAACCTAAGAATAAAAAAGCAAATAAAATAAACTAAATAAAATAAAATAAAATAAACCTAAAAGAAAATAAAATAAAAACCCTAAACCTTAAACCCTAAACCCTAAACCTTAAATCTTAAACCTTAAACAGAAAATTATAAGCCCTAAACCCTAAACAGTAAACCCGAAACCAAAACCTTATTCCCCAAACCCTAAAAAACCCTAAACCTTAAACCCTAAACCCTAAAATCCTAAACCTAAAACCCTAAACCCTAAACCCTAAACCCTAAATGTTATGACCATAAACCATAAACCTTAAACCATAAACTCTAAATCCTAAATCCTAAACACTGAATCCTAAACCATAAACTCTAAATCATAAACCCTAAACCCTAAATAATTTTAAACACTCAAACCCTAAACCCTAAATCCTAAAAAACCTTAAACCATAAACCCTAAACTAACCCTAAACTTTAAAACTTAACTAAAACTTAATCCAAAACTAATAAAACTTAAACCTAACCTAAACCTAAACCTAATCTTAAATCTAATCAGAACTAAACTTAAACCTACCTAACATACTTAAACTAAAACTAAACTTAAATAAACTAAACCTAAACTTTAAACTCCAAACCTAAACCTAAAACCCTAAACCTTAAACCTAAACTACCTAAACCTTAAATCCTAAACTTAAACCCTAAAACTAACTAAACTAAAACCAAACTAAAAAACTAAATGCTAAAGTCTAAACCCTAAACCATAAACCAAACCTAAACTAACCTACCTAACCCTAAATTTAAACCTAAACCTAAACCTAAAAAACCTAACTTAAACCTAAACCTAAAATCTTAAACCCTAAACCCTAAAATCATAACCCTTATACCATCAAACCCAAACCCCCCAACCCTAAAAACCTAAAAAGCTAAACTTAAACTAAATAAAACCTAAAAATAAAATAAACCTAAACCTAAATAATAAAAAAAAATAAAAAATAAAATAATAAAATGAAAACTAAAAATAACATAAATTAACTAAAAAAATAAAATAAATAATAAAAAAAACCTAAATAAAATAAAAATCTAAACTTAAAATAAAAAATAAAATAAACCTAAAAAAATAAACACTAAATATAAATATAAACCTAAAAAATAAACCAAAAAAATAAACACTAAATAAAAACCTAAACCTAAAAAATAAACCTTAAAATAAAACCTAAAAATAAAATCTAAAAAGAAAATAAAAAATAAATCCTAAACCTTGAACTAAAAAAAACCAAAACCTAAAATAAATATCAAATAAACATAAAGCTAAACTAAAATAAATAAAACCTAAACCTAAACCTAAATAAACTAAACATAAACCCAAACTAAATAAAATAAAAGAAATTAAAATAAACCTAAACCTACACTAAAAAAAAAAATGTAAAATAAACTTAAAATAAAAAAACATAAATAAACCTAAAAAAATAAAACCTAAACTAAACCTAAAATTAAAACCTAAACCTAAAATTAAAATTAAAATAAACTAAACTAAAAATAAACAAAACCTAAACCTAAACCTACAAAATAAACTAATTAAAACCTACACCTAAACCCTAAATAAACCCTAAACTAAAACTAACCCAATAACCTAAACTAAATCATAAACCCTAAATCAAAAATAATTAAAATCCTAAACCCTAAACCCTAAACCCTAAAACCTTAAACCCTAAACCCTAAACCCTAAAACTTAAACCCTAAAATGCTAAAAACCAAAACTTAAACTAAATAAAATATAAAAATAAAAAAAATGAACAATACTAATCCAAAATAAAATAAAAAAATTAAATTAAATAGAAAAATAAACTAAAACCTAAGCATAAACCTAAACCTAAGAATAAAATAAAATAAGAAATAAAATCTAAATTAAAATTAAAAAAATAAAAACCTAAACTAAACTTAAAAAACTTAAATAAAATTAAACTAAACCTAAAATAAAAATAAAATAAACCTAAAATAAAATAAAATAAAAACTAAATAAAAACCTAAACCTAAATAATAAACCTAAAAATAAAACCTAAAACTAAATAAAAAATAAGAACTAAACCCTAAACTATAGAAAAAAACCTAAACCTAAAAGAAAAATCAATTGAAACCTAAACTAAAAAATAAAACCTAAAAATAAACCTTAAAGAAATTCCCAAAATCTACAACAAAAAAAATAAAATAAAAATATAAACCTTAAAAAAGAAAATAAAAACCTAAACCTAAACCTAAAAAAAAAAAAAAACCTAAACCTAAAAAATAAACTAAAAATAGAACTAAACTAAAACCTAAACCTAAACCTAAAAACTAAACTAAAATAAAAAACCTAAACTAAAATAAATAAATCTTAAATAAATAAACTAAACTAAATAAAAATAAAAATAAATCTAAATCAATATAGAAAATAAAATAAACTAAAATAAATAAAAAATAAACTAAATAAACCTAAACCTACTAGTTTACTTAATTAAAGAAAAATTACAAAATTAAAAAATTAAAAAAAAAATTTAAAAAAACCCTAACCATAAACCTTAAACTTTAAACCCTAAACCTACTAGCCGAAACCCTAAATCCTAAACCCTAAAACCCTAAACCTTAAACCCTAAACCCAAAACACTAAACCTTAATCCCTAAAACCCTATACCCCAAACCCTAAACCCTAAACACTGAGTCCTAAAAATCCCTAAACTCTAAACCCTAAACTAACCCTAAACTTTAAACCCTAAACCCTAAAACCCTAAAGCCTAAACTAACCATAAACCCTAAACCCAAAACCATAAACCCTAAACCCTAAAACATAAACCTTAAACCTAAACCCTAAAACCCTAAACCTTAAACCCTAAACTAACCATAAACTTAAGCCCTAAACCCTAAAAACATTAAACCCTAAAGTATAAACCCTAAACCCTAAACTAACCCTAAACCCTAAGCTAACCCTAAACCCTAAACCCTAAACTAACCTTAAACACTAAACCCAAAACCCTAATGCGTAAAAAAGAAACTAAACCTAAACTAAAAAATAAAATAAATAAATAAAATAAAATAAACTAAAAATAAATAAATAAACTAAACTAAAACATAAACTTAAATAAACTAAATAAAAAAGTTACCTAAATAAATTAAACCAAACTAAAACTTAAACTAAACTAAAAAACTAAAAGAAATAAACTAAATAAATAAAACCTAAACAAAACTAAAATAAATAAACTAAATAACTAAACCTAAACTAAAACCTAAAACCTAAAAAACTAAAAAAATAATTAAAACCTATACCTAAATAAAATAAATAAACTAAACTGAATGAACTAAATAAACTTAAACCTAAATTAAACCTAAACCTAAAAAAATAAAATAAACTAAAACCTAAACATAAAAATAAACTAAATAAATAAACTAAAACCTAAACCAAAATAAAAATAAAATAAAATCTAAATAAAATAAACTCAAATAAACTAAACTAAAAATATAAAATAAAAATTAAACTGAAATAAACCTAAACCTGAAATTAAATAAAATTAAATAAAAATAAATAAACCTAAAATAAACTTAAACTAAACTTAAATAAATAAATAAAAATAAACTAAACCTAAAACCTAAATAAATAAACCTAAACCTAAGCTAAAATAAAATAAACCTAAACTAAACTAAAAATAAAATAAACGAAATAAAATAACCTAAAATAAACTAAAATAAATAAACTAAAAGTAAACCTAAAATAAATAAAAAATAAAAATAAATAAATAATAAACTAAACTAAACTAAACTAAACTAAACTAATTAAATAAACTAAATAAACTAAACTGAAAAATAAACTAAACAAAAAAATAAAAAAAATAAAACCTAAACCTAAACCTAAACTAAAGTAAATCAACCTAAACTAAACTAACTAAACCTAAAAACCACTAAACTTAAACCCAAAAAATAAACCCTCCTTCCTCCCCCCCCCCCCCTCGCAGGGCTCTCTTCTCTCTGGAAATTTTTTTTTCCTCTTGGTGGCATGCCCTCGACTAGGGATCTCTGCTATTTTTATTTTGGTTCAACCAATTCCAAAGGTTGATCGGCACCTGGCTGATTGCGTAATGCTTCATTCTTAATTCTGGCTGTTATGGTGAGTTCATTTCCTATGGCTCCACCTCAAATTTTGAATGCTTCGGCTAAGACATCTGACATTTCATAGGTTGGCAGCCCTAATGCTACAAACTCGACAAAATCATTTAATGATGCATTCTCTGCTAAGGCTTCTTCATCTATTGCATTGATTAATCTCATCTCAACTTCTTTTCGTGGTTTGCCAGCTGTAATGTGCTCTGATAGGGATGTTGAAATGTTGGTGAAACCATTTGAATTATCTCTCGTTGGAAAATTTTCTTTGCATTGCCTAAATTTGGATAAGAACAACACCTTTTTTCATAATCTTAATCTTACGGGTGTTTCTCGATTAGTCTAATTGACTCCTGACATATTCTGATTCAACTTTCTAATGATTTGGATTATTCTCAAGTTTTTGTGCATCATTCTTACTTCATTTTTAATTGGCAAATGCACTTACTGAAGTGGTCACCCCTTTTTGACATTAAGGAGGAATCTTATGTCCTGGTTATCTCTTCCTAGTGTGCACATTCATGTTGTAACACATCATGTGCTTTTTACTGTTGGGGCTCTTTTTGGTCAGTCTTTGCAACTCGACCAAGCAACTGCTAAGTGATCTCACCCTTCTATGGCTCGGATCCTAGTGGAATTAGACATAACTAAAAAATACCCTAAGAAAGTTTGGATTAGCTCTAAAAAATACGAGTATTCACAAAAGGTTGAATTGGAGAATCATCCAATTTTTTGTTCTCATTGTAAAATTCATGGTCATAATAACTTAGATTACTTTATTCTCCATCTTCATTTAAAAAATTGAAATCCTCCCAAGGAAAATCTGGTTCTTAGTAATAAGCTGATCCCCACATATATTCAAAAATCAACATTAGATCTTAAGAATAGTATGGAAGCTGCTATTGAGTTTGATTTCTTGAATATTAGGATTATCCTTGTTGAACCTATTTTGATCCTCTGTTTTGGCTTGGTGATTTTCAGAATGGGAAGGATGAACTACCTCTTACCTCTTCTTTAAATTATTGAATATTTCTAATAGAGTATTACAATTTTTCTGAGTTATTGGATGATGATTTTATTTCCTCTAATTCTATGCCTATTTCTATGCAGGCTTTCGTCGACAAAAATTAAAATTCTAATGAGGATTTAAATGATGTCGATCAGGCTAAAAATGTTTCTGATCCAGATTTAATTGTTTGTGCTTTAAATGGTTCTAAGTCATCACCATCTCTCATTTTTAATCTTGATAATCCTACTTTTCAACTTAATTTGGATTTGGAAGAGGGTGAACTTCCTCAAAACACTTAGAGAACTCTCCTAAACCAATGTTACTAAATCTTACCAGATGATGATTCTAGGGAAAAAGGAAATTTTTCAAACTTATCATGCTAAAAAAGAAAAAAAAAGTGTTAAAATTACCCTCCCAAACTATCCAAAACACTAGATCTACTAGCTCTCACTCATCTATCAATTAACCTTTGCTTACCCCTTTTTTTTCATTATGTTTAATTTTCTTTTGGAATGTTAGAGGATTGGTACCCTCTCTATTCATAATCGTATTAGAAATCTTTGTCGCATTCATAATATTTCTTTACTCATTATTTTGGAACCTCTCATTCATTCTAATAAATTTATCCATGTTGCTAGAATGATCGGCTTTAATAAATTTTACCTTAATGTCAGTCATAAGATTGGGTGCTTTTGGAATAATTTTGCTGAGCTTTCTATTATTGATGATTTTCAATAAGTTGTTAATGCTCTAATCTCCTATGGTGACTATTGTGTTTTTTGGTCCTTTGTTTATGTTTCCTACTATAGATCTGGTCATAATCTCCTTTGGGATAATTTGAGAAACTTTGCTACCTCAGTCAACAAACCTTTATTTGTGGGTGGTGATTTCAACAATATTTTATTTTCTTCTGAACAGAGTGGTGGTTGCTCTCCCAATATTCATTCCATGGAAAATTTTCCAATATGATCCTTGATTGTAGTTTGATTGATATTGGCTTTAAGGACTCTAACTACACTTCATAAAACTCAAGATTTTGCTAAAAGTAGGACCCGATTCTTTTTAATACTCATTAGATTACCCAATGGCCTACTACTTCTATTGATCACTTAAGTAGAACATTGTTTGATCATGCTCCTCTTCTGGTTTCTATTAAAAATAATTCTAATAGATTAAAAACTCCTCTCCTTTTAGATTTAAACATGTGGATTGAGCATAATTTCTTTGATGTTGTAGCTAAGAATTGGAAAGCCCCTTTACATCAATAATTCAATTACGGGATGAATAAACTATGGTTTAAACTTAAAAGACTTAAACAAAATTTGGGTTGGTGGAACAAGCATTGCTTTATAAGCCTTTTTGCTAATATTAAAGACATTGAAAATTTTGTTTGTGACCTTTAAAAGTCTGTTATGTCTAACTCTTCAAAGCTTTCTGATTTGACTGAAGTGAAAGATAATCTTGCCAATTTCCAAAATATGGAATAGACTTACTGGCACCAAAAAGCTACTAGTAAACATATTACAGATGGTGAAAGGAATACTAGTTATTTCCATGCTTTGGTTAATAAAATAAGAGCTTTCAATAATATTCTAAAAATTATAAATGACAATGGAGATTGGATTTTGGAGAATAATGAGATTAAGGATTTAATTAATTACTTTAGAAATATGCTTAATAAGAATTTCTCTTATGAAGCTATTTCTAATTCTCAACTGATTCCTTCTATTATAAATAATAATGATAATGATTTGCTTACCTTGGTGCCTAATGAAGAGGAAATTCTTAAAGTTCTTAATAGCATGAACACTGATTCTATTACTAGCCCTGAGGGTTTCACTACTCAATTTTTTCAAAAATGTTGGTTTATCATTAAAAATGATTTGATTGAGGCTATGATTAATTTTTTTAATGGTAATCCTTTTCCTAGATATTTTTCTAGTACTTCTATCATTCTCATTCCAAAGAAAGATAACCTGATTATTATGTGATTTTAGACCTATTACTATTTGCACCTTCTTCAATAAGCTAATATCCAAAATCCTTACCAACAAACTTAATCCTTTACTTAATAGACTTATCTCTCAACCAAACTAGTTTGTTAGAGGAAGATCTATTTCTGATAATGTTTTACTTGCCTACGAATTAATTCATGGTCTTGATGCCAAGACTAAAGGTGGCCACATTCTTTTCAAACTTAATATTACCAAAGCCTTTGATAATATCTCTTGAGATTTCCTTTACCATATTCTCTATTTATTTGGGTTTTCTAAAAAATTCATTTTTCTTATCAAAAATTGTATCAATAATGCCTTATTTTTTATTTTGTTTAATGAGGAAGCTTTGAGCTTCTTCCCTCTCATGGCTTAAGATAAAGGGATCCTTATCTCTCTTTATTTATTATTAGTTGAGTACTTATCTAGGAGCATCAATGACTTATTCTTAAATAATCCTAGTACATACAGAACTCTTGGTGGTCTCCTTATTTCCCATCTAATTTTTGCTGACGATTTCATCATTTTCTACAATGCTTCCATTCATCACATCAAGCAACTTCAGAATTTTTTAAATAAATTTGGTATAGAAAGTGGCCTTTTGATCAATGATAACAAAAACTATTTTATCATGTCCTCTCAAATAAAATCAATCAAATCCTTCATATCACAAATTTTAAACATCAACACTTACCTCTTAAGTACTTGGGTGCTCGCTTTAAAAGCCCAAATGTTCCCATCTCTTTGATGAGAAAACTAAAAAAATTTCAAATAAAATATATGTTTGGAAATTCCATTTACTATTTTTTGGTGGTAGGCTCACTATCCTTAAAAGCACTCTCAACTCTATGCATCTTTATTTGATTCAAACCATTATTCCCACTAATGCTACTCTTATCAAAATTGATCGCTTGTGCTTAACAAATTTTTTTGGGCTCTAATAATTCTATCAAAAGAATGCATTAGACATTTTGGCATAAATGTTGTGTTTTTTTTGGGTGAAGGTGCTCTGGTTGTAAAACCTATCCATGAAGCTATCACTACTTTCTCTCATAAACTCGGTGAAACTTTTAGAAAGAATGATAGCCTTTTGGCTAATTTTATGATGAAATTTTTTGTTAAGGTAAACACCCTCTTAACTATGCTTATAAAGTTGGTGACTCTGGTTTGGAAAAGGCTTTGTTCCATTAAATGGGTTGCTAAATCATTAATTTCTTGAGGTATCCAGTCGAGATCTTCTTTCTTTTGGCAAGACAATTAGATTGGCAACGGTTTGATTGACATCCAATTATGTACCCACTCTACTACTGCTATCAAAGTTAATTCTATTTGGCTTAATAATAATTGGAATGAAAACAAACTTGATAACTATATCCCTACTTCTCTTTTTGACAACTTTAAAAATATTCTTGTTACTTCTAGCAAACCTGATCAAATTCTTTTTAAACTTTCTCATAATGGTGATTTTGTTCTTAAAGAGGTTTGGAACTTTATTAGAGATAAACATCAACCTTCTAATGTTTTTATTAAACTTTGGAACAATATCATTCCCATTTCTTATTCAGTTTTAGCTTCGATGACTTTGAATAACTATATCTTGTGGACTCTTTGCTCTGGACTAAAGGGTTTTGTTTACCTTCAAAGTGTTATTGCTGCTTTCATATTGAAAATTTAAATCATGTCTTTGTCAATGGTGGTAATGCTTCTAAATTATGGTTTTGGTATGATGATTTATTTAATACCAATTATTTTCATGGCTCTCTTTCTTTACAGCAACTTGTTGAAATTTCAAAACACTATGAAAGGTCATATAAAAAGTTTAAATTGCCATTACCCTTATCTGGTTCATCTAAATGGATAGAAATGATGCTAAATATTATGGTATTCCTATGAACCATAAAAGGATCTTGGTTAGAACTAAAGAAAAAATTCATGCTCTTTTTAATGCCAATCTTATTAGTAACATTCATTTTAGAGGTTACAAAATTGTGTCTGAAAAATTGGGTATCATTTTGCATGATCTTGACCCTCATAAAGGTGCTAAAATTATCTATTGGATCAAACCTAAAGACAATGTGATTAAAGTTATGGTTCTATTACTTCCAATAAATATGGTGTGGTGGTATCCTTAGGATTCTAAAGGTACTATCATTTGTGCTTGTACCTACCCTCTCAAGGCCTATTATGTTCTCTTTCCTGAGCTTATGGTTATTTATAAAGCAATTGATATTTGTTTGAATAAAGGTTTCCTCAACATCTGGACTGATGTTGATTCTCTCTTGCTTTTTCATTTCCTTAATTCCAATAGAAATGGGAATGCTGAATTATTTTATCTTCTTAATCATACTAAAGTTTTCTTTCTCAAGTTTCTTTTAAATTTTCACATCCTTCATGAAGGTAATGCTTTTGATTATTTAGCTAATTTGTGTCAACTTGATTGAGTTCACTTTATTTGACAACCAAAATTTGCCTAAATTATTAAGAGGTTTGTTAATATGGATAATACTAGATTGCCTTATCTCATTATAATTTCTTTGATTGGTTTTATCCTTTTTGATGATCTTTTATTTTTTGTTTTGGCTTTGTTAAACCGTCTTTGGGTTGTGGTCAACTTCTAATTTTCCCACTTTGTGGTTGTTTTTCAATTTTTTTTGTTCTAGCCTGGTTTTTGCTCCCATATGGTTTTTGTCAGTGTAGCCTGGGGTGTTTTGGTTTTTTCAGCTTGGTGGTTGGTAACTGTCTAGTTGGGCTTTTATCAAAATTTTCCTTATTATTTCCTATTTCCTTCTTTTGCGGCTTTGCTGTAGAATTTCCTTCAGTATGGTTTTGTCTTTTCTAGCCTCCCTACAAATTTATTATACCTATTGTGGTGGTGGACTATGTGGTTTGGTTGGCTACCTAGGTTGGGCAATTTTGTTGTTTGGTTTGGGATGGTTGTTTTGGGTGGTTTATCTCCGGCTTATTTTTGGCATGGTGGAGGTGGTTGGCAAGTTGTTATTTGCTCTATTTTATTGATTGGGGTTTGGTGGTTATTGGGACTATTTTTGGTTGGATTCTTTTGGTTATGGGTTGGACCCCCTCTTGTAATACTGAGGCTTTAGGTTTGGGTATTGTTCTGAAATGGCAGGTTGATGGTTGTTGTATGGTTGTTATTGGGCCCTGGCTGATAGTTTTTTGTTTGGGTGCCTTTCTTGAGCTATTTTTGTTATTTGGCTTGTTATTTGTCTTACTGGGCTCTGTATCTTTCTATCTTTGGCTGGTTTTTCTACCCTTCTGGATTGGTCTTTCTTTTACCTTGATTGGGTTTGGAGGCTGTTATTTTTATCTTCCCCTTCCCAGAGCTATTTTAGATGCTTGGCTTGATGAATGTTGTTGGTCTTGATACTATGTTTTTTGGGTTTGATGACTTGGATCTTCTCTCCTGTTGAGGTGGTTGGCTAGGGGGATTAAATGGATTTGTTTGGATTTTGGCTTTGGGAGTTGAGGTAGTTATCTTATTTTTTTCTGCTCCTTTGGTGACTACTAGAATGGTTGTATTTCTATGATTATTTTCTTTTGGTTTCCCTGCTTGGTCTCATCTCTCTTGGCTAGAGAACACCTTCTTTTCTTTGGGATGGGACTTTCTCCCCACCCTCTTCTTGTTAGTTTGGATTTTCTATTTGGTGGCTGAGGATCGAGCACTTATGGTCTTCTTTTTGCTCTTGTATCTATTTTTTTAGTGTTGTTACCCATATAATGATGTTTCTCCTCTTGAATTGATTATTCCCATTTGGGTGGTGGCTCTGGTGGTGCTCCTTCTATTTTTCTTTACTATCCTTGCTTGGTTGCTTATCTTTTAAGCTTGAATGTTATTGAATTGGTGGTTGGTGCTATATTTGTTGTTTTGAGGATTTTGTAGGCTTGTTGGAGGACAGCCTTTGGATTATGTGTGATATGAGGTATGATGGCAATGATGGCCTTGATGTTTCCCACTCTTTTTTCTTTTGGTTGGTAGCGTTATATGTAAGTGTGACTGTCTTGTTCCTTGAGATGATTGTAAGAGCCTTTTCTTTACTTTACTCCTTTTATCTTCTTTCTCTTTATGCTTGATTAATTGTGCTCATCCTTTCAAAAGTATGTTGTAGATTTCTTTTACAGGTTGGAAGACTCTTTTATGTGGATCTTATTGGCATCAACAGGACCAGATGAACTTGGTTGTTGCTTACATGGACTTTCTTTTGTTGTTTATTTGGCTATTTTTCTTTTGCTTTCTTTCCTTAATTAATGTAATAGTTAGGGGGTTTATCTCTTTAAGACTTATTGTATCTCTTTGAGCATTAGCTTAGAATTACTACCTTTAAAGACTTTGTACTTTTTTGTGGCAATAAAATTTCATTTTCTAAAAAAAAAAACACTAAAACTACCTAACCCCCAAACCCCCAACCCTCCCCAAACCCAAACTAAACCCTAAACCCTAAAAACTAAACCCAAATAACCTAAACCTTACCAAACCCAAACCTACCAAACTACCTAATATCAAACTAACTCTGACCCATCTAACCCAAACTAACACTCCCTCCCAAACCTCCCACTACCCACTGACCTCATGATCTTGACCCAGGCCCCTGACCACCACTGAGCCTGAACTGTAACCTGAGCCACAAATATGCAAGGCTGGGCCCTGGATCTTGGGCCCAAACTAAGACCTGAATAACTGACCTAAACTAACTGAGCCACTGAGCCCATAAACTAAGGCTAAAGACTAAACCTCTAACCATGAGACTTAAAACCTAAATGACTCTAAAAGCCCAAAGCTTAAAGCTAAACTAGATAAAAGATAATAGATAAAACTTAAACTAAATAAGATAAAGGATAAATTAAAACCTAAAACTAAAACCTAAACTACTTAAAATAAGATAAATGCAATAATAAAATAAATAAAATAAAATAAAATACTAAACTAAAAAATTTAAAGAATAAAACTTGAATAAAATAAAACTAAATGTAAATAAAATAAATATAAAATAAAATAAAATAAAAACAAAATAAAATCTATAAAAATAAACAAAATAAATAAAAATAAAACCTAAAAAAAAAATGTAAACTAATAAAATAAATAAATAAATGAAATAAACTACCACACTAAATAAATAAACTAAATAAAAAACTAAATAAAATAAATTAAACTAAAATAAACCTAAACCTAAACTAAAAAATAAAACCTAAAATAAAAAATAAAACTAAAATGTACTAAAGATAAAATAAAACCTTAAAACCAAATAAAAAATAAAACTTAAAAAAATAAAATAAAATAAAACTAAACTAAAAAATAAACATAAACCTAAATCTGCAAAAAAATTAAGATAAAAACATAAACTAAAATAAATAAACTAAAAATGAAATAAAATAAATAAACTAAAATAAATTAAAATAAACTAAATAAACTAAACTCTTTTGCTTAATTTTAAAGAAAAACCCTACCCAATCACTAAAACCACAATTAACTATTAACCCCAAACCCCTACCCTAAAACTAAAACTAAAGACTTAAACCTAAAAATAAAATAAATAAAAAAATAGACTAAAAACTAAACTTAAACATAAAATAATGGGACTAAATTTAAATAAATAAATAAACTAAATAAAAAATAAAAAATAAATATAAATAAAATAAAAATAAAATAAAAAATTAAATATCAAATAAATAATAAAAGAAGAGATGTTGGATCTAATTTGTTCTCTGATTAAAAATTAAAACCTTAGCTAAGGCACTTGACCCTAAAACAACCTAGGCCACTAAAGCCCAGGCCTCACTGACCACACTAAAACTGACCCCAGGCCACTACTGAGCCTAAACCACAATCACCAAAAGCACTGACCTAGGCCCTACCTGAGCCACTAGGCCTACTGGGCCATGCCATGCCACTAGGCTCTCCACTGAGCCCAAACCTTAAATCTTTAAAATATGACTAAATAATGTGAAAAGATAAATAAACTTATGGAAATAAAATAGATAAAATAAAAATCTGACTAAAACCTAAAAACCAAAAAAGCTAGCAAAAAGAAATTAAAATAAATTATAAATTACAAGATAAAATAAATGAAAACCTAGACAAAATAAAAATAAACTGGAATAATAAAAATAAAGATATAAACATAAAATAAAATAAAATAAACCTAAAATAAAATAAAATAAAACTAAATGAAATATTAAACCTAAAATACTAAAAATAAAACTAGATAAATAAAAGAAATGCAAACCCTAAACTAAAATAAAAAACTTAACCTCAAATAAAATAAAATGAACAAAATAAAATAAAACTAAACTAAAATAACTAAAAGTAAAATAAATAAAACCTAAACTAAACTTAAAATACACTAAAATACACTAAATAATAAAATATAAAATAAACCAACTAAACTAAAAGTAAAAAACTAATGACCTATATAACAGAGCATAAACTAAACCAAAAATAAAAAAAATAAGACAAAGATAAATAAATAAAACTGATCCAAAATAAAAAATAAAAGAAATAAAACATCTAAAAACTAAACAAACCTAAAGAGCTAATAAATAAAAGAAAAGAATAAAAATATAATAATAAATAAAACTTAAAATTAAACTAAAATTTAAACACATAAAATAAAAAAAAACCAATAAAATAAAATAAACCTAAAATAAATTTAAATAAATTTAAAAAAATTGACTAAAATAATACCAAAAGAATAAAAAAATAAAACCTAAACCTCTAAAAAAAAACCTAAACAAAATAAAATAAAATAAACCTAAACCAAATAAATAAAACAAAATAAATAAATCCTAAACCTAAATAAATAAACAAACTAAACCAAATTAATTAAATAAAATACTAAAATATATAAAAAAAAACTAAAACTTACATAAATATAAAACCTAAAGTCTAAACATATAAAATAAAACCTAAACACTAAAATAAAAATAAAACCTAAACCTAAATAATAAAATAAAATAAAACTATTGTAAAATAAACTGAACTTAAACATAAACATAAAAAAAATAAATAAAATAAATAAATAAAATAAATAAATTAAAATAAAAATAAAATAAAATAAATAAAAAAAAAGAAATAAACTAAAATAAAAAAAATTAAATTAAAAAAATAAAAAAGTAAACTAAAATAAAGAAAAAATAAACTGAATAAAGATAAACTTACTAGTTTTCTTAATTTGAAAAAAATAAAAATCAAATAAAAAAAATAAACCTTAAACCTGACACAAACCACCAGACCTTGAACCCTAAAAAACCCAAACTAAACCAAACTACTAAACCATAAACTTACTAAACCACAAACCTAAAACCACAAAACCTATGATGGTTCCTCAACCCTAAAACTAGCCAAAAACCTAAAACTTAAACTAAACTAAATAAACAAATAAAATAAATAAAAAAACTAAACTAATTAAAATAAAATAAAATTAAAAACTAAAAAACTAAACCTAAACCAAGTAAAACCTAAATAAAAAATAAAAAATAAAAAAATAAAAACTAAACTAAAATAAAATAAATAAAAGAATAAAACTAAAAAACCTAAATAAAATAAAAATTAAACTTAAAATAATAATAAACTAAAATAATAAAATAAATATAAAATAAAAAATACTAATAAAGAAAACCTAAAAAAAAAAAAAATAAACTAAAATAAAATAAAATAAAACTGAGCTAAAATAAATAAATAAACCTACTACGTGGACCATAAAATAAAAAAATAAACTAAATAAAATAAAACTAATAAAATAAAACCTAAAATAAACCCCACATATAACCTAAACTAAAATTAAAATAAAAACCACCTAAAATAAAAAAAATAAACATAAACCTACAAAAAAAACCTAAACTAAAATAAAAAACTGACTAAACCTAAACATAAAATAACATAAAATAAACTAAATAAAAAACTTAAAATAAAACAAATAAACTCTAAATAAAATAAACAAATATGATTGATAAAATATAAAATAAAATAAAACTAAAATAAATAAATAAACTAAATGAACTTGTTTAAATTTAACAAAATGAAATAATAAAATAAAACCATAACCACAAACCACTAGCCACTCCCTGACATTAAATCCCCAACAAACTAGCAACTATGACCTCAACTGAGCCTGAGCCACAAACCCCAAAAGACCCACCACAAAGCACTAAACCTATACCCTAAATCTGACCCAACCCTAAACCCTAAACCACACCTACCTGACCCAAACACACTAAACTAAACTAGATCCTTAAAACCTGGACTAAGATAAAATAAAAAATAAATAAAACTTAAACTAAAGTAAACCTAAACTTAAAATAAGATAAAATGAAAATAAAATAAACTAAAATAAAATGAAACCTAAACTAAACTAAAAATAAAATAAACCTAAGATAGAAGCAAAATAAATAAAAGCGTAAAATAAAATAAAATAAACTAAAATAAAATAAAATAAAATTTAAATAAAACTAAACAAATAATAAACCTAGAATAAAACCTAAAATAAATAAATAAAACAAACCCCAAAATAAAGGAAAACTAAACTTAAAATAAAATAAACAGATAAAATAATCCTAAACCTAACAAAATATAAAAACCAGACAAACCAAAATAAACTAAAAACTAAACTAAACTAAACTGATAAAATAAAATAAAATTTAAAATAAATCTAAACTAAAAAATTAAACCTAAAATAAACCTAATATAAAACCAAAACCTAAACTGACATAATAAAATAAAACCTAAAATCAAAAAATAAAATAAAATAAAACTCAATAAAATAAGCATAAACTGGCACAAAACCTAAAGTTAACTTCTATAAACTAAAATAAATAAACTAAATGATATAAAAATAAAAAATAAACCTAAATATTAATAAAAAAATAAAATAAATTAAAAAAATACACTAAATAAACTAAGCCTACTAGTTTACTTTATTTTTTTATTTTAAAAAATATCTAAACCTTAAACCCTAAAACTAACCATAAACCTAAACCTAAACCTCTGACACTAAACCTACCCAAATCCCTAAACCTAAATCCCAACCCAAACCCTAAAAAAAGCATAAACCATAAAAATAAAACCAAACTAAACCCTAACACTTAACCCCCAATCCTGAACCTAAACTACTAAACTAAAATAATCTTAAACTTAAAGTAATTAAATAAATTAAAAATAAAGCCTAATAAAATTAAACCTAAACTAAACTAAACCTAATAATGGGAAAAACCTTTATGGGGACCATCATGTCAACCAGCTTCAGTAGTTAGCGGTGGTGGAGGCGCGGTGATTATCCCTGGGGAATTTGGAGGTCTTTGGTGGATCGTGGTGGTGGCAGGCGATGTGGTTATGGGCGGGAAGAGCGATAGAGGTTATTTGTGGTGGTGGTGGAGGGATAGATCAGGATTTGATGGTGGATCTACTTCTCGAGAGTAGGTTACGATGGAGCTGGAGAATCAGAGCAGTGATCGATCTACTACTATGGGCTATCTTTGGTTTTGTTCTATGCATTCTAAAATAATAAATAAAATAAAATCTAAACCTAAACCTATAAAGAAAATAAAATAAAAATAAAAATTAAGCGAATTAAATAAATAAAAACCTAAACTAAACTAAAAAAATAAATAACCAAAATAAAATAAAACTAAACCTAAAATAAAAATAAAATAAACCTAAAATAAAAAAATAAAAATTAAATAAAAACCTAAACATAAAAAATGTACCTCAAAATAAATAAAAAATAAAACCTAAACCCTGCTAAACCTAAAATAAAAATAAAATAAACCTAAACCAACTAAAATAAACTAAACTAAAATAAATAAAACCTAAACCTAAACTTGAAATAAACTAAACCTAAACATAGACCAAATAAAAGAAACATAAACTAAACTAAAATAATACTGAAAAAATAAAGATCTAAAACTAAACCTAAAAATAAAATAAAATAAAATAAACAAAAATAAACCCAAACTAAAAATCCTAAAAAAAATAAACTAAAATAAATAAACTAAATAAATAAACTAAATAAATAAAATAAATAATAAAATAAAATAAAAATAAAGTAAATTAAATAAATAAATAAATAATAAACTAAGTAAATTAAATAAACTACCACTGGGTTTACTTAATTTTAAAAAAATAAAATAAAAAATAAAAAATAAAAGCCCTAATCCACTAGCCTGACCTAGACCCTACTACCCTAAACCTTAAAACCCACAAACCTTTCGACCATACCTAATTCTGGCCCAGAGCCCTAAACCCCTGATTAATTCCTGACCCTAGGCAAACCTACCGCCACCCAAAACCAACTAACCAGACCTAACCACCAGCCACCATAAACCAGACCCTAAACCCAAAACCTAAACTAAACTAAACTAAATAAACATAAAAATAACATAAATAAATAAACATATACCTAAATAAAAAAATCAAATCAGATAAAAAAATAAAACCTAAAACCTAAACCAAAAATAAAATAAAATAAAAAAATAAAATCTAAAATAAAATAAAAGAATAAAACAAATAAAAATAAAATAAACCAAAATAAAACCTAAATAAAATAAAACTAAACATAAAGTAAAATAAAATAAACCTAAATAAAATAAATAAAATGAAAACTAAATAAAACCTAAAACTAAAGTGAACCTAAAACAAACCTAAACCTTAAACTAAAAGTTAAACTAAGATAAATAGAGATAAAATAAACTTAAACTAAACTAAAATAAACTAAACTAAAATAAATAAAACTTAAACCTAAGCTAAAATAAACTAAACTAAACCCTAATCTAAATAAAATAAATTAAATTAAAAATACACTAAACTAAACTAAAAAATAAATCTTAAAATAAACCTAAAATAAAAAAAAATAAAACCTAAACTAAAAAAAATATAAAACCTAAACCTAAAACCTAAATAAAAATAAAACCAAAACCTAAAATAAAATAAAAAAAACTAAACTAAAAGATAAAATAAACCTAAACCTAAACTGCATAATAAACTAAAATAAAACCTAAGATAAATAAACTAAAATAAACAAACCAAATATAAATAAAATGAAATAAACCTAAATAAAAATTAAAAATAAAATAAACGAAAATAAATAAAAAATAAACTAAATAATCTTAAACCTACCCATTAACTTAATTGTTTTTTTTTTAAAAAAACACTAAACCCTAAATGTACACACACTAAACTATAACCTTAAACCATAAATTAAAACCTAAAACCTAAACCACATACCACAAATCCTACTCACAAAAAACCCTAAAGCATAAACCCTAAAACCCTAAACCCTAAACCTAAACCCCAAACCCAAACCCCAAACCTAAACCTAAAGTAACTAAATAAATTAAAAATAAACATAAACCCTAAAACCTAATAAACTAAACCAATACCTAAACCTAAGAATGGTTAGAACCTTGTGGCGGAACATCACCGCCAACTCGATCTAGATCTGATGGAAGGCGAGAAGCAGGCGGTTATCATAGAGATGGCGGGGGATCTAGAGGTGCTAGTGAATATGGAGGTGGTGGTCGAAGCATGGATGGTTACAGAAGTGGGAGGAGCTATGGAGGTTACATCCATGGTGGTGTCAGAGGGAGAGATCAGAGATATGATGGTGGATCCTATTACTCGAGAGGCCGGGTTAGTTCTAATGGGAATTAGAGAAACTGAAGAACGGCTGATCCGATATGATGCTTATGAAACTGTGTCTTTATAGTAGAGATAGTTCTAGTTATCTAGGGTTTTTGATTTGCTCAATGCGTGTACATTTTTTATCTATGTCTTAGAAAACTTAGTGTGTTATTTGGTTGATGAAATTGGAAAGAAGAAATGTTGAATATGAATTTGATCTCTATTAAAAAAAATGATAAACCTTAAACTAAAACCTGAAACTTAAATCTAAAACCTAAACCCTAAACCCTAAATCCTAAACCCTAAGCGTAAACCCTAAACCACAAACCACAAACCTAAACCTAAACTCAAAACCTAAACCCTAAACTCTAAACCCTAAACCCTGAACCAAAAAAAAAATCCCTAAACCCTAAACCCCAAAATTAATCCTAAACCAAAACCCTAAACCTAAACCTAAACCTTATATTAAACCCTACTACCCAAATCCTTAACTAAACCACTACCAAAACCTAAACTTAAAAGCCCAAACCAAATGTTAAACTCAAACCAACCCTAACTCAGCCTAAACCTCTATACTAACCTAAACCCTATAACCTGGGCCCTAAACTTTTCATTAAAACCTTACCACAGCTTAAATAGTAAACCATAAACCCTAATCCCTGACCCTAAACTACCACACCTACACTATACCTAAATAAACCTAAAATTAAAGAAATAAAAAACTAGACCTAAATAAAATAAAATAAAACCTAAACTAAACCTAAACCTAAACCTAAACTTAAAAAGAAAATAAATTAAAAAATAAAAGCTAAAGTAAAATAAAATAAATAAAGACCTAAACATAAAAAAAAAAAAAATAAACTTAAAAATGAAAAATTTAAACAAAATAAAAACTAAACATAAAATAAAATTCAAATAAACCTAAAATAAAATAAAATGATAAAATAAAAAACCTAAACCTAAAAATAAATCTAAAAATAAATATAAAATAAAACCTAAACCCTAAACTAAAAAAAAACCTAAACCTAATATAAATAAAATAAAATAAACCTAAATCTAAACTAAAATAAGCTAAACTAAAATAAATAAAACCAAAACTTAAACCTAAAATAAACTAAAAATAAACCCTAAACTAAATAAAATAAAATGTACTAAAAATAATTCTAAACTTAAAGGTAAACCTAAAAATAAAAACTAAAACTTAAACCTAAAAAAATAAATAAATAATAAAACTAAACTAAAAATAAACATAAACCAAAACCTAAACCTAAAAAATAAACTAAAAAAAAAACCTAAACTAAAATAAATAAACCAAAAATAATACACCAAACTAGATAAAAATAATGAATAAAATTGACTAAAATAATTAAAAAAGAAACTAAATAAAATAAATAAACCTTAACCTATCGGTTTACTTTTTATTATTTTTTTTAGGAAAACCTTAAACCGTAAACCTTAAACCCTAAACCCTAAATCCTAAACCCTAAACCTTAAACCCTAAACACTAAAACTAACCCTAAACCCCAAACCAACAACCCTAAATCCTAAAACATAAACCCTAAACCTAGCCGTAAACCCTAAACTGTAAACCCTAAATCCTAAACCCTAAACCTTAAACCCTAAACCCTAAACCCTAAACCCTAAACCTAAACCCTAAACCCAAATCCCAAACCCTAAAAACCCTAAACCCAAAACCCTAAACGATAAACTAACCTTAAAAATAAATAAAAATAAATTAAAACCTAAAAATAAATAAAAATAAAACCTAAACTCTAAACTATAAAAAAAAAATAAACCTAAAATAAAATAAAATAAACAAAATACAATAAACCTAAACCTAAACTAAAATAAAACCTAAACTTAAACTTGAAATAAACTAAACCTTAACCTAAACCTAAACTAAATAAAATAAAATTAACTAAAAAAAAACTAAACCTAAATTAAAAAATAAAACCTAAAAATAAACTGAAAATAAAACATAAAATCTAAACCTGGGAAAATAAAATAAAATCCTAAACCTAAACCTAAAATAAAAAATAAAACCTAAACCTAAAAAAAAATAGAAAAAAACTCAACTAAAAAATAAACATAAACCTAATCCTAAACCTAAAAAATAAACTAAAATAAAAAAACTAAACTAAAATAAATAAACTAAACTAAATAAAAATAAAAATGAACCTAAATAAAAATTAAAAATAAAATATACTTAAATACATAGAAATTAAACTAAATAAACCAAATAAACCTAAACGACTAGTTTACTTAATTTAAAAAAAAAACTCAAAACCTTAAATCCTAAACCCTAATCCTGAACCCTAAACCCTAAAACTCTAAACCCTAAACCCTAAACCCTAAACCCTAAACCATACACCCTAAACCCTAAACCCCAATCCCTAAATCCTAACCCTAAACCCTAAACACTAAACCCCAAATTTAAACCTAAACCTAAAGTAACTAAATAAATTAAAAAAAACATAAACACTAAAAACAAATAAATCTAAACCCAAACCTAAACCCTAGGAATGACTAGAACCTTGATGGCAGGAACATCACCGTCAACCAAGCTTAGTCTTGATCTAGCGGTGGAGGCGGAGGCGGCTATAATCATAGTGGTGGTGGGGGATTTAGAGCTGCTCTTGGTTATGGAGGTGGTGGTCGGAGAAGTGGTGGTTATAGAAGAAGGAAGAGCGATGGAGATTACAACCATGGTGGTGGTGGAGGGAGAGATCAGGGATATGATGTGGATCCCACTACTCGAGGGGCCGGGTTGGTTTTGATGGGAACTAGAGAAACAGAAGAACGGCTAATCCGATCTGATGCTTATGGAACTATGTCTTTATAGTAGAGATTGTTCTAGTTATCTCAGGTTTTTGATTTGCTCAATGCGTGCTCATTTTTTATCTATCTTAGAAAACTTAATGTGTTATTTGGTTGATGAAATTGAAATGAAGAAATGTTGAATCTGAATTTGTTCTTTGTTAAAAAAGAAATGATAAACCTTAAACTAAAACCTGAAACTTAAATCTAAAACTAAACCCCAAACCCTAAATCCTAAACCCTAAATTGTAACCCCAAACTAAAAAACTAACCCTAAACTTAAACCCTAAACCTTAAAACCCTAAACCTAACCACAAAACCACAAACCCTAAACTCAAAACTAAACCTAAAACTTAAACCCAAACTAAACCCAAACCAAAAAAAAAAAACCCTAAACCTACTAAACAAATCCTAAACCCTAAACTTAACTAAAACTAACCTCTAAAACCTTACTGAGCCTGCTCCTTAAAACCCTGACCTAAACTGATACTACTAACTCCAAATGATCCTAACCCACTTTAAAACCTAAACCCTGAACTAACCTCCCAGATCTCCCTGAATGACCCCAAACCAAACCAAAACTAAACTGGCCACTAACAAACCTGACTACTAAACCACTGGGCCTATGAGCCAAAATAAACCCTAAATCCAACCTAAACCTAAACCTAAACTTTAAATAATTAGATAAAAAAATAAACCTAAATAAGATAAAATAAAATAAAATAGCCAACTAAACCTAAACTAAACCTAAACTTAAAAATAAAATAAAATAAAAATAAAGTTAAAACTAAAATAAAATAAAGACCTAAACTTAACCAAAAAAAAATAAACATAAAAATTAAAAAACCTAAACAAAATAAAAACTAAACTTAAAATAAAAATAAAATAAACCTAAAATAAAATATAACAATAACGAAAAAAAACCTAAACCTAAAAAATAAACATAAAAATAAATAAAAAATAAAACCTAAACCCTAAACTAAATAAAAACAAATACCTAATTAAAATTAAATTAAATAAAACTAAACCTAAACTAAAATAAGCTAAACTAAAATAAATTAAACAAAAACTTAAACCTAAAATAAACTAAAAATAAACCCTAAACTAAATAAGATAAAATACACTAAAAATAAGCCTAAACTTAAAGGTAAACCTAAAAATAAAAACTTAAACTTAAACCTAAAAAAATAAATAAATAATAAAACTAAACTAAAAAATAAATATAAACCTAAACCTAAACCTAAAATATAAACTAAAATAAAATAAAAACCTTAACTAAAATAAATAAACTAAAAATAATAATCTAAACTAGATGAAAATATTAAATAAAATGACTAAAATAAATAAAACTAAATAAAATAAATAAACCTCAACCTATCGTTTTTGCTTATTAAAAAAAAAATAAACTCTAAATCAGAAACTACCCTAAATCCTAAACCCTAAACCACAAAACAAAACTAAAAACCTAACCCTAAACTGACCCTAAATCCTAAACCTAAACCCTAGGCCCTGGCCCCAAACCACAAACATCCTAAATCCTACACTACTGACCTACCACTGAGCCAACCACTAAACCTAAACCTACCCACTCCCAAACTGAACCTAACCCTACCCTAAACCCAAAACATGATGAAACCCTAAAGGCTAACCATGACCCAAAAACTGAGCCAAAGCTAAACACTAAACTATAAACTCTCAAAACTAACTCACTCTACCCAAAATGAGCCAAAAACATAAAACTTGAAACCTAAACCTAAACTATAAACTTAAAAATAAATTAAAATAAATAAACTAAAATAAATAAAATAAAATAAAAAGAAAATTAAAACCAAAATTAAAACTTGAACCTAAACCTAAAAATAAAATAAAATTAAAAATAAAACTAAACTAAGATAAAATAAAGAAAAGCTAAACTATACTATAAAATAAAATAAACTTAAGAATAAAAAACCTAAATAAAATAAAAAAATTAAATGTAAAATAAAATAAAATAAACATAGAATAAAATAAAATAAAACTAAATGAAAACCTAAACCGAGAAATGAACCTAAAATAAATAAAAATAAAACCTAAAACTATATATAAAAACCTAAACCTAAAATAAAAATAAAATAAAAAAAATACAATAAACCTAAACCTAAATTAAAATAAATAAAACCTAAACTTGAAATAAACTAAACCTTAACCTAAACCTAAACTAAATATAATAAGAAAAATAAAAAAAACTTACACATAAATTAAAAAATAAAACCTAAAAATAAACCTAAAATAAAAACATAAAACCTAAACCTGGAAAAATAAAATAAAAATCTAAATCTAAACCTAAAATATAAAATAAAACTAAACCTAAAAATAAAGAAAAAAACTCAACTAAAAATAAACCTAAACCTAAATCTAAACTAAAAAATAAACTAAAATAAATAAACTAAAATAAATAAACTAAACTAAATAAAAAAAAATGAACCTAAATAAAAATAAAACATAAAATAAACTTAATAAATATAAATTAAACAAAATAAACCTAAACCTACGGGTTTTCTTAATTTACAAAAAAACTATAAACCTTAAATCCTAAACCCTAATCCTAAACCCTAAACCCTAAAAGCATAAACCCTAAAACCCTAAACCCTAAACCCTAAACCCTAAACACTAAACCATACACCCTAAACAATAAACCCCAATCCCAAAACCCTAACCCTAAACCTAAACACTAAATCACAAACCCTAAACCTAAACCTAAAATAAATAAATTAAAAAAAACTAAACCCTAAAACTAAATAAATCTAAACCTAAACCTAAACCACAGAATGGGACCTTGATTACAGAACATCACCATCAACTTAGCTCGGTCTAGATCGGCGATGGAATGAGGAGAGGCAGTTATCATAGTGGTGGTGGGGGATCTAGAGCTGCTCATGGTTATGGAGGTGGTGGTTATAGAGAAAAAAGGAGCGATGGAGATTACAGCCATGGTGGTGGTAGAGGGAGAGATCAGGGATATGATGGTGGATCCCGCTACTCAAGAGGTTGGGGTGGTTCTGATGAGAACTAGAGAAACAGAAGAACGGGTGATCCAATCAGCTGCTTATGGAACTATATCTTTATAGTAGAGATGGTTCTAGTTAGCTAGGTTTTTGATTTGCTCTATGCGTGCTAACTTTTGATCTATGTTGTCTCTTATGTCTTAGAAAACTTGGTGTGTTGAGATGAAATCGAAAGAAGAAAAAATTGAATCTGAATTTTTCTCTATTAAAAAACACCAAATACCCCAAACTAAACTAAAATTTGAACCTAAACTAAAAGCTTCAATAAACCCAACCTAAACACTAAAAGTCTAAACCCTAAACCCTAAACCTACTAAAACCCAAATCCTAAATCCTACCACAAAACCCTAAACCCAAACCTAAACCCTAAACCCTAAACCCACTCTAAACCCTAAACCCACAAACCCTCATAACCTAAACCCTAAAACTAAACCTAAACTTTAAACCCTAAAATCTAAAAATCTAAAAAAAAATTAATAAATAAACTAAAAATATAATAAAATAATAAAATAATAAAATAAATAAAATAAAACTAAACTTAAACCTAAATGTAAAAAGAAAATAAAATAAAAAATAAAAAATAAACTAAAATAAAATAAATAAAATTTAAACTAAACTAAAGAATAAAAATCCTAAATAAAATAAAAACTAAACCTAAAATAAATAAAAACTTAAACCTAAAAAATAAATAAATAAAACTTAAACCTTATATTTTTTTAAAAAAACTAAACCTAAAATAAAAATAAAATAAACCTAAACCTAAACTAAAATAAACTAAACTAAAATGAATAAAACCTAAACCTAAACCTAAAATAAACTAACTAAACTAAACCCTAAAATAAATATAAAATAAAATAAACTAAACTAAAATAAATAAAAAATAAACCTAAAAATAAAACTAAATAAAATAAAATAAATAAAACCTAAACCTAAACTAAACCTAAAATAAACTAAAATAAACCCTAAATAAAATAAAAATAAATAAAAAATAAACCTAAACCAAAAAACTAAACCAAACCTAAACAAAATAATAATAAAACTAAACTAATAAATAAACATAAATCTAAACCTAAACCTAAAAAAAACTAAAATAAAAAAACATAAACTAAAATAAATAAACTAGAAATAAATAAACCAAATTAGATCAAAATAAAAAGTAAAATAGACTAAAATAAATAAAAAAGAAACTAAATAAACTAAATAAACCCAAACTTTTCAGTTTACTTATTTATTTATCTTAAAACCCTAAAATAAACCCAAAAACTATAGATCTACCCTCCCCACCAAATAAACCATAACCCCCTACACTCCTACCCTATCTACCCTAAACCCTCCACTACCCTCCACTAAACTCACACCCCACCCTAACCTACAAAACTGTCCTAACTGACTACCCAAACCCTAACCACAAAGCCACAAGCTAAACATTAAACCCTGATCTCTCCCTAAACCTGACTAAACTTAAATCTAAACCTAAACCCAAACCCTAAACCCTAAAAAACTAAATAAACTAAAATAAATAAATAAATAAACCTAAATAAATAAAATAAAATAAAATCCTAAAATAAAAATAAAAAACTAAACTTAAATAAAATAAAGAAAACTAAACTATACTAAAAATCAAATAAACTTAAGAATGAAAAACCTAAATAAAATAACTAAATGTAAAATAAAAAATAAAATAAACATCAATAAAATAAAATAAAAATAAATGAAAACCAAATATAAAATAAACCTAAAATAAATAAAAATAAAACCAAACTCTAAACTAAAAGTTAAACATAAAATAAAATAAATAAACAAAATAAAATAAACTAAACCTAAACTAAAAGAAATTAAACCTTAACCTAAACCTAAGATAAATAAAATAAATTAAATTAAAAAATATAGGCCTAAATTAAAAAATAAAACCTAAAAATAAATCAAAAAGAAAAACTTAAAATCTAAACCTAAAAATAAAAATAAAACCTAAAACTAAAAAAAAAACTCAAGTAAAAAATAAACCTAAAATTGAACCTAAACCTAAAACATAAACTAAAATAAAAAACCTAAACTAAAATAAATAAACCTAAAATAAATAAACTTAAATAAATGAAAATAAAAGTAAATAAACCTAAAGTTTAAATTTTAAAAAAAAACCTAAAACCCTAAACCAAAAATCTAAAAACCCTAATCCTAAACCTAAACCTAAACTAAACCATACCATAACTAAACCCTAATCCCAAAATCCTAAACCTAAAACCCAAACCCTAAACCTAACAAAGATAAAACTAAAATAAAATAAAAACCTAAAATCAAAATCTAACCTAAATAATACTAAATAAATAAAATAATATAAAAAATAAACTAAAATAAAATAAAATAAAAAATAAAAATAAAATAATAAAAAAAAATAAAATAAAATAAATAAAATAAAATAAAATAAAATAAATAAAACCTAAAAAAAAAAATAACCTTAACAAAACCTAAATAAAATAAATAATAAAATCTAAACCAAAACTAAAAAAAATCTAAAACTAAATAAACAAACTAAAATAAACTCTAAAATAAATAAACCTAAACCTAAACCTAAAATAAAAGCCTAAACCCTAAACTAAATAAAATAAAATAAACTAATAATAAACTAAACTAAAAAATAAAATCTAAAATAAACCTAAACTAAACCTAAATAAAATAAAATAACCAAACCTAAACAAAATAAAACTTAAACCTAAAATAAAAAATATAAACTAAACTAAAATAAACATAAACTTAAACTTAAACCTAAAATAAAACACTAAAATAAATAAACCTAAAATAAATAATCTAAACTAATAAAAAATAAAATAAACCAAAATAAAAAATAAAAATAATTAAAAATAATAAATAAAATAAATAAACCTACCTACTGGGTTTGCTTTTTTTAAAACCTAAACCCTAACTGCGCCCTAAATCTTACCCAGGCCTAAACCCTAATCACACTAAACCCCAGGCTTGCTAAAGCCTAAACTGCCTGCTCCTAAAACTGAGCCTAAATCCACTAGCCATGAGCCTTGGAACCCTAAAACCTAAACTGGGCCTAATGAACTAATCACTGAGCCACTGAGACCCTAAATAAACCTAACCTAAACTTTAAACCTAACCCAACCTAAACCCTAAAACCCTAAGCCCTAAACCACTGTGCTTACCACACACCTAAACCCATTATAACACTAAACCTAAAACCTAAATCTAAACTAAATAAACCTAAAAAGATAAATACAAACCTAAACTAAATAAAATAAAATAAAAAACATAAAACTAAATAAAAACATAAAATAAAATAAAATAAAAATAACATAAATCTAAAATAAAATAAAAACTAAATCAAAAAAAAAAAACCATAAATATAAATAAAATAAACTAAACCTAAACTAAAATAAACTAAACCTAAAATATAAAATAAAATAAAAATAAACCTAAAAATAAAAATCTAAAATAAAACCCTAAACTTAAACCTAAAAAAATAAATAAAACTAAACATAAAAATAAAAATAAACCAAAAAAAATAAAATAAAAATTAAACTCACCTAAAAATAAACAAGAATTAAAAACTTAAATTAAAATGAAAAAACTTAAAATAAATAAATTAAACTAAATAAAAATAAAAATAAACCTAAATAAAATAAAATAAAATAAAAAATAAATAAAAATAAAATAAATAAACTAAATTAACCTAAAGCTAGTTGTTTATTTAATAAAATACTAAACCCTAAATCCTAAACCTAAAAAAAAAACTACTAAAAACCCTAAACTAAAAACTAAACTTCTGACCCTAAACCCTAAACCCTTAACCAAAACTCTAATCCTAAACCCTAACCCTAAAAAACTAAATAAACCCAAACCTTAAACTAAAATCTTAAACCCTAAAACTAAACCTAAATGAACCCTAAATAAACTAAACCCTAAAACTCAAAACCCAGCCAAAGAATAAACCCTAAACTTAAAACCACAAACCCTACCAAAACCTAACTCAAATCAAAACTAAATACCAAACCATAAATCTACACCTAAAACCTAAATTAAACTAAATAAAATAAAATAAAATAAATTAAAAAGCCTAAACCTAAATAAAATAAAATAAAATAAAATGAAATAAAAATTGAAACTAAAAGTTAAACTTAAACTTAAAAAGAAAATAAAATAAAAAATCAAAATAAACTAAAATAAAATAAATAAAACCTAAACTAAACTAAAAAAATTAAAATCCTAAATATATTAAAAATTGAAAATAAAATAAACCTAAAATAAAATAAAATAAAACTAAAACCTAAAATAAATTATAAACCTAAAAATAAATAAAAAATAAAACATAAACCTAAACTTAAAAAAAACTTAAACATAAAATAAATAAATAAAAACAAAACAAAATAAACTTAGACCTAAACTAAAATAAACTAAACTAAAATAGATAAAACCAAAACCTAAACTAAATAACTAAAAATAAACTTAAACCTAAACTAAAAAATAAATCCTAAAAATAAACCTAAAATAAAAACCTATGCCTACAAATTAAAATAAAAACCTATGCCTAAAAAATAAAATAAAAACCTTAAAATAAAAATAAAATCTAAACATGAAAAATAAAATAAGAATAAAACTTAACTAAAAAATAAACCAAAACCTAAACCTAAACATAAACTAAATAAAAAAACTAAAAATAAACTTAAACCTAAACTAAAAATAAAATAAACTAAACCTAAAATAAAACCTAAAACCTAAAAAAAAATAAAACTAACCTAAACATAAAATAAAAAACACCTAAATAAAATAAATAAAATAAAACTAATCTAAAAATAAACTAAACTAAAAATAAAAAATAAAACAAAAATAAAACCTAAAATAAATAAACTAAATTAAAATAAAAAAAATAAACCTAAATAAAATAAAATAAAATAAACTCATAAATAAAATAAACTAAATAATCCAACCACTTGTTTGTATTCTTTTAAATAAACCCTAAACCTAAATCTAAACACTAAACCCTAAACCTTAAACCAAACCCTAAAATAAACTGACCCTGCCACTACACCCTACCCTACTAAACTAACTCTAAACCACTCCTAAACCCTAAACCCTAAAACCTAAACCTACCACAAAACCTTAAACCTAACCCAAAAAAACCTAAACCTAAACCTAAACCTTAAACCTAAAACATACCTAAACCCTAAACCACAAAAAACTAAACCCACACAAACCCCACTAAACCTAAACTAACCATAAATTCTAAATCCTAAACTAACCCTACACCCTAAACTCTAAGAATGGGCAAAACCTTGATGACAGGAACATCACCATCAACTAGGCTCAGTATAGATCTGTCAGTGGAGGTGAAGGTGGAGTTGGCAATTATCGCAGTGATGGTGCGAGATCAGGAGGTGCTGGTTGATATTGAGGTTGTGGTTGGAGTAGTGGTGGTTATGGAGCTGGGAGGAGTGATAGAGGTTATAGTCATGGTGGTGGCGAAAGGAGAGATCAAGAATATGATGGCAGATCTCGCTACTCTAGAGGCGGGGTGGTTGAGATAATAGAAATTGAAGAATATCCATTGCTACTTATGGAACTATGTTTCTGGTGAAATGTTCTACTTATCTTGGGCTTTTGATTTGCTCTATGGGTGCTCATTTTTTATCAATGTCATCTCTTGTGTCTTAGAAAACTTGAGGTGCTACTTGGTTGATGAGATTAAAAAGATGAAATGTTGAATTTGAATTTATTTTATGTTAAAAAAACCTTAAACCTTAAACCCTAAACCTTAAACTAAAACTTAAACCCTAAACCAAAAACCTAAACCATAAACCTTAAACCTTAAATATGAAACCCTAAACCCTAGACCCTAAACTTAAACCCTAAACCCTAAACCCTAAAACCCTAATCCCTAAATCCTAAAATTTAAACCCTAAAACCCTAAACCCTAAAACCTACAACCATAAACCCTAAACCCTAAAACCTAAACCCTAAACCCATAACTAACCCTAAACCCTAATCCCTAAACTAACTCTAAAGCCTAAACCCTAAACTAACCCTAAACCCTAACCTTAAACCCTAAACCCTAAACCTTGAATAAATTTGTCATTAGGAGTAGATCTAAAGGATGACATAATCCTAACATAGTTATGGTAGCTAAAGAAAATGTCTTCAAGAGACTTTCCCTTGAATATTAAAGATTTGAATACCCTAAACCCTAACCCTCAATCATATTATAATACCATATATTATAGTAAAATGTAGCATCATATATTTGAGCATGTAGTGATGTGTGTTTAGATGTTATAAGATGTTTTAAAATGTTTTAGTATATTATGGTATTGTGCCCTATAGTCTATATTAATATAAATCATAAAAATATTGATTTAATAAATTAGATGATGAAATTTGTTAAATTTAAAGTGGGAATTAGGTTGTAGTACCAAAGGTGTGCTATGCCACTTGTAGTCTAAAAGTAAGATTTTATGTTCAAAATAAATATTATAGGTTGTAGCATAGTATAGCATCCTATATCATAATATATTATTCTACACATTTTAAATTTTTTTAGTATTTTACCATCATGTAGTCGAGCCTACACTATCAGTATTTATAAAAATGTTGATTTAGACTTTAAAATGGTGGAATTTGGCCAAATTCATGATAGATGGCATCATAATATATTATTTCAATTTAAAATATGTAAGTGATACGACTAAAATATATAGTTTTTTTGGTTTAGACTAATTTTATGATTTTTATCTTAAGCAATCCCTTGTGATGTGATATACAATATAATATAATATAATATATAGTGTATTATAATATAGGATGCCATAACATAGTGTAGCATCATGAATTATAGCATATTATTGTGTATTACTACTTATTGTTTAGCATATTTTAGTTTGCTATAGTATGATGTAGTAGACATTGTACTGGTATAATTCATAAAAATACTAATTTATAGGCTGAGATGATGGGATTTGGCCAAATTTAAGGTAAGCTTTAGGGAACATCATTGGGGGTGTGCTATGGTGTGTCATTTAATCAAAAGAATGGAATTTTGCATCCAAAATAAATGTTCATTTTTCAACCAAAATTTATAATTTTTTTGCTTAAAGTGATTCATTTTAAGGTCAATGTAAGATAATATATTATAAGCATATTAAAATATAATGTACATAACTTTAAAACTTTATATATATATATATATATATATATATATATATATATATATATATATATATATATATATATATGAATGATCTATGTTACTAAATGTTATGTACATTTTATTATATTTTACTTTGTTATAATACATTGGGTCAAAACTCACAAAAATGTTAATTTGAAGGTTGAGATGGAAGAATTTGGCCAAATTCATGGAACACCCCAAGAAGAAACACCAAAATTATGCTATTTTGTACCATTTCTAATAGAAAATAATAATACAACATCCAAAATGAACATTATTCATATTTTGAGAAAATTTTGTTATTTGTTCCTTTTAAGTGATTCTAATGAGGTGTAATGTTAGATAATATATTATATTATAGAAAATATAATAACATCATATATTATAATATAATATAGTGTGTTAATTCACATTATAATATGTTTAGCATGATAATGTATAGTTAGTTTGAGCTTGCACCATCACAAATCATAAAATGTTAATTACAATATTAATATGATATAATTTGAATGACTACATTGTTAGGCTTTTGGTTGAAGTATTAAAGGTGTGCATAAGAGAAAAAATAAGATTTTGAGAATTCCATGTCAAGGACATAGAGTAAAATCTGCTAGGGGATAAAACATGCATTGGACATGACATGTGAGGGGTTTATGTCGAGGGCATGAAGAGGAAAACTTGTTGGGGATAAGGTTTGAATTTGATTTGATTATATGATTTGTGGAAAGAAGATCTCTTTGGGATAAAAATCTATAATCCACTGGGATTAAGTTTGAATTGACTTTAATTTATTTTATTTTAATTGATTTAGAGGCATATCTGCTACATATATGGGCTCAAGTCAGTTGGGGATCGGGTATGTGAACCTTCCACTAGGGAAGCAGGTTCGAGCTATCTGCTAGAGATTAGGATTTGAGTTTGATTTCATAGATTTGTTTGGGGATGTATCTGATGGGGATAAGAGTTTGGTTTGATTTCTTTGATTTAGACACTACTGGGCGAGTTGGTTTAATTTGGCTTCACTGGGGAGATTGGTTTTGAATTGATTTGTTTGTTTGACTTATTTATATATGATTTGGGACTCCACTAGGAAGAAGGGTGTGATTTAACTCCACTCAAGAAAACCAGATTGGGTATTATTTAATGAAAGTTAATGTATGGACCCTGTTGTTATGTGATGGACCCACTAAGAAGGGGCTATATTAGCCTTTACCTACCCTAAGTTTACAAATGGAAAGAGATAGTCTACCGGTTATGGGGTAGGGCTAACCAACCTAATGGGTTTCCTTTTGGTGTGCAATGGATGTGCTAGGAAGAAGGTGTAGAAGATTTACATCTTCTAAAGTGAGAACAACCACTAGGGTGACCTGTTGGATGCACAATAAATCAAACTTTACTTAGGGTGACTACTGAGTGAATGTCATTGGGGGCTTATGTCAACTCAAAAGTAGTCAGGATTAATTTTATCTTAATTTCATGTGATTTGATATGGTTTGTTTGGTTTAGTTTGATTTTGAATTGAGGGCATATATGCTGGGGATGTGAGCTCGATCAAATTTGATAGATTTAATTTATGGACCATGTCAGTGTGTGATGGACCCAATGAGAAGGGGCTATATCAGACTTCTCCTACCTCAAATTTACAAATATAATGGGAAAGTCTACTGGCTGAGGGGTAGAGCTAGCCAACCTAAGGGGTTGACTTTTTTGGTCGTGCTAGGAAGAAGGCATAATAGACTTACATCTTCTAAAGCAAGGAACAACTGGGGTGACCGTTGGTAACAACAAATCAAACTTGACTTAGAGGTGACTCGAGTGAATGCCACTTGGACTTATATCAAGAGTAGTCGGTGATTCTATGAGTTTTATTTTGACTAAAGATAGATGATGCCTTCTTGGAAAAAGGTACATCTAGGGGTGTCCTCCTAATCCACAAGTGAATATATATTTTATTTATATATTTATGTTGACCATGTTGGTGTGTGAGGGACCACACTGAGAAGAGGCTATGTCAGCCTTGACCTATCTTAGATTTACTAGACCGAGGGAGAATCTGCACATCCACAAGATGGATTCTCCAACCATAGGGGTGGTTACTAGGAAAGGGGAACTATCCAATTCGATAGTAACCCATTTAGTGTCTAAATGGGTGCAAATGATGTGATCCAAATATAGTGCCCACAAGGGAGGTGCTGCTAGGTGCATTATCCTGAGCCCTGGAAAAATAGCCTATAGGTGTATAGTGGCCAACTCAAGGAGAAAGCATAGCAGACTTACATCTACCATGAGTGGTGTATCCTAAGGTGCAATAACCAACCAACCTAAGGTGTATTCATTAGCATGAGTGGTGTATTCATCAGCATAGTGATAACCAACCAACCTAAGGTGCCCATCAGTGTACAATGATCAATCTGGAAAGAAAACATGCAGGCTTACAACTCTTTAAGCAAAACTGATCATCTAGATAGTCTATCATTGGTGGGTAGATGTTATATGACCTTGAGTGACTACTAAGCGGGGAGCCTAGAGGAAGGGCTAGACCCAAACTTGAAGTAGTCAGGAGGGAAGGAGCCAATAGGGGACTTATCATAAACCTCAAATATACTCTACCCAATTAGTGCATGAAGGTTAATCCAAGAAAGCATAGAAGACTCACATCCTCCAAAGTAAGAAAATCATTAGGGTGACACACTAGCGAGTAGCATGTCGGCGACCTAGAAGCTACTAAGTGAGCCATTGAGCGTTATCTCAACTCAGAGTAGCCCAAGATAAAAGATATGTGTTTGTGTAATGTCGATGAAATATTGGACGCTGCTCGGGTTCATTACACCTACCCTAAACACATCATTGTAGATTCACAAACAAGAATACTTTCAACATGGTAGAGATTGAATTCAAAATTGAATTTTCATTGATGATAAATATTTTCAAACATGATTTATAATATTTCTTTAAGTAGAGGCCATTGATTGGAAGCATTGGCTGCTCTCCCTTATGATTAATAAGCTGATAAGATCCTCCTTGGTAGGCCTTATCTATGAAAAAAGGGCCTTCAAACATGCCTCCCATCTTAAGACTGGCAACAATTGGTCTCCTTAAAACTAAAATAAGCTCTCCTACTCGAAAAGCTCTAGGACAGACTAACTTGTTGTGAGTTTGAGTCATTTAAGCTTTATACAATTAGAGGTTTTGGCATGCCCATAGACATCTCTCCTCCAAACCTTAGAGCTCTTCTAACCGCAACTTGGCATTCTGATTTGTGATCTTGCTACCCACAGCTATCCTTAGTGATGGGAGTTGTATGGACTTCTAATGGTAGAACGACTTCAGACCACACACTAAGGAGAAAGGAGTAAATTGAGTTGGAGTTCTACATGTGGTGCGATAGGCCCACAAGGCATCAACTAAATGCTCATGCCACTATCAGTTGTTATTGTTGAGTGTCTTCTTTAGTATTTGGATGAGTGTTTGTTGAAGGCTTCTGCTAAGTGGTTTTCCCTCAGATAGTTGATGGTAGAATATCTCCAATCTATGTTGTGTCTTTGGGAAAAGTTATTGATCTCAGTGCTCTTGAATGCAGTACCATTATCAAATATAATTTATCGAGACACTTCGAACCTATATATGATTTCTAAAATATTGGAGTACATACGGTGACCTCTCGGTAAGCCTTCATGTATTTGGAAAAGTAGTTAGTAGCAGCTAAGATGAACTGATGACCCTTGGGAAAAGGAGGATCAATCGGACCCACTATGTCGATACCCCAACACTCGAATGGCCCTGAGGCAAATGTAGGATGAAAAATGTTGGGTGGTTGGTGTAGGATGACATTGTGTATTTGACATTGGTGGCAACACATAGCCATATCCATGCAATCTTTGATCATCGATGGCTAGTAGTATCCAAGTCTCTTGATCTTGGCTTTCATTTTTGGACTGGAATGGTTAGCTCCACATAATCCTGAGTGTACCTCGGTCATGATCTTATGGGCTTCGTGCTTATCTAAATAATGTAACCACATATGATTGAAAGACTGCAGGTACAAGAAACCATCCACAAGAGCATAGGAAAGTGCTCTCTTCTTCATCTAATGGGCTTGGGACTTCTCTCGTGGCAGTTTGCCATTATTTAGGTAATCCATGAATGGTTGCCTCCAATCTAACTCTTCATCCTTCTTGGAAATAGCAACCTCTCCTTCAAGAGAGTACTTTTTGATGAGTTTAATATCAATAAGGGATAAGACTTGTCTATTTTGGACCTTTATTGATATGGATTCATCCTCTGAATATGCCAACTCCTTGGAAAGATTGGCTAAAGCATACGCCATAGCATTTTCTCCTCGAGGAATCTTATAAATGGTAACCTTTGAGATTTGGGCCAATAACACCATGGTGTACCTATGGTAGTGATGGAGCATGTGCTTTATAACCTTATAGGACCCAATTTGGTTGATAACTAGTTGAGAATCCCCAAAGATGTTGATGTTCTGGATGCTTAGAGTAACAACAAACTCTAGACTGGCAATCATAGCCTCTTATTCAGCTTCATTGTTGGGGCAAGGATTGGATAGTTTATATGATAATCTCATCACATCACGGTCTGGAGTTAAGAGAACTATTCCTACCCCTACCTTTCTTGGAATAATAGATTATGGTTCTTCTCCTCTTTGAGAAAACAACACCATCAAAGTACATCTCCCAGTGGTGAACGCTAGTATCCCATAAGTTTATGATTTGTTCATCGGAGATCATCACTAACGAGTGGTAGGAAGTGGTGTGTAAGAAATCTACAAGGGCTCATCCTTTCACCGAACGGAGGTACAAAAGTAATGTCAAACTGCAAGAGGAACATGGACTGTTGTTCCAACCATCCGGATAGCATTTTCCATGTCATGAGATACTAGTGGATTGATCCTAGAGATTAAGTTGACCTTATGAGGAAGCATGTAGTACTGTAGCTTTTGGGATGTAAATATTAAAGCTATGCAATGCTTCTCAATGAGTGGATAATTAGCCTCAGCAAGGAATTGAGGATAGCTGAGGTAGTAGTATGTGTTTTCCTTCCCTTCGTCATTAGCTTGGGCCAACAAAGCACCAAGGGAGTCATCTAATGCAGTAGTGTAATGATGAGCACGAGATAGGGCTGCTAGAACGGATGTTTGTCAAGATGAATGAGTTTGTTGATGATTAGTCATAGCTTCTATGTAGCACGCATTTTAAGGTTGAATGGACCTAATAGCAATAGATTCTGATTGGGGTTCTAAAATAATGTTTCTTTCATCTTCATGGGCCATCTTTATTTGGTTATATCTAGATGAGCCATCCATGAAAGAGAAGACTGCATGAGATGAGGCAATGTTCACCATTAGCTTTGAGATTGGTAGTTGAAATTCAAATTTTGGAAATGCCTTATTTAAATCTAAAAAAAATCGTATATGTGAATTTGGCCAATCTTTTTCTTAACTGGGATGACATTGGCTAACCAGGTAGTGTAATTTTCTTCCAGATGAAGCCAACATCGATCAATTTTGTGACTTCGGAAATGACCTGCTGTTCTATGTCTAATTGCATGCATCTAGGAGCTTGCTTGATAGAGTTAGCAGTAGGCTTTATTGCTAGTTTATGGACTGCTACATCAGGAGCCAATCCAGGCATCTCTTGATAACTCCATATGAAGCAGTCCTTAAACTCAGTTAATAGTCTAACTAAGTCATTGGTTTTAATTTCATTCAACAAAGAACTGATGTATGTCGGATGTAGATCTTCTTCAGTTTTTAAATTGATTTTCTTGAGCTCATCGATGGTTGACTTGATCTCTTCTTCGAACTCTGGTGGTGCATCTTTGACTTCAAAATCATTTGGATCATATAAAGTTTTTAAGCACAGCTCCTCATATGATATAATGTGATTTCAAAAGAACTTATCAGATTCCAAATGATTGGTGATGACTAAGCAGTAATCGTCATCATCGAGTGGACCCCACTATACCGAATCCTAATCCTCATCTTGATTGACAGCTTTTGCATTTGTTCTTCCATCTTCTTTAGAAGTAGTCTGATCAGTGCTTTGACCAAGTATGTGGGATTAACACTTTCTTTGCTAAATTATAAACATAAGGCAAGTACCAATCAAAAGGTAATTCTATTAAATCTTTATATGAATCATCCTCAAGTTTTACATCAACTTCTTGACTTGAGGATGATGCTCCCAAAAAGAACCTTTGAGTCTTCACACCTGTGGTTGACTTAAGGGATTCCTTAACTACCAAACCCTCAACTTTTTGAGAGGAAAGTGTGGTTAGAGCTAAGGTTCCCAACTAATGCGAAACATTTTCACATATAGACTTGGATACACTTATACTTTACTTTGGAGCCCAGTATTCATCACTATCTGACTAAAGTGTCACCTCCAAGGGAATCTACTCGAGAAGAGTTATGTGCTAATATAAGACTCATCCTATGAACTTGATTCTAAATCTATATGGATAGCAGGTGTACTCTTAGTAGCTGTGACATATCTTCTATTAGGTGGCTAATAAAGAGGTTTTCCATCCATGGGACTGCCTCTGCCTGGTGGAGGTCAGGTCATCCTTCTCATATGTTTGAATGGAGTAACGAATTGGTTGGAATTTAATGTCAGGCTCCACTTCCTCCTCCAAGTCTATTTCTCCTCCCTTTTATTTTCTTTTTTATTCTCTTTTCTTTTCTTTTTCTTTTTCTCTTTCTTTTTCTTTTTCTTTTTCTTTTATTTTCTCTTTTCATTTAATTTTCTTTTTCTCTTTCTTTTTCTTATTCTTTTTTTTCTTTTATTTTTAAACTTTGGCCAAGTTCACGAGAATAGACTTGTTAATTTTTGAGGGAGGTAGTAAGTCGCATCCTCATATATGCCAACCTCATGAACTATAAATGTCTTGAGATCTCCTTTGACACAGTAGACGACCTCACCTCTCACAAACTTCATATATTGATGTAGAGAGGATAAGAACTATGCTTTTCTCATGTATCCATGGTCTCCCAAGAAAAGCATTAAAAGATGTATCTAAGTCTATAATGTGAAACTTGGCATCAGCCTTCCAATCATCTATCTCTAAGGGCAACACTATGGAGCCTAAGTCCTATTGACCTTACTTCTGGAGTGCAAATTCAATCTTCCCATTTTAGACTTAGGAGTCTTCTAGACACTAAGACTTCCTTACTCATAAGACACTTCTAACAATTAGGTAAACACTTAACCTAAGCCTAAAGACTTAAAGGGTTAACCATAGGATTAGGTTATGCCTTAAGGATTAAGATAATCCACCTACCCTACAACCCAAATCCAATCCATGTTCACCTTCTCAAACCAATCAAGTTCAATTCAAACATCAAATTCAAATCCAAATCAAACCCAAATTCCAAAATAAATGATTGAAGCCCATGATCAAATCAAACTTGAAACCCTTTCCATATGACCTATCCCATGGACTTAGCCAAATCTTAATCCAAATCAATCCAAAATCAATTGTTTTCTCATAAATAATTTATATCTTTCCAAATATAAATCAAATATACATTCAAATGATCAAAACTAAATCAATTTAAATCAAAACCCTTCCTAAGCCATATGACCTATCCCATGGACTTTGCCTCAATTGATTTTCTCATAAATCAATCATATTTTCAATCATCTTCACAAATTTAAATGAATTATACATTTAAATCATCAAAACTTAATCAAACCAAATCAAAATCCAAACCTAAGCCACATGACCCAACTCCATGAACTTAGCCAAATTCCTTCATTCTAGAACCCAAATTCAATTGATTTTCTCATGAATCAATCATACCTTCAATCATATTCACAAATATAAATGAAATCTATAATCATCAAGCCAAACCAAAATCAACCCAAGTCAAACCCAACTTAACACTTTTGACTTGAAATGTTCAAATGAACCAAAACCCATTTGAACCCAAGCTAAGTGCAATTGAATTTATATATCAATCCCAAATCCATATATAAACTCAACTAAATCAAACTCAATCAAAAATCAAGCCAACTAAACCCAATTGGTCCACTTGATCCAAAGTGGCCAATTTGACCTATTTGAGCCAAGTTCTAATCCTACTCAAATTATATTGAACCAAGCCCATAAAAACCTCCCATCATGATTGTTGATCACACTAAGTTGATCAATTATCACAAATTGTGTCAAACCAGGTCAAATTGGTCATTTGACTAAGTCAACCCCTTAAACCATATGAACCAAAACTAGCCAAATTACAACCTATGCAAAATCCCTCGAAACCAATGATTCATACCAAATCAAATCAATATTTGAATATGACTTGACCTTCAATTGAGTCAAACCAAACCTAATTGGTCCTCTTAACCCAAGTTGACCCAAATTGACATAAAAGACCAAATTGGATCAAATCAAAATATAAACCAAATTGATTGCAACCAATGGCTCAAGTTCATTCCAAATTGATTGTTGAACTTGACCAAAGCTATGATTGGACCCAATTGAACCCAACTGACCTACTTAGCCCAAATTGACCCAAAGGTTAAAGTTGGCCTAGATCAAAACCAAGTCCAAATTAATTGAAACTAAAGCCTACAATCATCTCCAATTGGTCAGACCCAACCAACACCCAACCTAGCCAATTTGGCAAATTTAGTCAAATTGGTCAACTTAAACCATTTGATCCAAATGAATTCAAATGAGCCAAAATCAAATCTAAGCCAAACTAAACCAAACCAATTGAACCAAAACATCCCAAATGATCATATGAACTTGACCCAACCCTTGGTTTGACCCAATTTGACCAATTGGTCAACTTGACCCAACCTAACCCAATTTGACCTAAATGAGTCAAATTGAGCCAAACCTGACCAAATCAACTCCAATTGACTTGAAATTTGGGCTAGCTCACTTTTGGCTCATTTCAAATATGCTCAAATAAAATCTAATGATAATTGATCATTTACATTCCTTGGACACTTGGTACTCTCCCAATGAGACAAATCACCCATGTAAATGGTCATTTCCATTCCTTGGACAATTAGTACTCTCCCAATGGTCCACCTAGGCACCTAGGACATTACCCAACCTGACCTAAGGGGTGGTTGGGTCGGCCATGACCCATGGTTGGTGAAATCAGCTCACCCTCCCCATTGGAGCATTTGAAACCCATAGGACACCCATGATTCCTCCTTGTTAACCACATCCACACCTTCAACCAACCAAGCCAAGCCAACTCACCTCCTCCCTACCACCCATGACTCCCTGAGATGGTTGGAAAACCACTAGAAGCCAAACAAGATCCCACGTCTGATCAAGATGAATGGGGGTCTACACTCGCTCATTTCCACTCAAAGACACATAAAAATCATTCTTCATAGCCCTAGCTACCTAAGACGAGCTGCTAGAGCCATTCCCTGAGCCCCCAAGCTCGTTCCTCGATCAAAAAATTGCATTCCCGGCTGTCCTGAAATAGGACACTCTAATTTCTGACCCAACTTCCATATTTCTCAATCAAACTCAAATTAACTTTGCCAACACCTTCTTTAGGCATCATCGAGCAAGAATGAATCATCTCTCAAGCTTCCCGAGCACCGGAGGTGGGACTTTGATCAAAACTGAGCTCCAAATCATTAATTTGTATCCTTCTGAGCAAACATCGAGGAATTGATCCAATTACTGCTCAACAGGGCTTTGTATCCACTAGATGAATTCCTTAATCATTCCAGTCACCAGTCTTGAGCTTCGGTGAGGTATGCTTCCAAAATCGATCCTTAGGCAAAAATGGGTTGGAGATTTTTAAAGAAAACTTGCATCTCATGTGATCTTGACCGTTTGATCCCCTCTGATCGATGTCATGAAGGTGTGGGATACTTTTGGAGTTGATCCAAGCTCGGGTAGCTTAAATTAAGTGAGCAATGATAGACGGACTCCATTCTCCCTCAATTGAGTGATGTTAGTTCACACATCGTTCATTCTTTGTGATCGAAATGGATGTTCGTGATTAGATCTTCTACATCGATCTGTGGTGCCATGTGGAAAGCATGCCGCATCAATGCCCATGGCATAACAGGATTGCTTTAATTAGGCTTAATTAATTATTTTTAATGACTAAAACTTCTAAAAATCATACAAAAATCATAGAGAAATAAAAAATACAAATAAAGACTCATTTTAAAAGTATTCAGAGGAGAATTAATTTAAAATGGTCTTAACTAATTTTGAATAGTAATTAAGGTTTTATTACAAGATTAATTAGCTTAATTACTTTTTAATTACTTGAGCAATTAATACCAAATTTTGTGGGTTAATTTAATGGGATGACCTCTGCCTCCTATGATTTTCTTGGGATTTATTGCTCAATTAATTAGGAAAATTGACTAATTAAACCTTCACTACTCTTTTTTAATTAATTGATTAAATCTCATAAATAGTAACAAATTGGTCAATTAAGCTTCTTAATCAATGTTCAACAGTAAGTGAACTAAGGATTAGGGTTGGGACCCCTTTCTCTAAGTTCATTTCACCTTATTTTAAAATGTAATTAATTAAATCACTTAATCAAATTGAAATTATAATCATATCAAACCTTAATTAAATAAATCATGGGGTAGATCTTTGGGTGTTTAATAGCTAAAGGCATTTAATGAAATTATAGTTAGTCCACATGTGTGGGAAAACCATAAAAGTAATTAATTAAGTCTCTTAATCTTATTATCTATTAATCATGATCCAATTGCATTAGGCCCCTTTTATTTCCTATGATCATTGCAAGTTTATTTTCCTTGCATATCATGTTGGCTCATAATTATTTAGTTAATTATTTTAAGGTGACATAGATAAGGGTAATTAATTCATCTAATTAAGGGTTCAATTTAATTAACCCATAAAATCAACTTAATTACATTTCCAAATTAAATCAAATCACTAATGTGTGAGC
Source organism: Cymbidium sinense (assembly GCA_021442155.1). Classification (NCBI taxonomy): domain Eukaryota; kingdom Viridiplantae; phylum Streptophyta; class Magnoliopsida; order Asparagales; family Orchidaceae; genus Cymbidium; species Cymbidium sinense. Next base: position 374,506,107 of record CM038214.1, on the reverse strand, counting down.
GGGTTTAAAATAGCAAGTGATGATTTCTCTTCTCCTCTTTAAATCAAATCAAATCCAAAACTTAATTAATAAAAGCTTTGGTTTGCTTTAAGTAATCTTATTTAATTTGATTGTCCTTAAGAACTAGTTTGGTTGAATGAATTACATGCTTATATCTGATTGTCCTCTTTCCAATCATGTTAAATTTGGTATGTCATTTCAATTCATGCATCCATCTTTTCAAAATCAAGTAAAATAAAATGGATTTCCTTTATGTAAGCTTGCATGTGTTGATTTAATTTAATATATGTGTGGCTATTATCACTATTAAATACAAATGTATTTTTCAAAAGCTTATAAATGACTAATAATATGTGTTATGATGCTAGTTATAAATACATAAGAAATGTATGTACTTATAGCTTAAGTGTATGAATGTTGAGTTCTCTTTCCTTTATTCATGTGTTGTTTATATAGATTGAATGATAATGGGTATATAGTCTGATATCTAGAACATGAGGCTTTAACTAACCCAAAGGTCATTTAATTACCTCACTTTGGTTTGTTACTTGGTTGATGAAATCAAAAGATGAAATGTTGAATCTTAATTTGTTCTCTGTTAAATGAAAACCAAAATCCTAAAACCAAAACCTAAACACTATAAATCCTAAACCCCAACCAGACCACGACCTCCCTAAACCCTAAACCTGACCACCCCACCACCCCTACCATGACCACTGGCTAGCGCTCCATAAAACCTAAATGTTCTAAATAACATAAAATAAAATAGAAAACCTAACGTAAATAAATAAATAAATAAAATAATAAAACCTTTTTAACTAAATGAGCTAAACCTGAAGATAATATAAAAAACTAAAATAAAATAAATCAACCAACACTAAAATAAAATAAACTTAAAGATAAAAACTAACTAAAATAAACTAAAAATAAAATGAAATATACCTAAACCTAAAAAATAAATAAAATAAAATCTAGGCAGTAAATAAAATCCTAAAAAAATAAATATAAACATAAACCTAAACTAATAAAAACAACCTAAAATAAACTAAACTACTAAACTAAATGGAATTATTACTAAAAATAAACCTAAACTAGGCTAAGAAAACCTAAAAAACCTATAAAGATAAACACAAACCTAAAAAGATAAAATAAAACCTACTCTAAACCTAAATAAAATAAACCCTGAATAAAAAAATAAAACTAAACTAAAAAAAAATATAAACCTACCTAAACCAAATAAACTAAAATAAAACATAAACTAAAATAAAATGAACTAAACTACATAAAAAATAAAATGGACAAATAAAATAAAATAATAAAATACTAAAATAAAATAAAAATAAATAAATAGGCTCAATGTCTAGGCCTGGTTTGCGTTTATTTTTTTTAAAAGCCCTAGCCAAGGCCCAGAGCCCTAGGCCTGGGCCAGCCAGGCCCTAGGCCCTGGGCCAGGCCCTGGGCCACTGGGCCACAGAGCCATAGGCCCTGGGCAGCCACACTGACCTGAGGCTGATGACCTGGGCTGAAGGCTGGGCCACTGAGCCCTGAGCCCTGGGCCAGGCTGACTGGAGTGGTTGGGTGCCCACAGGCCCTAGATCATGGGCCCTGGGGTCCAGACCTGAGGCTGGGCTGGGCAGCCAGGCGCTAGGCTTGAGCCTGCCCAGACCCTGGGCCATGACTGGAGACATGACACTGGGCCATGAATGACCCTGGCCCTGAGGCTCTAGCCAAGGCCCTGAAACTGGCTAGCCATGAGCCCACTGGCCCTGGGCCAGCCAGGCCCTGGGCTAGACTAGGCCACTGAGGATAAGAAATAGCCAAGGCTAATAAGATGAAAGATGATAAGGCTTAGGCCAAGATGGAATAAGAAATGACATGAGCTAAAAGACCTGGGCCTAAAAGATAAGATAAGATAAATCTAATAATTAAGATAAATGCATAAAACCTAAACTAGGCTAAAGATAAATTAAACCAGGATAAAGACTATAAAGAAAAACAAGATAAAAATAGACCTAAAAAAAATAAATAAATGATAATAAATAAACTTAACTCTGAGCTAAAATGAAACCTAAAGATAAAAATAATAAATAAATAAAATAAACTAAACCTAAATAAAAAATAAACTATGCTAAGATAAATAAAAACTTATAAACTAAATAAAGATAAAATAAATAAAAGAAATAAATAAAAATAAAATAAACTAAAATAAACCTAGACTAAAATAAAACTTAAGATAAACATAAATTAAAACCTAAAACCTAAACTAAAATAAAATAAAACCTAAACCTAAACATAAAATAAAAAATAAAACTACAAGATAAAATTAAAAGAAACTCAACTAAAGTAAATAAATGTAAACTAAACCTAATAACTAAGATAAAAACCTAGGCTAAGATAAATAGGCCAATAAAATAAACTAAAGAAAAAAAAGCCTAAATAAGAAATAATATGAAGCTAGATAAAATAAATATTAAACAAAATAAAATAAACCTACATCTTGGTTTGATTGTTTTTTAAAATAAAACCCTAAATCCTAGGCCTACCCTGACCACCTGAGCCTCCACTGAGCCCTAGGCCCTGGGCCCTGGGCCCCCAGGCCCCCCTGGGCCACTGCACGAAAGCATAAACCACAAAACCACTGGGCCACCCTGAGCCCTGGGCCCTCTGAGCCACTGGGCCCTACTAACCCACCCCTAAACACCCTAAACCTAAACTTAAAGTACTAAAAATAAAAATAAACCTAAAACTAATAAAACCTAAGCCCTAAACCACAGAATGGGAGCAGCCTTGGGTGAGCTCGGTCTAGATCACGGTGGTGGGGTGGTGGGGAGGCTGCGGTTATCCTTTGTGGTGGTGTGAGGGATCTGGAGGTACTAGTAGATATGGTGAAGGTGGTTGGAGCAGTTGTGGATGTCGATCCCAGAGAAGCGATAAAGGTTATCGTCATGGTGGTGGCATAGCAGAGAGATCAGGGATATGATGATGGATCCCACCACTCGAGAGGTCGGGGTGGTTCTGATGGAAACTGGAGAAACTAAAGAACGACCCATTGGATCTACTGCTTATGGAACTGTGTCTTTATAATAAAGATAGTTCTAGTTATCTAGGGTTTTCATTTTCTCTAAAGAGCGACCCATTGGATCACTTATGGAACTGTGTCTTTATAAAGATAGTTCTAGTTATCTAGGGTTTTCATTTTCTCTGTTCTCATTTTTATCTATGTCGCTTGTAACTTAGAAAACTTGGTGTTACTTAATGAAATTGAAAAGAAGATGTTGAATCTAATTTTATTCTATTTAAAAAAAAGCTAAAACCTAACCCTAAACTAAAAACCCTAAACTCTAAACCTAAAACCTAAACTTAAACCTAAACTGTAAACCCTAAACCCCTAAAACCTAAACCCTAAACCCTAAATCCTAAAACAAACCTAAATTTAAACTAAACTTAAACTTAAACCTAAACTTAATCTAACCTAAAACTAAACTAAAACCCAACCTTAAACCTAAACTAACCTAAACTAAATCAAACCTAACCTAAACTTAAACTTAAATTTTTAAAACTAACTTAACTAAACTAAACTTAAAACTAAACCCTAAACCTAAACCCTAAACCTAAAACCCTAAACCCTAACCTAAACTCTAAACCTAAAACTAAACCCTAAAACCTAAACCCTAAACCCAAAAGAAAAAACATAAACTTAAACTAAACCAAGACAAAAAAAAACTGTTAACCTAACCCAGTTTAACCCAGATAAAACTCTCTCCTGGGTGCTCAGAAATTTCATTTCCCCATCATGCATTCTCTGGGTTTTGGATCCTTCATCATTCTCGATCTCTGGAGTTTCAATTTTTTTTGGTTGCATGATGTCTTTTGAATATGGTTGTGGTGCACTCCATGACTTACATCTCCCATTTTAGAATCTAGGGCATCCAATTTTATGGGGATTAATGAACCCAATGCCATTCTTACTATTAAATCCTTAAGGAAACACTTTCTCATAAGAGCTCTACCTCATCTGACTCGGTGAATCTGATTTTTAACTTCTTTTTGAGTTATGTCTGAGATAATGTGTTCGGATCTTGATGTCAAAAATCTTACAAAACCTTTTGAATTTACTTTGATTGACAAATTTAGTTTGCGATGGTTAAATTTTGACAAGAATCGAGCTTTTTTTCATAACCTTAAACTTTTGGGTGCTTTCTCTATTAGCTTGATCAATCCAAGACATATATTGATTCAACTTACAAATGATTTGGTTTATTCATGGGTTATCTAATGTCGATCTTATTATGTCTTTAATTATCAAATGCATTTGTTGAAGTGGTCTCCCCTTTTTGATATAAAGGAGGAATCACTTATTATTCCTGTGTGGTTAGCCTTCCAAATATGAGAATTCATTATGTTACCCACCATGTATTATTTGCTGTCGGGGCTCTTTTAAGTCGGCCGCTCCAAATCAATCAGGAGACTATCAGTTTCCAACCCTCTATTGCTCGTATATTGGTTGAACTTGACATATCTAAAAAACATCCTAAGGATGTCTGGATTGGATTTGAAAATTTTGGCTATTTACAAAAAGTCAAATTTGAAATTTTTTTCATTTTCTATTCCCATTGCAAAATACATGGTCATGATAATTTGGAGTGTTTTGTTCTTCACCTGCATCTTAAAAAGAAACTTTGGAATGATCCTAACTCTAAAGTTTCTTCGGATAAAGTTAATAAAACTATTTTGTGCCTAAAAATAGTTTAAATGTTAATATTAGGTTGGATTCTTTATAATCGATGTTCCTAATATTGATGATTCTACTCTCATTTTGATCATAACAAAGGAACTAATAATGTTGAAATAGGTGGTTTGCCCAACAACCTTTCTTTCCATGAGAACATGTCTATTTTGGCTAATTCCAAATTCAAAGAGGTTGAAAAAATGATGATTCATTCTCTAATGATCCTACTTCTCACGCATTAATTGGCGAGAATGAGGATTTAAATGATAACTTGAATGTGGCTAAAATTCTTGAGAAAAACACTAATTTTAACATTGGTAATTGTGTTTTGAATGGTATAACTTCTTCTCCTTCCCCTAATTCCAAGATTGATCTTCATTCTAATCCACTTTTCAATAAAATACTGATTTGGAATAAAGTTGTGATTAGAGATGTTCATGCTAATCCATATCCTATTAATAATATTCCTAATCAATCTCTATCCGAAGGTGACACTTTGGATAAAAATAGAAATTTTCAAACAGTCTTTAAAAAGAAATCTAAAAACTCTAAGATGCAACCTCCTAATCTTGATAGATCTACTATATATGGATCCTCTTCATATAAATAATGATATTTGGCTTAGGAGAGGATTTATTATTCTTTCTCTCTCTCTTTATTATTATCCTTTAATTTATTTTTATAATCTTCTTTATGTTTAATTTAGAATGTTAGAGGGATTGGTACCCTCACTGTTCATAACCGTATTAGAAATCTCTTTAATTATTCTTATTATACTTCTTATTCATGTTGATAAAATCAATCATGTTGCTAGAATGCTTAGTTTTAATAATTTTTTCTCTAACATCAGAAATAAACTTAAGCGCTTTGGAATTGCTTCTTAAATGTTTTAATTTTAGATGATCTATAACAAGTTATTAATGTTCACTTTTCTTTTGGTGATTCTTGTGTACTGAGCTCTTTTGTATATGCTTCTTGCAATAGAGCTAGTCAGAATGTTCTTTGGGAGAATTCGAGAAGTTTTGCTCTTTCTTTTAACAAACCTTGGATGGTTTCTCTCCTAATATTCATTCTATGGAAGAATTTTCTAATATAATTATTTATTGCTATCTTATTGACATTGATTATGAAGGATTTAATTATACTTGGTAAAACTCTAAGCTATGGCAACATCTTGATAGAATTCTTTTCAACTCTCATTAGATTAATCAATGGCCTCTTACCTCTGTTGAACATTTGAGTAGAACTTTATCTGATCATGCCCCTCTTTTGTGTTTTATTAAAGAAAACTCTAAAATATTAAATACCTCGCCATCTTTTATATTTTAAAATATGTGGCGTTAGCATCTATATTTTCATAAAATCATGGCCATTAATTGGATTGCCCCTTTACACCCTGATAATTTGATTAGGGGTATGCAAAGATTATGGGTTAAGTTTTAAAAAGGGTCAAAGAAAATCTAGTTTGGTGCAATAAACAATATTTTTAAAATCTATTTTCTAACATAAAAAACATGGAACTTTGGTTCATGATCTAGAAAATACTGTTTTGCCTGATTCTTCTAAGCATAAGGATTTTAATGAAGCTAAAGTTAATCTTGTTAATTATCAAAATATGGAAGAGACCTATTGGTGACAAAAGGCTTCTAGTAAACATATTGCTGATGTGGACAAGAGTACCAAGTATTTTCATGCTTTATGTAATAAAAATAGAGCTTTAAATTCTATCCAAAAAATTAAAAGTAATAATGGAGATTGGATAACTAATACTAATGTTATTAAAGATTCTATTATTAACCACTTTAGAAATATGCTTAACAAAAGCCACTCTTTTGAAGATATTTCTAATTCACATTTGATTCCCTCTATTATTACCAATGATGAAATCCATTAGCTTACTAGGTTGCTTACTGAAGATGAGATTGGTAAAGTTTTTAATAGCATGAACATTGATTCTGTTGCTGGTCTAAAGGGTTACACAACTCAAAATTTTCAAAATGGTTGGCCTATTATTAAGCATGACTTAATTGATGCTATTGTTGATTTGTTTATTGGTAATCCTCTCCTTAAATATTTTTCAAGCACTTGCATTGTTCTAATATCAAAAAAAGATAATCCAAATTCTTGGAGTGATTTCAGAGCTATTAGCCTTTATACTTTCTTTAATAAATTGATTTCTAAACTTTTACTAATAAACTTAGTCCTTTGCTTCAAAAAATTATCTCCCTCAACCAAACTGGTTCTGTTAGAGGGAGATCTATATCTGATAATATTCTTCTTGCTCAAGAGCTTATCTATGATTTGGATATTCCTACTAGATGTGGTAACATCCTTTTTAACTTAAATATTTCTAAAGCCTTTGATAATATCTCTTGGGATTTCCTTTTAAATATCTTGCATTTATTTGGTTTCTCTGATAATTTCATTAACCTTATTAAAAATTGTATTAATAATGCCTAGTTTTCTATTTTTCTTAATGGTGATGCTTCAGGCTTTTCTTCTTCTTCTCATGGTTTGAGACAAAGAGATCCTTTGTCCCCATCTTTATTTATTATTGTTGTGGAATACCTTTTTAGAATTTTAAATGATTTATTCAATAACAATCCTATCATGTACTTTAGAACTCTTCCTGGTATCCCTATTTCTCATCTTAGGTTTGCTCATGATTTTATTACATTTGTAATGTTTCCCTTCATCATATCAAAAGACTTAAGAAATTTTTAAATATTTTTGGTAAAGAAAGTGGTCTTTCTATTAATGAAAGCAAGAGTTGCTTGATTACCTCCTCAAAATTTTCTAATAACAAAATCAATCAGATCTTGAAAATCACTAACTTTAAACACCAATAACTCCCTATTAAATATCTAGGTGCTCTTCTTTTTAAAAGTAAAAAAAGATCCCATCTTTCTTATGAGCTTATTCAAAAAATTTCTAATAAAATTTCAATGTGGGAATTTCACTTACTTTCTTTTGGTGGTAGGCTTACTTTGCTTAAGAGTACTCTTTATTCAATGCCTTTATATCTTATTCAAACCATTATCCCTACTAATTCTATTTTAAATAGAATTGATTGTCTCCTAAATAAATTTTTTTGGGGCTCTAATAATTCAGTTAAAAAGATGCATTGGATTTCTTGGCATAAATGTTTTGGTCCCCTGGGTGAAGGAGGGCTTGGATGCAAATCTATTCTTGAGCTATTACTGCCATATCACATAAACTCTAGTGGAATTTTAGAAAAAATAGCCTCGGGCTAATTTCATGACTACTAAATACTACCAAGGTAAGCACCCTCTTATCTATTCTTATAAAGTGGGTGACTCCCCGATTTGGAAAAGGCTTTGCTCCATTAATTGGGAGGCTGAATCCTTGATATCTTAGGGTATAAATTTGGGATCTTCTTTCTTTTGACAAGATAATTAGATTGGTGGTGGTTCTATTGATGCTATTTTATCTACCCATTCTACTACTGCTATAAAAGTTAACTCATTTTGGCTTAATAATAAGTGGAATGATAGTAAACTTACCAAATTTATTCTTATCTCTCTTTGGATAAATTTAGTGCTATTCTATCCTTCCCAACAAGCGATCAAATTCTTTTAAGTTGTCTTATAATGGAGATTTTATTCTTAAAGATGCTTAGAATTATATTAAAGATGCTCATACTTCTTTTATTGTATTTATTAAACTTTAGAATAATATCATCCCTATGTTATATTTTGTCCTTACTTAGAGAATTCTAAAAAACTTCATTCTTGTTGATTCCTTGCTCTATGATAAAGGTTTTCATTAACCTTCCAAATGTTATTGTTGTTTTCATATCGAAAATGTTAATCATGTTTTTGTCAATGGTGTTATTAGCTCCAAATTATGGTTTTGGTATGAAGACCTTTTTAATCCTAACCATTTCAATGGATTTCTTTCTTTATATCAACTTCTTGAAGCCAGTTTCCAAAAACTTGTGAAAGGTCATATCAAAGTTTTTATTGCCATTACCCTTATTTGGTTCATATGGATGGATAGAAATGATGGTAAATTTCATGGCATTCCTATGGATCATAAAAGATTATAGAACCAAAGAAAAATTAATGCATTATTTAATGCTAATTTAATTATCAACACACATTTTAGAGGTTTCAAATTTGTGCTAAAAAAATTGGGTCTTTACCTGCTTGAGATCTCCTTCTGTAAAGAAGATAGGATTATATGTTGGATAAAACCTCATAATAATTTTATTAAAATTAATACAGATGACTCTGTCTCTCATAATACATTTGGTTGTGGTGGTATTTTTAGGGATTTTAAAGATAATGTCATTTCTACTTTTGCTTATCCTCTTAAATCTTCTTCTGTTATCTATGTTGAATTAATGGTTGTAAACAAAGCTATTGAAATTTGTTTCCAAAAAGGTTTCTTCAATATTTAGATTGAAGTTGATGCTCTCTTACTCATTAACATCCGACTTCCACTAAAATGGGGAATGCAGATTTATTTTATCTTCTTAATCATACTAGAGCTCCTCTCTCAAGTATGCTTTAAAATTTCACACATTTTTCATGAAAGAAATGCCTGTGTAGATTATCTGGCTAATCTAGGTGCTAGGTTAAATGATCTCACTCTTTATGATCATCTTAATTTACCTAAACAATTGAAAGGATTAGTTAATTTGGATAAGACGGGATTGCCTTATCTCAAAAATTAATATTGCTTTATATTTTTAAGTTTTCCATGCTTTTCTCTGTGTGCATTTTCATTTTGCTGCATTCCTTTGGCTGGTTCACTCTCTTGTCTAATTTTAGCTATTATACTTGTGAGATCTCCTTGAGGTGGTGGTTGATTGTTCAGCCTCTTTAGTTGGTGAGGTGTTCTCTTTGGTTGACTATTCTATGTAAGTATCTCATGTCAACAGTTTCTTTATGTGCTGCCTTGACCTTGTGGTGGCCTCCTTTTCAATTATGCCTCTACCTGCTTTTGGGTTTTCCCTTTTCTTAGTTGGTCCTAGTTTTATCTCTGGTTTTTGCTGGATATTTCCTTACTTAGTAAGGTTTTTTGGCTGCTATTTTTGGGCCTGGTGGGTTCTATTGTTTGCTACTACACTCTACCTGGATGTCTTGGGTGGCTATTATCTGATGGCTGATGTTGATATTTTAACTCTTGAGTTTGTGCTTGGCATTTTGTGGTTTTTTTTGGTTTTTGGTATGTTTTCCACCTAGTTGGTGGTTAGGTGGTCTTCCCCGGCTGTAGCTTTTTGTCTGATTGGGTGATTACCATTTGTTTCTTGGTTGTTTATTGTGGCTTCCTGTTGGTTGTCACTATGACTGTCTTTCTATATGTTGGGATTGCCTCCCTTTTGGACTGGTTGTTTCTTTATCGGAGTTGCCTCATCTACTGCTTTGTTAATTGGCTAGGAGGACTTGTGGGTTGGCTAGTTTGGTTGATTTTCTTTTTGGTTTTCTTTCTGAATTATTGTTAGCTAGTAGGGTTTCCTTTTTAGTCATTTTTCTTTGTTTTGGTTTTAGCCTTATGGTGGCTGGGTGTTGCAATTTTCCTGTGGTTGTCATACTATCTCTAATGGAGGTTTGGTGACTGCCTTTTTATTTTTTACCTATGCAGTTTGGGTTGGACTGGTGGCTACTATTAGTGTTGGCATTGTGCTCGACCGGTTTGGAATTGTTGGTTTCTTAGTTGTAGGTTGCTATTTTGGTTTTGGGATGTTATTTGTGGTTGTCTGGTGACTCTGGTGAGTTTGTTTCCTATCCATGGTGGCTTTGCTTTGTGAGTGAATACTTGGTAGCTGGTCATTCATTTTTGTGTTGGTGGTTTTATTGAAGCTACTTCCTTTCGGGCTTGGTGGCTTTTAGTCGACTAGGTGATTTGTGGGAAAGGTTCATCTATTGCTTGGTATGTACTAGGTAACTATTGATTGCCACTTTTTGGTGGATTGCCTTCATCCGTAAGTGGGCTATGATGGCTGGGATGATTTCCCTAGTATCTTTTGGCTGGTAGCAGCATATATGACTGTAAGCCTTCTTTTCAAGTCTGGATGCTCACATTTGTTGTTGCCCATAAAGATGCAGGTGACTGAGCCTGAGCCTTATTAGAAATTTTCTCTTATATTGCTCTTTATTATGTGTTAAAGCTTGATTTTCTCTAGCTGTGCTAATTACAATTTCTAGTTGCTTGCAGGCTTCTTTTATAGGTTCCTTGCAGGTTTTAGATTCTGGATGTGGATTGTGCAATTCTTTAAAGACCTTTGACTCTAGTTGTAGGCTTTATTGTTCATTCTGTTATTTTTTATTTATTTATTTGGTCTTTACTACTTTTATTTAGTTTCCTTGCTTTTGTTGTATTAGATAGGATTTTTCTCTAGTGAATGTAGCTCTTTGAGGAAGTTAAAAAATTATCCCCTCTAAGGACCTTGTACTCCTTTCTTTATGGCAATAAAATTCTCCCTCAGGTTTCCTTAAAAAAACTAAATAAAACACGGAAAAAACAAAAAAAACCTAAACCTAAATAAAATAAAAGAAATAAATTAAAATAAAAATCTAAACTAAAACCTATACCTAAACTTAAAAATAAAATAAAATAAACTAAAAAAATAAACTAAAATAAAATAAAATAAAAACCTAAACTAAAGTAAAAATTAAAGTAAACCAAAGAATTAAAAACCTAAATAAAATTAAAACTAAACGTAAAATAAAAATAAAATAAACCTTAAATAAAATAAAATAAAAACTACATAAAAACATAAAACTAAAAAATAAAAATAAAAATAAAATTTAGAAATAAATAAAAAATAAAAACTAAACCCTGAACTAAAAAAATCCTAAACCTAAAATAAAAATAAAATAAACAATATAAAATAAACTAAATAAAATAAACCTAAACTTAAACTAAAATAAACTAAATAAAAATAAATAGAACCTAAATCATAAACTAAATAAAATAAAATAAACAAAAAAATAAACCTAAACATAAGCTAAAAAATAAAACATAATAATAAACCTAAAATAAGAACCTAAAACCTAAACCTACAAAAATAAAATAAAAACCTAAACCTAAACCTAAAAAAAATTAACTAAACGAAAAATAAAATAAAAAATAAAACTAAACTAAAAAATAAACAAAACCTAAACCTAAACTTAAAAAAGACTAAAATAAAACCTAAAGCTAAACCCTAAACTAAGCCTGAAATTGTAAACCTAAAACTTAAAACCTAAACCCTAAACACTAAACCATTAAAACCCTAAACCCTAAAACCCTAAACATAAACCTTAAACCCAAAAAAAAATATCCTAAACACTAAACCCTAAACCCAAAACTCTAATCCCTAAACCCTAACTAACTAAACCCTAAACACTAAATAAATAAACCAAAACCTAAACTTATAAACTAAATAAAATAAAATAAACTAAAAATAAATCTAAACTAAATAAAATAAACTAAAATAAACCTAAACCTAAACTAATAAAACTTAAAGATAAACATAAAATAAAACCTAAAACCTAAACCTAAAAAATAAAATAAAACCTAAACCTAAACTAAAATAAAATAAACCTAAACCTACAAAATAAAAAAAATTAAAAAAAAATCAAATAAAACTAAATTTAAATGTAAACCTAAACCTAAAAAAAATAAACTAAAATAAAACCTAAACTAAAATAAATAAACCTTAATAAATAAACTAAACTAAGAAACTAAATAAAATAAAAAATAAAATAAAATAAAATAAATAAATATTAAACCAAATACACTAAATAAACCTAAACATACTAGTTATTTATTTTTTTAAAAAATATAAACCCTAAATCCTAAACCCTAAACCATAAACCTACAACCCTAAACCCTAAATCCTAAACCCTAAACCATGAACCTTAAACCCTAACCCCAAACCCTAAACCTTAAAAGCATAAACCCTAAAACCCTAAACCCTAAACCTTAAACCCTAAACCCTAAACCCTAAACCCTAAACCTAACCCTAACCCTACACCCTAAACCCCATACCCTAAACCTAAGTACTTAAAAAACATAAAAAATAAACCTAAACCCTAAAACCTAATAAAACTAAACCTAAACCTAAACCCTAAGAATGGCAGAAACTTGACGGTAGGCTCAGTCTAGATCTGGTGGTGGAGGCGAAGGCAGAGGCTGCGGTTATCACTATGGTGGTGAGGGATCTGGAGGTACTGGTGGATATGGTGAAGGTGGTTGGAGTAGTTATGGATGTCGATCCCAGAGAAGTGATAAAGGTTACCATCATGGTGGTGAAGGGAGATCTATGATGATGGATCCGCCACTCGAGAGGTCGGGTGGTTCGATGGAAACCGGAGAAACTAAAGAGCACCCATTGGATCTCGCTTATGGAACTGTCTTTATAATAGAGATAGTTCTAGTTATCTAGGGTTTTCATTTGCTCTCTCATTTTTTATCTATGTCGTTTGACTTAGAAAACTTGGCGTGTTACTTACTTGATGAAATTGAAAAGAAGAAATGTTGAATCTAAATTTGTTCTCTATTAAAAAAAGCTAAAAACCCTAAACCCTAAACTAAAACCTAAACCCTAAACCTAAAACCTAAACCTTGAACCCTAAACTAAAACCCAAACCTAAACCTTAAACTAAACCAAATCTAAAACCATAATCCTAAAACCAAATAAACCTAAACCCTAAATAAATCCTAAACTTAAACTAAATTAAATCTAACCACTAAAACCTAAACTAAACTATCAACCTCAACTAAACTTAAATACTAATCTAAAACTAAACCTAAACCCAAACCTAAAACAAAACCTAAAACTTAAACCTAAACCTAAACCCAAATAAACTTAAATCATAAACTATAAACTAAAACTCTAAACCTGAAAAACCTAAACCCTAAACTAAACTAAACCTAAAACCTAAACCTAACCCTAAACCCTAAACTGACAACCTACACTCTAAACTCTAAGCTCTAAATATCCTAAACTAAACCATCCTAAACTAAACCTAAATCCTAAATCTAAACCCTAAACTTAAACACTAAAATATAAACCTAAACTCTAAAGCCTAAACACTAAACTCACAAACTCCAAACCCTAAAACCCTAAACGCTAAAACCTTAAACCCTAAACCCTAAAAGCGAAAAACCTAAACTTAAAAAAATTAAAACCAAGATAAAAACTAAGCTAACCTAACATAGCCTAACCTAGATAAAAACTCTCTCCCTTGTAGTGCTCTGGAAATTTCATTTCTCCCATCATTGGTGCATTCCCGTGATGCAGTTTTGTTGGATCCTTCATCATTCTCGATCTATTTCTGGAGTTTCATTCAATTTTTGGCTATTTGCATGATGTGTCTCTTTTGAATATGGTTGCGGTGATCTCGTACCCATGACTTACATCTCCCATTTCAGATGATCTAGCATCCAATTTTGTGGGGATTAATGAACCCAATGCCATTCTTACTATTAAATCCTTAAGGAAGCACTTTCTTATAAGAGCTCTACCTCATCTGACTCGGTGAATATGATTTTGACTTCTTTTTGAGTTATGTTTGAGATAATGTGTTCGGATCTTGATGTCAAAAAGCTTGCAAAACCTTTTGAATTTACTTTGATTGACAAATTATGTCAGCGATGGTCAAATTTTGACAAGAATCGAGCTTTTTTTCATAACCTTAAACTTTTGGGTGCTTTCTTTATTAGCTTGATCAATCCAAGACATATATTGATTCAACTTGCAAATGATTTGGATTATTCATGTGTTTTCTAATGTCGAACTTATTTTTTCTTTAATTATCAAATGTGTTTGTTGAAATGGTCTCCTCTTTTTGATATAAAGGAGGAAACACCTATTATTCCTGTGTGGTTAGCTCTTCCAAATATGAGAATTCATTATGTTACCCACCATGTTTTATTTGCTGTCGGGGGTCTTTTAAGTCGACCGCTCCAAATCTATCAGGAGACTATCGCCCATCCCTCTGCTGTTCATTGGTTGAACTTGACATATCTAAAAACATCCTAAGGATGTTGATCGAAAATTTTGGCTATTTATAAAAGTCAAATTTGAAATTTTTTTCATTTTCTATTCCCATTGCAAAATACATGGTCATGATAATTTGGAGTGTTTTGTTCTTAACGCATCTTAAAATGAAACTTTGGAATGACCCTAACTCTAAAGTTGCTCGATAAAGTTAATAAAACTATTTTTGTGCCTAAAAATAGCTTAAATGTTAATATTAAGTTGGATTATTTATAATCTTCTGATGTTCCTAATATTGATGATTCTACTTCTCATAATGATCATAACAAAGGCACTAATAATGTTGAAAAAGGTGGTTTTCCCACCAACCTTTCTTTACATGAGAACATGCCTATTTTGGCTAATTCCAAATTCAATGAGGTTGAAAATGATGATTCATTCTCTAATGAGTCAATTCCTACTTCTTTCCTAGCATTAATTGATGAGAATGGGGATTTAATTGATAACTTGATTGTGGCTGAAATTCTTGAGAAAAACACTAATTTTAACATTGGTAATTATGCTTTGAATGGTATAACTTCTTCTCCTTCCCCTAATTCCAAGATTGATCTTCATTCTAATCCACTTTTCAATAAAATGCTGATTTGGAATAAAGGGAAGTTGTGATTAGATATGTTCATGCCACCATATCCTTAATAATATTCCTAATCAATCTTATCGAAGGTGACACTTTGGATAAAAAATAGAAATTTACAAATAGTCTTTAAAAAGAAATCTAAAAACTCTAAGATGCAACCTCCTAATCTTGCTAGATCTACTATATATAGATCCTCTTCACATAAATAATGATATTTGGCTTAGGAGAGGATTTGTTATTCTTTCTCTCTCTCTTTATTATTATCCTTTAATTTATTTTTACAATTTTCTTTATGTTTAATTTAGAATGTTTGAGGGATTGGTACCCTCACTATTCATAACTGTATTAGAAATATTTACATAATTAATAATATCTCTTTAATTATTATTATTATACTTCTTATTCATGTTGATAAAATCAATCATGTTGTTAATGCTTGGTTTCAATTTTTTCTCTAACATCGAATAAAGTTTGGTGCTTTGGAATAGCTTCTTAAATGTTTTAATTTTAGATGATCTATAACAAGTTGTTAATGTTCACTTATCTTTTGGTGATTCTTGTGTGCTGGGCTCTTTTGTATATGCTTCTTGCAATAGAGCTGGTCAAAATGTTCTTTGGGAGAATTTGAGAAGTTTTGCTCTTTCTTTTAATAAACCTTGGCTAGTTGGTGGTGATTTCAACACTATTCTGTATTCTTGGGAAAGAAGGGGTGGTTACTCTCCTAATATTCATTCTATGGAAGAATTTTCTAATATAATTATTTATTGCTATCTTATTGAAATTGATTTTGAAGGATTTAATTATACTTGGTAAAACTCTAAGCTATGGCAACATCTTGATAGAATTCTTTTCAACTCTCATTAGATTAATCAATGGCCTCTTACCTATTGAACATTTGGGTAGAACTTTATCGATCATGCCCCTCTTTTGTGTTTGGTTAAAGAAAACTCTAAAATATTAAATACATCATCATCTTTAGATTTCAAAATATGTGGTGTTAGCATCTATATTTTCTTAAAGTCATGGCCATTAATTGGATTGCCTTTACATCCCGATAATTGATTAGGGGTATGCACAAATTTTGGGTTATGTTTTAAAAAGGGTCAAAGAAAATCTAGTTTGGTGGAATAAACATTATTTTTAAAATCTATTTGCTAACATAAAAAACATGGAACTTTTGGTTCATGATCTAGAAAATACTATTTTGCCTGATTCTTCTAAGCTTAAGGATTTGAATGAAGCAAAAAGTTAATCTTTAATTATCGAATATGGAAGAGACCTATTGGTGGAAAAAAAGCTTCTAGTAAACATATTGCTGATGTGGACAAGAGTACCAGGTATTTTCATGCTTTATGTAATAAAATGGAGCTTTAAATTCTATCCAAAAAATTAAAAGTAATAATGGAGATTGGATTACTAATACTAATATTATTAAAGATTCTGTTATTAACCACTTTAGAAATATGCTTAACAAAAGACACTCTTTTGAAGCTATTTCTAATTCACATTTGATTCCCTCTATTATTACCAATGATGACAACCATTAGCTTACTAGGTTGCTTATTGAAGATGAGATTGGTAAAGTTTTTAATAGCATGAACAGAGATTCTGTCGGTCCGAATGGTTACACAACTCAAATTTTTCAAAATTATGGCCTATTATTAAGCATGACTTAAGATGCTATTGTTGATTTGTTTATTGGTAATCCTCTCCTAAATATTTTTCAAGCACTTGCATTGTTCTAATATCTAAAAAGATAATCCAAATTCTTGGAGTGATTTCAGAGCTATTAGTCTTTGTACTTTCTTTAATGAATTGATTTCTAAACTTTTACTAATAGACTTAGTCCTTTTCTTCAAAAAATTATCTCCCTCAACCAAATTGGTTCTGTTAGAGGGAGATCTATATCTGATAACATTCTCCTTGCTCAAGAGCTTATCTATGATTTTGATGTTCCTACTAGATGTGGTAACATCCTTTTTAAATTAAATATTTCTAAAGCCTTTGATAATATCTCTTGGGATTTCCTTTTAAATATCTTGCATTTATTTGGTTTCTCGATAATTTCATTAACCTTATTAAAATTGTATTAATAATGCCTAGTTTTCTATTCTTCTTAATGGTGATGCTTCAGGCTTTTCTTCTTTTTCTCATGGTTTGAGCAAAGAGATCCTTTGTCCCCTTCTTTATTTATTATTGTTGTTGAATACCTTTTTAGGATTTTAAATGATTTATTCAATAATAATCCTAGCATGTACTTTAGAACTCTTCATGGTATCCTTATTTCTCATCTTAGGTTTGCTCATGATTTCATTATCTTTTGTAATGCTTCCTTCATCATATCAAAAGAATTAAGAAATTTTTAAATATTTTGGTAAAGAAAGTGGTCTTCCTATTAATGAAAGCAAGAGTTGCTTGATTACCTCCTCAAAATTTTCTAATAACAAAATCAATTAGATCTTGAAAATCACTAACTTTAAACACCAACAACTCCCTATTAAATATCTAGGTGCTCTTCTTTTTAAATGTAAAAAAAGATCCCATCTTTTTTATGAGCTTATCCAAAAAATTTCTAATAAAATTTCAATGTTGGAATTTCACTTACTTTCTTTTGGTGGTAGGCTTACTTTGCTTAAGAGTACTCTTAATTTGATGCCTTTATATCTTATTCAAACCATTATCCCTAATAATTTTATTTTAAATAGAATTGATTGTATCCTAAATAAATTTTTTTGGGGCTCTAATAATTCAATTAAAAAGATGCATTAGACTTCTTGGCATAAATGTTTTGGTCCCCAGGTGAAGGAGGGCTTGGATGCAAATCTATTCTTGAGCTATCGCCATCTCACATAAACTCTAGTGGAATTTTAGAAAAAAAGATAGCCTCTGGGCTAATTTCATGACTACTAAATACTACCAAGGTAAGCACCCTCTTATCTATTCTTATAAAGTGGGTGACTCCCCGATTTGGAAAAGGCTTTGCTCCATTAATTGGGAGGCTGAATCCTTGATATCTTAGGTATAAATTTGGGATCTTCTTTCTTTTGACAAGATAATTAGATTGGTGGTGGTTCTATTGATGCTTTTTTATCTACCCATTCTACTGCTGCTATAAAAGTTAACTCATTTTGGCTTAATAACAAGTGGAATGATAGAAAATTTACCAACTTTATTCTTATCTGTCCTTAGATAAATTTAGTGATATTCCTATCCTTCCCAACAAGCTGGATCAAATTCTTTTTAAGTTGTCTTATAATGGAGATTTTATTCTTAAAGATGCTCATACTTCTTTTATTGTATTTATTAAACTTAGAATAATATCATCCCTATCTTATATTTTGTCCTTAGTTAGAGAATTCTAAAAAACTTTATTCTTATTGATTCCTTGCTCTATGATAAAGGTTTTCATTAACCTTCCAAATGTTATTGTTGTTTTCATATCAAAAATGTTAATCATGTTTACCAATGGTGTTATTAGCTCCAAATTATGGTTTTGGTATGATGATCTTTTAGTACTAACCATTTCAATGGCTTTCTTTCTTTATATCAACTTCTTGCCAGCTTTCCAAAACTTGTGAAAGGCAGATCAAAGTTTTTATTTCCATTACCCTTATTTGGTTCATATCGATGTATAGAAATGATGGTAAATTTCATGGCATTCCTATGAAACATAAAAAGATTATTGCTAGAACAAAAGAGAAAATTAATGCATTATTTAATGCTAATTTAATTAGCAACACACATTTTAGAGGTTTCAAATTTTTGGCCAAAAATTTGGGTCTTAATCTGCCTGAGATCTCCTTCTGTAAAGAAGATAGGATTATATATTGGATAAAACTCAAAAAAATTTTATTAAAATAAATACAGATGGCTCTGTCTCTCATAATACATTTGGTTGTGGTGGTATTTTTAGGGATTTTAAAGATAATGTCATTTGGACTTTTGCTTATCCTCTTAAATCTTCTTCTATTATCTATGTTAAATTAATGGTTGTAAACAAAGCTATTGACATTTGTTTACAAAAATGTTTCTTCAATATTTGGATTGAAGTTGATGCTCTCTTACTCATTAACATGCTGACTTCCACTAAGATGGGGAATGCAGATTTATTTTATCTTCTTCATCATACTAGAGCTCTCCTCTCTCAAGTATGCTTTAAAATTTCTCACATTTTGCATGAAAGAAATGCTTGTGTAGATTATCTGGCTAATCTAGGAGTTAAGTTAAATGATCTCACTCTTTATGATCATCTTTATTTACCTAGACAATTGAGAGTCTTGGTTAATCTGGATAAGACGGGATTGCCTTATCTCAAAAATTAATCTTTCTTTATATTTTTAGGTTTTCCTTGCTTTTCTCTATGTGCATTTTCATTTTGCTGCATTCCTTTGGCTGGTTCACTCTCTTGTCTAATTTGTACTATTATACTTGGGAGATCTCCTTGAGGTGGTGGTTGATTGTTTAGCCTCTTTAGTTCGTGAGGTGTTCTCTTTGGTTGCCTATTTTATGTAAATATATCATTGTCAATAGTTTCTTTATGTGCTGCCTTGACCTTGTGGTGGCCTCCTTTTCAATTATGTCTCTACCTGCTTTTGGTTTTTCCCTTTTCTTAGTTGGTCCTAGTTTTATCTCTAGTTTTTTTGATATTTCCTTACTTAGTAAGGTTTTTGGTCGCTATTTTTGGTGGGTTCTATTATTTGCTACTACACTCTACCTGGATGTCTTGGGTGGCTATTATTTGATGGCTGATGTTAATATTTTCACTCTTGAGTTTATGCTGGGCATTTTGGCGGATTTTGTGTCTAATTGGGGCCTTGGTCTATTTTCCCTACCTCTAGTTAGGTGTTGGTGGTTAGGTGGTCTTCCCCAGCTGTAGCTTTTTGTCTGATTGGGTGATTACCATTTGTTTCTTGGTTGTTTATTATGGCTTCCTATTGGTTGTCACTATGACTGTCTTTCTATATGTTGGGATTGCCTCCCTTTTGGACTGGTTATTTCCTTATTGGAGTTGCCTCATCTACTACTTTGTTAATTGGCTGGGAGGACTTATGGGTTGGCTAGTTTAGTTGGTTGTGTTGGCTAGTTTGGTTGGTTTTCTTTTTGGTTTTCTTTATGAATTGTTGTTAGCCGGTAGGGTTTCCCTTTTGGTCATTTTTCTTTGTTTTGGTTTTAGCCTTATGGTGGCTGGGTGTTGCAGTTTTTCTGGTTGTCATACTATCCCGATGGAGGTTTAGTATTTTTTATTTCTTACCTCTGCAGTTTGGGTTGGACTGGTGGCTACTGTTAGTGTTGGCATTGTGGTCTGATCTGGTTTGGAATTGCTGGGTTCTTGGTGCTAGTTGTAGGTTGCTATTTTGGTTTTGGGATGTTATTTGTGGTTGTCTAGTGACTCTGGTGAGTTTGTTTCCTATCCATGGTGGCTTTGCTTTCTGAGTGAATACTTGGCAACTAGTCTTTCATTTTGTTGTGGTGGTTTTGTTGAAGATACTTCCTTTCAGGCTTGGTGGCTTTTAGTCAGCTAGGTGATTTGTGGGAAAGGTTCATCTATTGGTAGGTTGTAGATAACTATTGATTGCCACTCTTTGGTGGATTGCCTCGTCGGTAAGTGGGCTATGATGGTCGGGAGGAATTTCCTACTATCTTTGGTAGCACCATATATGACTGTAAGCCTTCTTTTCAAGTCTGGATGCTCACATTTGTTGTTACCCATAAAGATGCAGGTGACTGAGCCTGAGCCTTATTAGAAATTTTCTCTTATATTGCTCTTTATTATATGTTAAAGCTTGATTTTCTCTAGCTGTGCTAATTACAATTTCTAGTTGCTTGCAAGTTTCTTTTATAGGTTCCTTGCAATTTTCAGATTCTGAATGTGGATTGTGCAACTCTTTAAAGACCTCTGACTCTAGTAGTAGGCTTCGATTGTTCGTCATGTTTCCTGTGCTATTTTTTATTTATTTATTTGGTCTTTTACTACTTTTATTTAGTTTCCTTGCTTTTATTGTATTAGATAGGGGATTTTTCTCTGTTGAATGTAGCTCTTTGAGCGGTAGCTAAGAAAATTATCCCCTCTTAAGGACCTTGTACTCCTTTCTTTATGGCAATAAAATTCTCCCCTCTCTGGGTTTCCTTAAAAAAAACTAAATAAAACCTGGAAATAAAATAAATAAAAAACCTAAACCTAAATAAAATAAAAAAATAAAATAAAATAAAAATCTAAACTAAAACCTATACCTAAACTTAAAAATAAAATAAAATAAACTAAAAAAACAAACTAAAATAAAATAAAATAAAAACCTAAACTAAAGCAAAAAATATAGTAAACCTAATAATAAAAAACCTAAACAAAATAAAAACTAAACGTAAAATAAAAATAAAATAAACCTTAAATAAAATAAAATAAATACTAAATAAAAACATAAAACTGAAAAATAAAATAAAAATAAAATTTAAAAATAAAAAAAAATAAAAACTAAACCCTGAACTAAAAAAAATCTAAAACTAAAATAAAAATAAAATAAACATTATTAAATAAACTAAATAAATTAAACCTAAACCTAAACTAAAATAAACTAAATAAAAATAAATAGAACCTAAACCGTAAACTAAATAAATTAAAATAAACAAAAAAATAAACCTAAACCTAAAAATAAAACATAATAATAAACCTAAAATAAAACCTAAAACCTAAACCTACAAAATAAAATAAAACCTAAACCTAAACATAAAAATAAATTAACTAAACCTAAAAAATAAAATAAAATAAAACTAAACTAAAAATAAACAAAACCTAAACCTAAACCTAGAAAATAGACTAAAATAAAAACCTAAAGCTAAATCCTAAACACTAAACAAAAAACCATAAACCCTAAACTAAAACTCGAACCCTAAACCTGAAACCCAAACCCTATACCCTAAACACTAAACCATTAAAACCCTAAGCCCTAAACCTAAAACCCTAAACCCTAAACCTTAAACCCAAAAAAAAATCCTAAATACTAAACCCTAAACCCAAAACTCTAATCCCTAAACCCTAAAGTAACTCTAAACCCTAAACACTAAAATAAATAAAACCTAAACCTAAACTTATAAACTAAATAAAATAAAATAAACTAAAAATAAACCTAAACTAAATAAAATGAACTAAAATAAACCTAAACCTAAACTAAAACATAATACTTAAAGATAAACATAAAATAAAAACCTAAAACTGAAACCTAAAAAAATAAAATAAAAACTTAAACCTAAACATAAAAATAAAAAATAAACTCTAAACCTACAAAATAAAAAAATTTAAAAAACTCAACTAAAATGTAAACCTAAATGTAAACTTAAACCTAAAAAATAAACTAAAATAAAAAACCTAAAATAAAATAAATAAACCTTAAGAAATAAACTAATCTAAATAAGAAAAAAACAAAAATAAAAATATAAAATAAAATAAACTAAAATAAAAAAATATTAAACCAAATAAACTAAATAAACCTAAACATACCAGTTTACTTAATTATTTTTTAAAAAAAATATAAACTCTAAATCCTAAACCCTAAACACTAAACCTACAACCCTAAACCCTAAACCCTAAACCCTAAACCCTAAACCTAAACCCTAACCCTAAACCCTAAACCTTAAAAGCATAAACCCTAAAACCCTAAACCCTAAACCTTAAACCCTAAACCCTAAACCCTAAACCCTAAACCCTAACCCTAACCCCTAAACCCTAAACCCCAAACCCTAAACCTAAACTTAAAGTACCTAAAAACATAAAAAATAAACCTAAACCCTAAAACCTAATAAAACTAAACCTAAACCTAAACCCTAAGAATGGCAGAACCTTAATGGATGGCTCAGGATCTGTGGTGGAGGCAAGGCGAGGTCAGGGGCTATGTGGTGAGTGATCTGGAGGTACTGGTGGATATGGTGAAGGTAGTTGGAGTAGTTATGGATGTCGATCCTGGAGAAGTGATAAAGGTTACCGTCATGGTGGTGGCATAGCGAGAGATCGGGGATATGATGATGGATCCCGCCACTCGAGAGGTCGGGGTGGTTCTGATGGAAATTGGAGAAACTAAAGAAGGACCCATTGGATCTACTGCTTATGGAACTGTATCTTTATAATAGAGATAGTTCTAGTTATCTAGGGTTTTCATTTGCTCTATGTGTTCTCATTTTTTATTTATGTCGTTGCTTGTGACTTAGAAAACTTGGTGTGTTACTTACTTGATGAAATCGAAAAGAAGAAATGTTGAATCTAAATTTGTTCTCTGTTAAAAAAAGCTAAAAACCCTAAACCCTAAACTAAAACTTGAACCCTAAACCTAAAACCTAAACCTTAAACCCTAAACTCTAGAAACCCTAAACCCTAAACCTTAAACCCTAAACCCTAAATCCTAAAACCATAATCCCTAAACCCTAAACCTTAAACCCTAAACCCTAAACCCTAAATCCTAAAACCCTAAACCTTAAACCTAAACCATTAACCCTAAACACTAAACCTAAACTAAACAACCCTAAACTCCTCAACCTAAACTAAATACTAAACCTAAACCTAAACTAAAACCCAAAACCTAAAAACTAAACCTAAACTTAAACCTAAAACCTAAACTTAAAACTATAAACTATAAACTCCTAAACTCTAAACCTTAAACCCTAAATCTATAACCTAAACTATAAACCTAAAACTTAAACATTCCTAAACCCTAAACTAACTCCTACAAAACTCCTAAACCTAAACCTAAATACTAAACCTAAACTAAACTAAACCTAAACTCAACTAAATCCTAAACTTAAACACTAAAATTTAAACTAAACCCTAAAGCTAAACACTAAACCCTAAACTAAACCTAACCTAAACTCTAAACTAAACCTAAACCATAAAACCTTAAATCCTAAACCCTAAAACCTAAAAACCTAAACTTAAACTAATTAATACCAAGACAAAAACTAAGCTAACCTAACCTAGCCAAACCTAAATAAAAACTCTCTCCCCTACAGTGCTCTGGAAATTTAATTTCCCCCATCATTGGTGCATTCCCATCTTGCAGTTTTGTTGGATCCTTCATCAATCTCGATCTATTTATGGAGTTTCTTTCAATTTTGGGCTGTTTGCATGATGTGTCTCTTTTGAATATGGTTGCGGTGATCTCGTACCCATGACTTACATCTCCCATTTTAGATGATCTAGCTAGGGCATCCAATTTTATGGGGATTAATGAACCCAATGCCATTCTTACTATTAAATCCCTAAGGAAGCACTTTCTCATAAGAGCTCTACCTCATCTGACTCGGTGAATATGATTTTGACTTCTTTTCGAGTTATGTTTGAGATAATTTGTACGGATCTTGATGTCAAAAAGCTTGCAAAACCTTTTGAATTTACTTTGATTGACAAATTTAGTCTACGACGGTCGAATTTTGACAAGAATCGAGCTTTTTTTGATAACCTTAAACTTTTGGGTGCTTTCTCTATTAGCTTGATCAATCCAATACACATATTGATTCAACTTATAAATGATTTGGATTATTCATGGGTTTTCTAATGTCGATCTTATTTTGTCTTTAATTATCAAATGTGTTTATTGAAGTGGTCTCCCCTTTTTGATATAAAGGAGGAATCACCTATTATTCCTATGTGGTTAGCTCTTCCAAATATGAGAATTCATTATGTTACCCACCATGTTTTATTTGCTGTTGGGACTCTTTTAAGTCAGCTGCTCCAAATCAATCAGGCGACTATCAGTTCCCATCCCTATGTTGCTCGTATATTGGTTGAACTTGACATATCTAAAAAACATCCTAAGGATGTCTGGATTGGATCTAAAAATTTTGGCTATTTACAAAAAGTCAAATTTGAAATTTTTTTCATTTTCTATTCCCATTGCAAAATACATGGTCATGATAATTTGGAGTGTTTTGTTCTTCACCTACATCTTAAAAAGAAACTTTAGAATGATCCTAACTCTAAAGTTGCTTCTGATAAAGTTAATAAAACTATTTTTGTGCCTAAAAATAGCTTAAATGTAAATATTAGGTTGGATTCTTTATAATCTTCTGATGTTCCTAATATTGATGATTCTACTCTCATTCTGATCATAACAAAGGCACGAATAATATTGAAAAAGGTGGTTTGCCCAACAACCTTTCTTTCCATGAGAACATGTCTATTTTGGCTAATTCCAAATTCAAAGAGGTTGAAAAATGATGATTCTCTAATGATTCAATTGACTTCTCCCAAAGATTAATTGAGAATGAGGATTTAAATGATAACTTGAATGGGGTTGAAATTCTTGAGCAAAACACTAATTTTAACATTGGTAATTGTGCTTTGAATGATATAACTTCTTCCCCTTCCCCTAAATCCAAGATTGATCTTCATTCTAATCCACTTTTCAATAAAATGTTGATTTGGAATAGGGGGAAGTTGTGATTTGAGATGTTCATGCTGATCCATATCCTATTAATAATATTCCTAATCAATCTCTATCCGAAGGTGACACTTTGGATAAAAATAGAAATTATCAAATAGTCTTTAAAAAGAAATCTAAAAACTCTAAGATGCAACCTCCTAATCTTGCTAGATCTACTATATATGGATCCTCATCACATAAATAATGATATTTGGCTTAGGAGAGGATTTTTATTCTTTCTCTCTCTCTTTATTATTATCCTTTAATTTATTTTACAATTTTCTTTATGTTTAATTTAAAATGTTAGAGGGATTGGTCCCTCACTGTTCATAACCGTATTAGAAATCTTTCATAATTAATAATATCTCTTTAATTATTGTTATTATACTTCTTATTCATGTTGATAAAATTAATCATGTTGCTAGAATGCTTGGTTTCAATAATTTTTTCTCTAACATCAGTAATAAAGTTTGGCCCTTTTGGAATAGCTTCTTAAATGTTTTAATTTTAGATGATCTATAACAAGTTGTTAATGTTCACTTTTCTTTTGGTGATTCTTGGTGTCTCTTTTGTATATGCTTCTTGCAATAGAGCTGAATGAATGTTCTTTGGGAGAATTTGAGAAGTTTTGCTCTTTCTTTTAACAAACCTTGGCTGGTTGGTGGTGATTTCAACACTATTTTCTATTCTTCAGAAAGAAGGGGTGGTTGCTCTCCTAATATTCATTCTATGGAAGAATTTTCTAATATAATTATTTTTTGCTATCTTATTGACATTGATTTTGAAGGATTTAATTATACTTGGTAAAACTCTATGCTATGGCAACATCTTGATAGAATTCTTTTCAACTCTCATTAGATTAATCAATGGCCTCTTACCTCTATTGAACATTTGGGTAGAACTTTATCTGATCATGCCCCTCTTTTGTGTTTGGTTAAAGAAAACTCTAAAATTATAAATACCTCGCCGTCTTTTAGATTTCAAAATATGTGGCATTAGAATCTATATATTCTTAAAGTCAAGGCCATTAATTGGATTGCCCCTTTACACCCTGATAATTTAATTAGGGGTATGCACAGATTATGGGTTAAGTTTTTAAAAGGCTCAAACAAAATCTAGTTTGGTGGAATAAACATTATTTTAAAAATCTATTTGCTAACATATAAACATGAAACTTTTGGTTCATGATCTAGAAAATACTTTTTTTTCTGATTATTCTAAGCTTAAGGATTTGAATGAAGCAAAAGTTAATCTTGTTAATTATCAAAATATGGAACAGACCAATTGGTGGCAAAAAGCTTCTAGTAAATATATTGCTGATGTGGACAAGAGTACCAGGTATTTTAATGCTTTATATAATGAAAATAGAGCTTTAAATTCTATTCAAAAAATTAAAAGTAATAATGGAGATTGATTACTAATACTAATGTTATTAAAGATTCTATTATTAACCACTTTAGAAATATGCTTAACAAAAGCCACTACTTTGAAGCTATTTCTAATTCGCATTTGATTCCTCTATTATTACCAATGATGACAACCATTAGCTTACTAGGTTGCTTACTGAAGATGAGATTGGTAAAGTTTTTAATAGCATGAACATTGATTCTGTTGCTGGTCCGAAGGGTTACACAACTCAAAATTTTCAAAATTGTTGGCCTATTATTAAGCATGACTTAATTGATGCTATTGTTGATTTGTTTATTGGTAATCCTCTCCCTAAATATTTTTCAAGCACTTGCATTGTTCTAATATCTAAAAAAGATAATCCAAATTCTTGGAGTGATTTTAGAGATATTAGCCTTTGTACTTTCTTTAATAAATTGATTTCTAAACTTTTACTAATAGACTTAGTCCTTTGCTTCAAAAAATTATCTCCCTTAACCAAACTGGTTCTGTTAGAGGGAGATCTATATCTGATAACGTTCTTCTTGCTCAAGAGCTTATCTATGATTTGGATATTCCTACTAGGTGTGGTAACATCCTTTTTAAATTAAATATTTCTAAAGCCTTTGATAATATCTCTTGGGATTTCATGTTAAATATCTTGCATTTATTTGGTTTCTCTGATAATTTCATTAACCTTATTAAAATTGTATTGATAATGTCTAGTTTTCAATTCTTCTTAATGGTGATGCGCTTTTCTTCTTCTTCTCATGGTTTGAGACAAAGAGATCCTTCATCCCCTTCTTCATTTATTATTACTGTGGAATACCTTTTTAGGATTTTAAATGATTTATTCAATAACAATCCTAGCATGTACTTTAGAACTCTTCAAGTGGTATCCCTATTTCTCATCTTAGGTTTGTTCATGATTTCATTATCTTTTGTAATGCTTCCCTTCATCATATCAAAAGACTTAAGAAATTTTTAAATATTTTTGGTAAAGAAAGTGGTCTTTCTATTAATGAAAGCAAGTGTTGCTTGATTACCTCCTCAAAATTTTCTAATAAGAAAATCAATCAGATCTTGAAAATCACTAACTTTAAACACCAACAACTCCTTATTAAATATCTAGGTGCTCTTCTTTTTAAAAGTAAAAAAGATCCCATCTTTTTTATGAGCTTATCCAAAAAATTTCTAATAAAATTTTAATGTGGGAATTTTACTTACTTTCTTTTGGTGGTAGGCTTACTTTGCTTAAGAGTACTCTTAATTCAATGCCTTTATATCTTATTCGAACCATTAACCCTACTAATTCTATTTTAAATAGAATTGATTGTCTCCTAAATAAAATTTTTTGGGGCTCTAATAATTCAGTTAAAAGGATGCATTGGACTTTTTGGCATAAATGTTGTGGTCCCCTGGGTGAAGGAGGGCTTGGATGCAAATCTATTCTTGAGCTATTACTGCCATCTCACATAAACTCTAGTGGAATTTTAGAAAAAAAGATAGCCTCTGGGATAATTTTATGACTACTAAATACTACCAAGGTAAGCACCCTCTTATCTATTATTATAAAGTGGGTGACTCCCCGGTTTGGAAAAGGCTTTGCTCCATTAATTGGGAGGCTGAATCCTTGATATCTTAGGGTATAAATTTTGGATCTTCTTTCTTTTGACAAGATAATTAGATTGGTTGGTGGTTCTATTGATGCTTTTTTATCTACCCATTCTACTGCTGCTATAAAAGTTAACTCATTTTAGCTTAATAAGAAGTGGAATGATAGAAAACTTACCAAATTTATTCTTATCTCTCTTTGGATAAATTTAGTGATATTCCTATCCTTCCCAACAAGCCGGATCAAATTATTTTTAAGTTGTCTTATAATGGAGATTTTATTCTTAAAGATGCTTAAAATTATATTAAAGATGCACATACTTCTTTTATTGTATTTATTAAACTTTAGAATAATATCATCCCTATCTTATATTTTGTCCTTACTTAGAGAATTCTTAAAAACTTCATTCTTATTGATTCCTTGCTCTATGATAAAGGTTTTCATTAACCTTCCAAATGTTATTGTTATTTTCATATCAAAAATGTTAATCATGTTTTTGTCAATGGTGTTATTAGCTCCAAATTATGGTTTTGGTATGATGATCTTTTTAATACTAACCATTTCAATGGCTTTCTTTCTTTATATCAACTTCTTGAAGCCAGTTTCCAAATACTTGTGAAAGGTCATATCAAAGTTTTTATTGCCATTACCCTTATTTGTTTCATATGGATGGATAGAAATGATGGTAAATTTCATGGCATTCCTATGAATCATAAAAGATTATTGCTAGAACCAAAGAAAAAATTAATGCATTATTTAATGCTAATTTAATTATCAACACACATTTTAGAGGTTTCAAATTTGTGCTAAAAAATTGGGTCTTTACCTCAGAGATCTCCTTATAAAGAAGATAGGATTATATGTTGGATAAAACCTCATAATTATTATTAAAATTAATGATGGCTCATTCTCAATACATTTGGGTATTTTAGGATTTTAAAGGTAATGTCATTTGTCTTTGTTGCTTATCCTCTTAAAGCTTTGTTATCTATGTTGAATTAATGGTTGTAAACAAAGCCATTGACATTTTGTTTCCAAAAGGTTTCTTCAATATTTGGATTGAAGTTGATGCTCTCTTACTCATTAACATCTGACTTCCACTAAGATGGGGAATGCATTTATTTTATCTTCTTAATCATACTAGAGCTCTCTCTCTCAAGTATGCTTTAAAATTTCTCACATTTTACTTGAAAGAAATGCCTGTGTAGATTATCGGCTAATCTAGGTGCTAAGTTAAATGATCTCACTATTTATGATCATCTTAATTTACCTAGACAATTGAGAGGCTTGGTTAATCTTGATAAGACGGGATTGCCTTATCTCAAAAATTAATCTTGCTTTATATTTTTAGGTTTTCCATGATTTTTTCTATGTGCATTTTCATTCTTTTTTGGTTCACTCTCTTATCTAATTGTGTGTACTTGGGAGATCTCCTTGAGGTGGTGGTTGATTGTTCAACCTCTTTAGTTGGTGAGGTGTTCTCTTTGGTTGACTATTTTATGTAAGCATCTCATTGTCAACAGTTTCTTTATGTGCTGCCTTGACCTTGTGGTGGCCTCCTTTTCGATTATGCCTCTACCTGCTTTTGGTTTTTCCCTTTTCTTAGTTGGTCTTAGTTTTATCTCTAGTTTTTGCTGGATATTTCCTTACTTAGTAAGGCTTTTTGGCTGCTATTTTTGGGCCTGGTGGGTTCTATTGTTTGCTACTACACTCTACCTGGATGTCTTGGGTGGCTATTATCTGATGGCTGATGTTGATATATTCACTCTTGAGTTTGTGCTGGGCAGTTTGGTGGTTTTTGTGTCTAGTTGGGGCCTTGGTCTATTTTCCCTGCCCCTAGTTAGCTGTTGGTGGTTAGGTGGTCTTCCCCGGGTGTAGCTTTTTGTCTGATTGGGTGATTACCATTTCTTTCTTGGTTGTTTATTGTGGCTTCTTGTTGGTTGTCACTATGACTGTCTTTCTATATGTTGGGATTGCCTCCCTTTTGGACTGGTTGTTTCCTTATCGGAGTTGCCTCATCTACTGCTTTGTTAATTGGCTGGAAGGACTTGTGGGTTGGCTAGTTTGGTTGGTTGTGTTGCTAAGTTTGGTTGGTTTTCTTTTTGGTTTTCATTCTGAATTATTGTTAGCTGGTAGGGTTTCCCTTTTGGTCATTTTTCTTAGTTTTGGTTTTAGCCTTATGGTGAGTGTTGCAATTTTCTTGTGGTTGTCATACTATCTCTAATGGAGGTTTGGTGACTGCCTTTTTATTTCTTACCTCTGCAGTTTGGGTTGGACAGGTGGCTACTTTTAGTGTTGGCATTGTGCTCTGATCTGGTTTGGAATTGCTGGTTTCTTGGTGCTAGTTGTAGGTTGCTATTTTGGTTTTGGATGTTATTTGTGGTTGTCTGGTGACTCTGGTGAGTTTGTTTCCTATCCATGGTGGCTTTGCTTTTCACGGTGAATACTTGGCATTTGGTCTTTCATTTTCTGTATGTGGTGGTTTTGTTGGCTTCACTTCCTTCTGCTTGGTGGCATTTAGTCCTATGTGATTTGTGGGAAAGGTTCATCTATTGCTTGGGCTGTAGGTACTAGATCACTATTGATTGCCACTCTTTGGTGGATTGCCGTCATCAGGGTAAGTGTGCTATGATGGCTGGGATGATTTCCCTACTATCTTTTGGCTAGTAGTAGCATATATGATTGTAAGCCTTCTTTTCAAGTCTAATGCTCACATTTGTTGTTGCCCATAAAGATGCTGTGAGAGCTATCAGATTAGAATTTTCTCTTATATTGCTCTTTATTATGTGTTAAAGCTTGATTTTCTCTAGTCATGCTAATTACAATTTCTAGTTTCTTGCGTTTCTTTTAGGTTCCTAGGTTTCAATTGATGTGGATTGTGCAACTCTTAAAGGCCTCGACTCTAGTAGGCTTAGATGTCTCTCTATTTTTTTTATTTATTTATTTTGGTCTTTTACTACTTTTATTTAGTTTCCTTGCTTTTGTTGTATTAGATAGGGGTTTTTTCTCTCTAGGCTGAATGTAGCTCTTTGAGCAATAGTTAAGAAAATTATCCCATCTTAAGGACCTTGTACTCCTTTCTTTATGGCAATAAAATTCTCCCCTCTCTGGGTTTCCTTAAAAAAAATTAAATGAAACTTTGAAATAAAATAAATAAAAAAACCTAAACCTAAATAAAATAAAATAAATAAAATAAAATAAAAATTTAAACTAAAACCTATACCTAAACTTAAAAATAAAATAAAATAAACTAAAACAAAATAAACTAAAATAAAATAAAATAAAAACCTAAACAAAAGTAAAAAATAAAGTAAACCTAAGAATAAAAAACCTAAATAAAATAAAAACTAAATGTAAAATAAAAATAAAATAAACCTTAAATAAAATAAAATAAAAACTAAATAAAAACATAAAACTAAAAAATAAAAATAAAAATAAATAAAAAATAAAAACTAAACCCTCAACTAAGAAAAACCTAAACCTAAAATAAAAATAAAATAAACTAAATAAAAATAAACTAAATAAAAATAAACCTAAACCTAAACTAAAATAAACTAAATAAAATAAATAGAACCTAAACCAAACTAAATAAAATAAAATAAACAAAAAATAAACCTAAACCTAAAAAATAAAACATAAAATAAACCTAAAATAAAACCTAAACCTAAACCTACAAAAATAAAATAAAAAACCTAAACCTAAACTTAAAAAATAAAATAAAAATAAAACTAAACTAAAAAATAAACAAAAACCTAAACCTAAACCTAGAAAATAGACTAAAATAAAAACCTAAAGCTAAACCTAAACCCTAAACATCTATCTTCAAACACTAAACTTGACCTCACTTTGATTGTGGATTCAATCTTCCCATCTTAGACTTAAGTCTTTTAGACACTAATACCGCTTAGTCATAAGACACTTCTAACAATTAGGTAAACACTTAACCCAAGCCTAAAGACTAAAAGTTAACCATAATTATTATGCCTAAGGATTAGGATAATCCACCTACCCTACAACCCAAATCTAATCCATGTTCACCTTCTCAAACCAAACCTAAAGTTCAATTCAAACATCAAATTCAAATCCAAATCCAAACCCAAATTCCAAAACCAAATGATTAAAGCCCATGATCTAATCCAAACTTGAAATCCTTCCTAAGCCATATGACCTATTTTATGGACTTAGCCAAATATTAATCCAAATCAATCCAATATGAATTGATTTTCTAATAATCAATTTATATCTTCAATCATCTTTCTAAATATAAATCAAATCTATATTCAAATGATCAAAACTAAATCAAACTAAATCAAATTAAATCAAAACCTTCCTAAGCCATATGACCTATCTCATGGACTTAGCCAATCTTAATCCAAATCAAGTCAAACCCATTTTCATAAATCAATCATATTTTCAATCATCAAAATTTAAATGAAATATATATTTAAATCAAAACTAAATCAAACTAAATCAAACCTAAGCTACATGACCCAACTCGATGGACTAGCCAAATTATTTCATTCCAAAACCCAAATTCAATTGATTTTCATGAATCGATCATACCTTCAATAATATTCACAAATATAAAGGAAATCTACAATCATCAAGCCAAACAAAAATCAACCCAAGTCAAACCCAACTTAACCCTTTTGATCTGAAATTTTCAAATGAACCAAAACACATTTGAACCCAAGCCAATTGCAATTGCATTTATATATCAGTCCCAAATCCATATATAAACTCAAGTAAATCAAAATCAACCCAAAATCAAGCCAACTAAACCTAATTGGTTCACTTGACCCAAAGTGGCCAATTTGACCTATTTGAGCCAAGTTCTAATCCTACCCAAATTTGATTGAACCAAGCCCATCAAAACCTCCCATCATGATTGTTGATCATCGTAGGTTGATTAATTATCACAAATTGGGTCAAACCAAGTCAACTTCGTCATTTAACCAAGCCAACCCCTTAACCTATATGAACCCAAACTAGCCAAATTACAACCTAAGCCAAATCCCTTGAAACCAATGATTCATACCAAATCAAAATCAATATTTGAATATGACTTGACCTTCAATTGAGTCAAACCAAACACTGGCTCTTGACCCAAGTTGACCCAAATTAACCTAAAATACCAAATTGGGTCAAATCAAAATATAAACCAAATTGATTGCAACCAATGGCCCAAGTTCATTCCAAATTGATTGTTGAACTTGACCAAAGCCATGATTGGACCCAATTGAACCCAATTGACTTAGCCCATTTTGACCTAAAGGTTCAAGTTGGCCTAAATGAAAACCAAATCCAAATTAATTGAAACCAAAGCCTACAATCATCTTCAATTGGTCAACTAAACCCAAACCAACACCCAACTCAAGCTAATTTGGCCAATTTAGTCAAATCGATCAACTTAACCCATTTGATTGAAATGAATTCAAATGAGCCAAAATCAAATCTAAGCCAAACAAAACCAAACCAATTGAACCAAAACATCTCAAATGATCATATGAACTTGACCCAACCCTTGGTTTGACCCAATTTGACCAATTGGTCAACTTGACCCAACCAAGCCCAATTTGACCTAAATGACTAAAATTGAGTCAAACTTAAACAAATCAACTACAATTGACTTGAAATTTGGGTTAACCCACTTTTGGCTAATTTCAAAAAATCAAACCAATGCCAAATGATCTACCCTTGGGTCAAGGGCATCACATGAGACAAATCACCCAGGTAAGTGGTTATTTCTATTCCTTGGCCACTTGGTCATCTCCTAATGATCAACCTAGGCAACTAGGACACTTCCCAACCTAACCCAAGCAGTGGTTGGGTCAGCCATGACCCATGGGAGGTGAAATCACCTCACCCTACCCACGTGGCGCCAATAAGATTAGGCTTAATTAGTCAATTTTAATGGCTAAAACTTTTGAAAATCATAAAAAATCAAAAAGAAATAAAAAATGCAAATAAATACTCAATGTAAAGGTATTTCAGAGGTGCGTTAATTAAAAATGATCTTAACTAATTTTAATTAGTAATTAAAGTTTAATTATAAAATTAATTAGCTTAATTACTTTTAATTGAGCAACTAATCCCAAATTTTGTGGGTTTTAATGGGATGACCTCTACCTCCCTTGATTTTCTTGGGATTTACTGTTCACTAAATTAAGAAAATTGACTAATTAAACCTTAACTACTCTTTTATGCGAAGTAATGATTAATTAATCCCATGAAAAATAACAAATTGGTTAATTAAGTTTATTAATCATTGTTCAACAGTAAGTGAACTACGAAATAGGGTTGGGACCCCTATCCTTAAGTTCATTTCACCCTTTTTAAAAATGAAATTAATTAAGATTTAACTAATTAATTAAATCACTTAAACAAATTGAAATCAAAATCACATCAAACCTTAATTAATTAAATCATGGGGTAGATCTTTAGGTGTTTAAAAACCTAAAGGAATCTTATGAAATTA
Organism: Cymbidium sinense; assembly: GCA_021442155.1. NCBI lineage: Eukaryota > Viridiplantae > Streptophyta > Magnoliopsida > Asparagales > Orchidaceae > Cymbidium > Cymbidium sinense. The sequence goes on along the minus strand of CM038214.1, from coordinate 374,470,904 downwards.
TGGTTAGTCCACATGTGTGGGAAAATCATAAGAGTAATTAATTAAGTCTCTTAATTTAATAACTATTAATCATGAGCCAATTGCATTAGTCCTTTATTTCCTAGATCATTGCAAGTTTATTTTCCATGCATATCATGTTGGCTCATAATATTTAGTTAATTACTTTAAGACATAGTTAAGGGTAATTAATTCATCTAATTTTCAACTTAATTAACCCATAAAATAAACTTAATCACAATTCCTTAAATTAAATCAAAACACTAATATAGGAATGGGCTTAAAATAATAAGTGATGATTTCTCTTCTCCCTTTAAATCAAATCATATCAAAAACTTAATTCAAAAGAAGTTTAGTTTGTTTTAAATAATATTATTTGATTTTATTATCCTTAAGAGCTAGTTTGGTTGAATAAAGCTTATATTTCATTGCCTCTTTCCAAGGTTAAATTTGGTATGTTATTTGAATTCATGCATCCATCTTTTCAAAATCAAGTAAAATATAATTGATTTCCTTTATGTATGCTTGCATGAGTTTATTTAATTTAATATATGCTATTATTATCACTATTAAATCCAAATGTATTTTTCAAAAGCTTATAAATGAATAATAATATATGTTATGATGCTAGTTATAAATAAATAAGAAATGCATGTGCTTATAGCTTAAGTGTATGAATGTTGAGTTCTCTTTCCTCTATTCATGTGTTGATTTATATAAGATTGAATGGTATGGATACATAGTATGGACATCCCTAGAAAACAAAGCTTTAGCTAGCCCCAAGGACGTCATTTGATAACCCCACTTAAGATGTTACTTTGTTGATTAAATCAAAAGAAGAAATGTTGAATCAATTTGTTCTTTGTTTAAAAGAAAACCAAAAAACCCTAAATCCTAAAACCCTAAATCCTAAACCTTAAACCGTAAAACATACAACCCTTAACTCTAAATCATATACCCCAAACCCCAAACCCTAAATCCTAAACCCTAAACCCTAAACCCTAAACCCTAAAAACCTAAAAATCTAAAAACCAAAAAACCTAAACCTAAACTAAATAAAACCAAAACCTAAACTTAATAAAACCTAAAAATAAAATAAATAAAAAAACCTAAACCTAAATAAAATAAAATAAAAATCTAACTAAAACTTAAACCTAATCCTAAACCTAAAAAAAATAAAATAAAATTTAAAATTAAACTAAAATAAAATAAATAAAAATAAAAACTAAACTAAAAAAATAAAATAAACCTAAAAATAAAAAACATAAATAAAATTAAAACTAAATGTAAAATAAAAATAAAATAAACCAAAATAAAATAAAATAAAAACCTAAACCTAAAAAATAAATAAATAATAAAACCTAAACTTAAACCTAAAATAGACTAAACCTAAACCCTTAACTAAATAAAATAAAATAAACTAAAGATAACCTAAACCTAAACTAAAAAAACATAAAAATAAACCTAAAATAAAAACCTAAAGCCTAAACCTAAAAAATTAAAATTAAAATGTAAACCTAATCCTAAAAATAAAAAATAAAACCTAAACCTAAAAAATAAAATAAAAATTAAACTAAACCAAAAAATAAACATAAACCTAAACCTAACCTAAAAAATAAACTAAAATAAGAAACCAAAACCAAAATAAATAAACCTAAAATAAATAAAATAAATATGAAAAATAAACCAAAATAAATAAAATAAAATAAACTGAAACAAATAAAAATTAACTAAATAAACTTAAACCTATCGATTTACCTATTTTTTTTAAAAAAACACTAAACCCTAAACCCTATAACCAAAACCCTAAGCCCTAAAACTAAACCAAAACCCTAAACCCTAAAAAAAAACCTTAAATAAACCTAAACCCTAAACTAACCTAACTAACCTAAACCTAAACCCTAAACACTAAACCTAACCCTAAATAAAATGCTAAACCATAAACCCTAATTAACTCAAAACCCTAAACTAAATCCTAAACTAAAACTAAACTAAAACCCTAAACCTAAACCCTAAACTAAACCTAAAATTTAAACCCTAAAGCTAAATAAAACCTCAACTAAACCCTAAACCCTAACCTAAACCTAAACCTAAAAGCCTAAACTAAACCTAAACACAAAATAGAAAATCAAACCTAAAATAAATAAACCTAAAAATAAAATAAATAAAAAACTTAAACATAAAAAATATAAAATAAAATCATAAACTTAAAAATAGAATAAAATAAGCTAAATAAAAATAAATAAAAATCTAAACTAAATTAAAAAAATAAAATAAACTTAAGAATAAAAAACCTAAATAAAATAAATACTAAATTTAAAATAAAAATATAATAAACCAAAAATAAAATAAAATAAAAACTAAATAAAAACCTAAACCTAAAAAATAAACCTTAAAATAAAACCTAAAAATAAATAATAAATAAAACCTAAACCCTATAATAAAAATAAAATAAATCTAAACCTAAACTTAAAAAAAAAACAAGCTAAAATAAATAAAACCTAAACCTAAACTAAATAAAATAAATTAAATTAAAAAAAACCAACATTTAAACTAAAAAATAAAACCAAAAAATAATTCTAAAATAAATACCTAAAACCAAAACCTACAAAAATAAAATAAAAACCTAATCCTAAACCTAAAAAAAAATAAAACCTAAACCTAAAACTTAAAAAAAAATAAAACTCAACTATAAAATAAATTTAAACCAAAAAAATAAACTAAAACAAGAAACCTAAATTAAACTAAATAAAAAAATAAACCTAAATAAAAATAAAAAATAAAATAAACTGAAAAAATAAAAAATAAATTAAATAAACCAAAACATATCGGTTGACTTAATTTTAAAAAAAAAACCAAAAACCTAAACCCAAAAACCTAAACCCTAAACCCTAAACCCTAAAAAACCCTAAACTGTAAACCTTAAATCCTAAATCTTAAACCCTAACCCTAAACCCTAAACCTTAAAACTATAAACTCTAAAACCATAAACCTTAAACTCTAAACTCTAAACCCTAAACCTTAAATGCTAAACACTAAACCCTAAACCCTAACCCTAAACCCTAAACCCTAAACCCTAAACCCAAAACCACAAACCCTAAAACTAAACCTATAGTAACTAAAAAAATTATAAAATAAACTTAAACCCTAAAATATAATAAACCTAAACCTAAACCAAAATCTTAAGAATGGGTAACACAGAAGGAGCATCACCCAACCAGGCTCTAAATCTGCTTGTAGGTAAAAGGAGGCGGCAATTATCACAGTGATGGTGAGGGATCTATAGTTCTAGTGGATATGGAGGTGCTGGTCGAAGCAGTGGTGGTTATGGAGGCGGGAGGAGTGACGAAGGTTTCAATCATGGTGGTGGCAGAGGGAGAGATATGGGATATGATGGTGGATCTCGCTACTTGAGAAGCCGGGGTGGTTCTGATGGGAACTAGAGAAATTGAAGAACGACCGATCCATCTACTGCTTATGGAACTGTGTCTTTATAGTAGACACGGTTCTAGTTATCTAGGGCTTTTGATTTGCTCTATGCGTGCTCATTTTTTATCTATGTCATCGCTTGTGTCTTAGAAAACTTGGTATGTTACTTAGTTGATGAAATTGAAAAGAAGAAACATTGAATCTGAATTTGTTCTCTATTAAACAAAAATGAAAAACCCTAAACCCTAAACTTAAACCTGAACCATAAACCCAAAATCTAAACCCTAAACCCTAAACACTAAACCCTAAAAACCCTAAAACTTGAAGCCTAAAACCCAAAACCCAAAATCCTAAACCCTAAAACCTAACCCCTAAACCTTAAACCCAAAACTCTAAACCCTAAACCTTAAACCCTAAGCACTAAAAAGCTACAAACCTAAACATAAACTAAATAAAATCTAAAAATAAAATAAATAAAAAAACCTAAACCAAAATAATATAAAAACATTAACTAAAACCTAAACCTAAACCTAAACCTTAAAAGAAAATAAAATAAAAATAAAAACTAAACTAAATGAAAATAAATAAAAACCTCAACTAAACTAAAAAATAAAAACCTAAATAAAATAAAAGCTAAACCTAAAATAAAAATAAAATAAACCAAAAATTAAAACAAAATAAAAAAAAAACTATATAAAAACTTAAACCTAATTGAAAAAAAATGTAAACCCTAAACTAAAAATAAAATAAACCTAAACCTAAACAAAATAAAATAAAATAAACTAAAAATAAACCTAAACCTAAACTAAAAATTAAAACCAAAAAATAAACTTAAAATAAAACCTAAACTTAAGCCTAAAAAAAATAAAATAAAACCTAAACCTAAACCTAAAAATAAAAAATAAAACCTAAACCAAAAAATAAACTAAAATTAAAAACATAAACTAAAATAAATAAACATAAAATAAATAAATTAAATTAATTAAAAATAAACATAAACATAAATATAAATAAAAAATAAAATAAACTAAAATAAAAAATAAACAAAATAAACCTAAACCTACGAGTTTACTTAAATTAAAAAATTTAAAAAAATAAAAAAATAGAAAAACCCAAGCCCTAAACCCTAAACTATAAACCATAAAACCGTAAAACTTTAAACCCTAAACCCTAAACCCTGAACCCTAAACCATAAATCCTGAACCCTAAAAACTTAAAAACCTAAACTTAAACTAAATAAAACTTAAAATAAAATAAATTAAAAAATCAAAACCTAAATAAAATAAAATGTAAACCTAAACTAAAACCTAAACATAAACGTAAAAATAAAATAAAATAAAAAAAATAAAAAAAACTTAAATAAAATAAATAAAAACCTAAACTGAACTAAAAAAATAAAATAAACTTGAGAATAAAAAGCATAAATAAAATACATACTAAAAGTAATATAAAAATATAATAAACCTAAAATAAAATAAAATAAAAACTAAACAAAAACCTAAACCTAAAAATAAATGAAAAATAAAACCTAAACCATAAACTGAAAAAAAACTATACCTAAAATAAAAAAAATAAACAAGATAAAATTAACCAAAACCTAACTAAAATAAACTAAACTAAAATAAATAAAACCTATACCTAAACCTAAACCTAAACCAAAACTAAATAAAATAAAATAAACTAAAAATAAACCTAAACCTAAAATAAAAAATAAAATCTAAAAATAAACCTAAAATAAAAATCTAAAACCTAAACCTAAAAAAATAAAATAAAACCATGAACGAAAACCTAAAAATATAAAATAAAACCAAAACTAAAAAATAAAACAAAAATAAAACTCAACTAAAAAAATAAACCTAAACCTAAACCTAAACCTAAAAAATAAACTAAAATAAAAAACATAAACTAAAATAAATAAACTAAACTAAATAATAAACATAAATAAAAATTAAAAATAAAGCAAACTAAAGAAATAAAAACTAAACTAAATATACTAAATAAATGAAAACATATAAGTTTACTTAATTTTAAAAAAAAACCTTAAACCCTAAATCCTAAACCTACAACGCTAAACCCTAAACATACAACCCTAAACCCTAAACCCTAATCCTAAACCTTAAACCCTAAAACCATAATCCCTAAAATCATAAACCCTAAACCCTAAACCCTAAACCCTAAACCCTAACCCTAAACCCTAAACCTTAAACTCCAAAAACTAAACCTAAACATGAAGTAACTAAATAAATTAAAAAATAAACATAAACCCTAGAACCTAATTAACCTAAACCTAAACCCTAAGAATGGGTAACCTGATGGCAGGAACATCACCGCCAACCGTGCTCTCCAGATCTAGCTTGTGGATATGGAGGTGTTGGTTGGAGCAATGGTGCTTACGGAGGTGGGAGGAATGATGGACGTTTCAGCCATGGTGGTGGCGGAGGGAGAGATCGGGGATATGATGGTGGATTCCTCTACTCAAGAGGCCGAGGTGATTCTAGTGAGAACTGGAGAAACTGAAGAATGGCCAATTTTATCTAGTGCTTATAAAGCTATGCCTTTATAGTAGAGATGGTTCTAGTTATCTAAGGTTTTCATTTGCTCTTGCTCATTTTTATCTATGTCGCCACTTGTGTCTTAGAAAACTTGGTGTGTTAGTTGGTTGATGAAATCGAAAAGAAAAAATGTTGAATCTGAATTTTTCTTTACTATAAAAATAACCAAAAACCCTAAACTCTAAAGTAAAACTTGAACCCTGAGCCCTAAACCCTAAACCCTAAACCCTAAAAACCCTAAACCCTAAGCCCTAAACCCTAAACCCTAAACCCTAAACCCCTAAAACCCTAAACCCTAAACCCTAAACCCTAAACCTCAAACACTAAACCCTAAACCCTATACCCTAAACCATAAAAAGTTAAAAACCTAAACCTAAAATAAATAAAATGTAAAAATAAAATAAATAAGAAAACCTAAACCAAAATAAAATAAAAATTAAATAAAAATTAAATAAAAATCTAAACCAAAATAAAATAATAAAATTAAATTAAATAAAAACATAAACTAAAACCTAAACCTAAACTTAAAAAGAAAATAAAATAAAAAAATAAAAACTAAACTAAAATAAAATAAATAAAAACCTAAACTAAACTAAAAACTAAAAAACCTAAATAAAATAAAAACTAAACCTAAAATATAATAAAATAAAATAGAAAAATAAAATAAAAAATAAATAAAATTTAATCCCTCAATAAAAAAAAAAACCTAAACCATAAACTAAAAATAAAATAAACCTAAACCTAAACAAAAAAAAAACTAAACTAAATTAAATAAAACTTAAACCTAAACCTAAACCTAAACTAAATAAAATAAAATAAACTAAAAATAAGCCTAAATTTAAACTAAAGAATAAAACCTAAAAATAAAAACCTAAAACCTAAATTAAAAAAATAAAATAGAAACCTAAACCTAAAAATAAACAATTAAATTTAAACCTAAGAAATAAAATAAAATTAAAACTCAACTAAAAAATATACCTAAACCAAAACCTACAACTAAAAATTAAACTAAAATAAGTAAACATAAAATAAATAAACTAAAGTAAATAAAAATAAAAATTAACCTAAATAAAATGAAAATAGATTAACTAAAATAAAAAAAACTAAATAAACCTAAACCTACAAGTTTACTTAATTTTTTAAAAAATAAGAAATAAACCCTCACCCTAAACCCTAAACCCTAATCCCTAAAACCATACACCCTAAACCTTAAACCACAAACCTTAAACCCTAGACCCTAAAACCTATAACCCTAAACCCTAAGCCCTAAACCCTAAACCCTAAAAACCTAGAAACCTAAACTTAAACTAAATAAAACCTAATAATAATATAAAAAAATAAACCTAAAGATAAATTAAAAATAATAATAAAATAAAAACCCAAACTAAAACCAAAACCTAAATCTAAACCTAAACTTAAACCTAAAAATAAAATAAAAATAAAATAAAAACTAAATGAAAACCTAAACCTAAAAAATAAACTTAAAAATAAATAAATAAAATCCCAAACCCTAAACTAAAAAGAAAACCTAAACCTAAAATAAACAAAGTAAAATAAAACTAAACCTAAACAAAAATAAACAAAAATAAAATAAATAAAATCAAAACTTAAACTTAAAATAACCTAAACCTAAACCCTAAACCCTAAAAAATAAAACCTAAACCCTAAACTAAAAATTAAACCTAAACCAAAAATAAAAATAAAATCAACAAAATAAAACAATCCTAAAACTAAGCTAAAATAAATTAAATAAAATAAAAAACCTAAACCTAAAATAAACTAAACCTAACCCTAAACCTAAACTAAATAAAATAAAATAAACTTAAAATAAACCTAAACCTAAACTAAAAAATAAAACCTAAAAATAAACCTAAAGTAAAAACCTAAAATTGAAACCAAAAAAACAAAATAAAAGCCTAAACCTAAAATTAAAAATAAAAAATAAAACTAAAACCTAAAAAATAAAATAAAATTAGAACTCAACTAAAACCTAAACCTAAAAAATAAACTAAAATAAAAAACCTAAACTAAAATAATTAAACAAAACTAAATAAATATAATATATAGACCTAAATAATAATAAAACTAAAATAAAATAAATAAAAGTAAATTAAATATATTAAATCCTAAACCTATTGGTTTACTTAATTTAAAAAAAAAAACTTAAAACCATAAATCCTAAACCCTAAACTAAACCCTAAACCTACAACCCTAAAAGCATAAACCCTAAAATCCTAAACCCTAAACCCTAAACCCTAAACCTAAACTAGAACTCAACTAAAACCTAAACCTAAACCTAAACCTAAACCTAAACCTAAAAAATAAACTAAAATAAAAAACCTAAACTAAAATCATTAAACAAAACTAAATAAACATAATAAATAAACCTAAATAATAAAAAAACTAAAATAAAATAAATAAAAAGTAAATTAAATATATTAAATAAACCTAAACCTATTGGTTTACTTAATTTAAAAAAAAACTTAAAACCATAAATCCTAAACCTTAAACCCTAAAACCTAAACCTACAACCCTAAAAGCATAAACCCTAAAATCTTAAACCCTAAACCCTAAACCCTAAACCCTAAACCTAAACCCTAAACCTTAAACCACAAACCATAAACCTAAACTTAAAGTAACTAAATAAATTATAAAAAAAACCTTAAACCTTAAAACCTAATAAACCTAAACCCTAAGAATGGGAAGAACCTTGGTGACAGGAACATCACCATCAACCAGCACATCTCTAGATCTGACGCTGGAGGCAAAGGTGGAGGTGGCAGTTATCACAGTGGTGGTAGGGGAGCTAGAGGTGTTGGTGGATATGGAGGTGGTGGTTATGAAGGCGGGAAGTGTGACGAAGGTTACAGCCGTTGTGGTGGCAAAGAGAGAGAGAGGAGATATGATGGTGTATAATGCTACTCGAGAGGTCTGAGTGGTTCTGATGGAAATTGGAGAAATTGAAGAACGATCGATCTGATATGCTACTTATGGAACTGTCTTTATAGTAGAGAAGATTTACTCTATGCATGCTCCTTTTTTATTTATGTCGTCACTTGTGTCTTAGAAAACTTGGTGCATTACTTGGTTTATGAAATTAGAAAGAAGAAATGTTTAATCTAAATTTGTTCCTTGTTTAATAAAAAAGAAAAAATCCTAAACCCTAAACTAAAACATGAACCCTAAAACTAAAGCCTAAACCCTAAGACCTAAACCCTAAACCCTAAAAACCATAAACCCTAAACCATAAACCCTAAACCCTAAACCCTAAAACCCTAAGCCCTAAACCATAAACTCTAAACCCTAAAATTAAAACCCTAAATCCTAAACCCTAAATCCTAAATCCTAAACCCTAAACCCCAAACCCTAAACCAAAAACCCTAAACCCTAAACCCTAAACCCTAAACCCTAAAAAGCTAAAATCAAAATACAAATGAAAACTTAAATTAAATTAAAAAAAACAAAACCTAAATAAAATAAAACTAAATGTAAAATAAAAATAAAATAAACCTAAAATAAAATAAAATAAAAACTAAATAAAAATTTAAACATAAAAATATACCAAAAAATAAAACATAGAAATAAAAAAAATAAATCCTAAATCTTAAATTAAAAAAAATATATAAACCTAAACTAAAATAAATAAAACCTAAACCTAAACCAAAAATAAATTAAACCTAATATAAACCTAAACTAAACAAAAAAATAAACTGCAAATAAACCTAAACCTAAACTAAAAGGTAAAACCTAAGAATAAACCTAAAATAAAAACCTAAAACCTAAACCTAAAGAAATAAAATAAAAACCTAAACCTAAACTTAAACCTAAAAAATAAAATAAAAATAAAACTGAACTTAAAATAAACCTAAACCTAAACCTAAACCTAAAAAATAAACTAAAATAAAAAACTTAAACTAAAATTAATAAACCCAAAATAAATAAACTAAACTAAATAAAAATAAAAATAAACCTAAATAAAGATATAAAATAAAATAAACTAAATAATCCTAAACCTAAAAGTTTACTTAATTTTAAAAAAATAAAAAACCTAAAAAATAAAAATAATAAAAAATAACCCTAACACTAAAACTAATGCTAAACCCTAAACCCTAAACCTACAACCCTAAACCCTAAACTCTAAATCCTAAAACACTAAACTGTAAACTCTAAACCCTCACCTAAACCCTAAACCCTAAAACCATAAAACCCTAAACCCTAAATCGTAAACCCTAAACCCAAAACCCTAAACCCTAAACCCTAAAACCTATATCCCTAAACCCTATACCCTATACCCTAAATTGTAAACCCTAAACCCTAAAACTAAAACCCTAAAAACCTAAACCTAAACTAAATTAAACTTAAAAATAAAATAAAATAAAAACCTAAACCTAAATAAAATAAAAAATAAAAATAAAATAAAAACATAAACTAAAATCTAAGCCAAAACCTAAACCTAAAGACAAAATTAACTAAAAAATAAAAACTAAACTAAAATAAAATAAATAAAAACCTAAACTAAACTAAAAAATAAAATAAATCTAAAAATAAAAAACCTAAGTAAAATAAAAACAAAATGTAAAATAAATTAAATAAACCTAAAATAAAATAAAATAAAATCTAAATAAAAACCTAAGCCTAAAAAATAAAACTAAAAATAAAACCTAAAAATAACTAAATAAAACCTAAACCATAAACTAAAAAATGGCCCTAAACCTAAAATAAATAAAATAAAATAAGCCTGAACCTAAACTAAAATAAACTAAACTAAAGTTAATAAAACCTAAACCTAGAATAAACTTAACCTAAACCCTAAACTAAATAAAATAAAATAAACTAAAAATAAACTAAAACCTAAATTGAAAAATAAAACCTAAAAGTAAACCTAAAATAAAAACCTAAAGCCTAAACCTAAGAAAATAAAAAAAACTTAAACCTAAACCTAAAAAAGAAAAACCTAAACCAAAAAAATAAAATAAAATTGATACTAAACTGAAAAATAAACATAAACCTAAACCTAAACCTAAAAAATAAAATAATATAAAAAACCCAAACTATAATAAATAATCCTAAAATATATAAATTAAACTAAATAAAAATAAAAAATAAACCAAAGTAAAAATAAAAAATAAAATAACATAAAATAAATAAAGCTAAACGTATGAGTTTACTTAATTTTAAAAAAAACTTAAACTTTAAATCCTAAATCCTAGACCCTAAACTTTAAACCGTAAAACTAACCCTAAACCATAAACCCTAAATAAAAATAAATAAAATAATAATAATAAATTCTAAACCTAAAACTAACCCTAAACCCTAAACCATAAACCCTAAACCCCAAACCCTAAACCCTAAAACCCTAGACCCTTAAGACAAAACACTAAACCCTAAACCCTAAATCAAAAACCCTAAACCCTAAACCATAAACCTAAACCCTAAAACCCTAAACCCTAAAGCCTAAATCCTAAACCCTAACCCTAAACCCTAAACCCTAAAACCCTAAGCCCTGAAACCCTAAACCCTAAACCTTAAACCCTAAACCCTAGACTTTAAACCCTAAACCCTAAACTCTAAACCCTAAAAACCTAAAAACCTAAACTAAAAAAATAAAATAAAAATAAAACTCAACAAAAAATAAACCTAAAGCTAAACCTAAACTTAAAAAATAAACTAAACTAAAAAATCTAAACAAAAGTAAATAAACTAAAGTAGATAAAAATAAAAAATAAAGCTAAATAAAAATAAAAATAAAAATAAATTTTAATAAATAAAAAATAAACTAAGTAAACTATTTAAACCTAAACTTATCGATTTACTTAATTTAAAAAAAAAACCCTAAACCTTAAATCCTAAACCCTAAAGCCTCAACCCTAAAACCTAAACCCCAAACCTACACCACTAAACTTACAAACCTAAACCCTTAACCATAAACCCTAAACCCTAAAACTCCTAAACCCTAAACCCTAAACCCTAACCCTAGACCCTAAAAGCATAAACCCTAAAACCCTAAACCATAAACCTTAAACCCTAAATACTAAACCGTAAACCCTAAACCCTAAACCCTAACCCTAAACACTAAACCTAAATGGCAAAGCTTAAATCTAAACATAAATTTACTAAATAATTTAAAAAATAAACCTAAACCCTTAAACCTAATAAACATAAACCTAAACCTAAACCCTAAGAATGGGTAGAACCTTGATAGCAAGAACATCACCATCAACCAGGCTCAATCAAGATTTGGTGGTGGAGGTGAAGGTGGAGACGGTGATTATCGTAGTGGTGGTGGGGGTTTTGGAGGTGCTGGTGGATATGGAGGTGGTGTTCAGATAAGTCATGGTTATGGAGGTGGGAGGAGTAATGGAGCTCACAATCATGGTGGTGGTGGAGGGAGAGATCGAGGATATGATAGTCGATCCCGCTACTTGAGAGGTTAGGGTGGTTCTGATGGGAATTAGAGAAAAAATAAACTAAATAAAAATAAAAAAATTAACAAAATAAATTATCAAAATCCTAAACCTACTGGCTTACTTAATTTATATAAGAAAAGACCCTAAACCTTAAACCTTAATCCCTAAACCCTAAATCCTAAATCTTAAACCATAAACTTTAAACCCTAAATCTAACCCTCAACCCTGAACCCTAAACCTACAACCCTAAACCCTAAACCTACAACCCTAAACCCTACTCTACACCCTAAACCCTAAAAAGCCCTAAACCTTAATCCTACAACCATAAACCCTAACCCTAAATGCTAAAACCCAAATTATAAACATTAAACCCTAAACCCTAAACCTTAAACCCTAACCCTAACCCTAAACCTTAATCCTTAAACCCAAAACCCTAAAACCCAAAACCCTAAAAACTAAACCCAAAACCCTAAAACCCTAAACCATAAACCATAAACCCTAAAAACCCTAAACCCTAAACCCTAAACCCTAAACTCACCTAAAACATGAAGTTAAACCTAAACCCTAAAAATCCTAAACCCTAAAGCCTAAACATTAAACCCTAATCCCTAAACCTTAACCCTAAACCCTAAAACTTTAAACCCTAAAACCCAAAATAATTAACCCTAAACCCTAAAAACTTAAACCTAAAGTTAATAAACATAAAAATAAAATAAATAGAAAACATAAACATAAGTAAAATAAAATAATAAAATAAAATTAAAGCCTAAACCTAAAAATAAAATAAAATATAAAAATAAAAAAACTAAAATAAAATAAATAAAAAATTATACTAAACTAAAAAAATAAAATAAACCTAATACTAAAAAACTTAAATAAAATAAAAAATAAACTTAAAATAAAAATAAAATAAACTTAAAATAAAATAAAATACAAACTAAATAAAAAACTTAAACCTAAAAAATAACCCTAAAAATAAAACCCAAACTATAAACTAGAAATATAAATAAAATTAACAAAATAAAATAAACCAAAACCTAAACTAAAATAAAGCCTAAATAAACTAAAATAAATAAAACCTGAACCAAAACCTAAAATAAACTAAACCTAAGTTTTAAACTAAATAAAATAAAATAAACTAAAAATAAACTTAAACCTAAACTAAAAAATAAAACCTAAAATAAAAACCAAAAACCTAAAACTAAACTAAATAAAACCTAAAAATAAAATAAATAAATAAAACAAAACCAAAATAAAATGAAAAACTAAAATAAAATAAAAACATAAACTAAAACCTAAACCTAAACCTAAACCTAAAAATAAAATAAAATATAAAATTAAAATTAAACTAAAATAAGATAACTAAAAACCCAAACTAAACTTAAAAAAAAAAAACAAAATAAATTAAAAACTAAACCAAAAATAAAATAAAATAAAATAAAATAAAAACTACATAAAAAACCTAACTCTAAAAAAATAAGCCTAAAAATAAATAAAAAATTAAGCTTAAACCCTAAACAAAAATTATAAAATAAACCTAAAATAAAAATAAAATGAACATAAACCTAAACTAAGATAAACTAAACTAAAATAAACAAAACCTAAACCTAAACCTAAACATTAACCTAAACTAGATAAAATAAAAGTAACTAAAAATAAACCTAAACGTAAACTAAAAAAATAATATCTAAAAATAAACCTAAAATAAAAACCTAAAACCTAAAACTAAAAAAATAATATAAAAACCTAAACCTAAACCTAAAAAAAACCTAAACCTAAAAAATAAAATAAAAATAAAACTAAAGTAAAAAATAAACCTAAACCTAAACCTAAGCCTAAAAAATAAACTAAAATAAATAAACATAAAATAAATAAACTAAACTAAATAGAAATAAAATAAAACTAAATAAAAGTAAAAAATAAAATAAACTAAATAAACCTAATAAACTTAAACCTAGAGTTTACTTAATTTAAAAAAACTTAAAAAATAAAAAAATAAATCAAAATAAACTAAAAAATAACCCTAAACACTACACCTAGAACCCTAAACCCTAAACACAAAACCCAAAACCCTAAACCCTAAACCTTAAAAACTAAACCCTAAACCCTAAAACCCTAAATCCTAAACCCTAACTCTAAACCCTAAATCATAAAATCTATAACTCTAAACCCTAAACCCTAAACCCCAAACCCTAAACCCTAAACCCTAAGCCTCGAAAACCTAAAAATCTAAACCTAAATAAAATAAAATAAAAAATAAAATAATTAAATAAAACCTAAACCAAAATAAAATAAATAAACTAAAATAAAATAAAAATTGAAACTAAAATCTAAACCTAAATTTAAACCTAAACCTAAATCTAAAGAAAAAATAAAATAAAAAAATAAAAACTAAAACAAAATAAAATAAATGAAAACCTAAATTAAACAAAAAAATAAAATAAACCTAAAAATAAAAAACCTAAATAAAATAAATAAAAAAACTCTAAACCTTAAACCTTAAAATCGTAAACCCTAAAACACTAAACCCTAAACCATAAACCCTAAACCCTAAATCCTAAACCCTAAACCCTAAATCCTAAAAACCTTAAAACCTCAACCTAAACTAAATAAAACTTAAAAATAAAATAAATAAATTAAACCTAAACCTAAATAAAATAAAACAAAATAAAAACCAAAAGTAAAACCTAAACCAAAACCTAAAAATAAAATAAAAAACTAAAATAAAATAAATATAAACCTAAACTAAAATAAAAAATAAAATAAACCTAAGAATAAATAATCTAAGCAAAATAAAAACTAAGCATAAAATAAAAATAAAATAAACATAAAATAAACATAAAATAAAAATTAAATAAAAACCCAAACCAAAAAAATAAAACCTAAAAATAAATAAAAAATAAAACTTAAACCCTAAACTAAAAATAAAACTAAACCAAAAATAAAAATAAAATAAACCTAAACCTAAACTAAAATAAACTAACCTAAAACAAATAAAACCTAAACATAAACCTAAAATAAACTAAACCTAAAAGTAAATAAAATATAATAAACTAAAATAAACCTAAACCTAAACTAAATAACAAACCTAAAAATAAACCTATAATAAAAGCTAAAACCTAAACCTAAAAATATAAAATATAAACCTAAACCTAAACCTAAAATTAAAAAATAAAACCTAAACATGAAAAATAAAATAAAAATAAAACTAAACTAAAAAAACAAAACCTAAACCTAAACATTAAAGATAAACTAAAATAAAAAAACCTAAACTAAATTAAATAAATCTAAACTAAAAAAACCCTTAACCATAAACCCAAACACTAATCCTAAACCCTAAACCTTAAACCCTAAACCCTAAACCCTAAACCCTAAAACCTAAAACCTAAACCCTAAACCCTAAACCATAAACCCTAAACCTTAATCCTGAACCATAAACCCTAAACCTTACACCCTAAACCCTAAACCCTAAACCCTAAACACTAAACCCCAAACCATAAACATAAACCTAAAGTAAATAAATAAATTTAAAAATATACCTAAACCCTAAAACCTAATAAATCTAAACCTAAACCTAAACCCTAAAAGTAGGCAGAACCATGGTGATAGGAACATCACCGTCAACTTGGCTTAGTCTAGATCTAATAGAGGAGGAAAAGGCGGAGGGGCGATTATCTCAGTGGTGGTGGGGGATCTAAAGGATTTAGTCGATATGGAGGTGGTGGTTGGAGCAGTGGTGGTTATAGAGATGGGAGGAACAATGGAGGTTATAGCTATGGTGGTGGCAGAGGGAGAGATCGGGGATATGAAGGTCGATCCTGCTACTCGAGATGCCAGGGTGGTTCTAATGGAAACTGGAGAAACTGAAGAACAGCCGATCTGATCTGCTGCTTATGGAACTATGTCTTTATAATAGAGACGGTTCGAGTTATCTAGGGTTTTTTATTTGCTCTATGCGTGCTCATTTTATATCTATGTCATCACTTATGTCCTAGAAAGCTGGGTGTGTTACTTGGTTGATGAAATTGAAAAGAAGAAATGTTGATTCTGAATTTGTTCTTTATTAAAAAAAAAACCAAAATCCTTAAACCCTAAACTAAAAATAGACCTTTAGACCTAAAACTTAAACCCTAAACCCTAAACCCTAAAAACCCTAAACCCTAAAAACCCTAAACCCTAAACCTAAAACCCAAAACCCTAAACCCTAAGCCTAAACCCTAAACTCTAAAACATAAACTCTAAAAGCTTAGCACTAAACCCTAAATCCTAAGCCCTAAACCCAAAACCCTAAACCATGAACTAACCCTAAACCCTAAATGCTAAAACCTAAACCCTAAAAAGCTAAAACCTAAACCTAAACTAAATAAAACCTAAAAATAAATTAAATAAAAATGTTAAACCAAAATATAAAAATAAGATAAAATAAAATAAAAACCTAAACTAAAACTTAAACCTAAACCTAAACCTAAACCTAAAAAGAAAATAAAAATAAAACTAAACTAAAATAAAATAAATAAAACCTAAACTAAACTAAAAAATTAAAAACCTAAATAAAATAAAACTAAACATAAAATAAAAATAAAATAAAATAAAAACTAAATAGAAACCTAAACCTTAGAAATAAACTTAAAAATAAAACCAAAAAATAAATAAGAAATAAAACCTAAACCCTAAACTAAAAAAAAAAACATAAGCCAAAAATAAAAGTAAAATAAACCTAAACCTAAATTAAAATAAACTAAAATAAATTAAATAAAATGTAAACCTAAACCTAAAGTAAACTAAACCTAAACCTAAACCTAAACACTAAATAAAATAAAATAAACTCAAAATAAACCTAAACTTAAACTAAAATATTAAACATAAAAATAATCCTAAAATTGAAACCTAAAACCTAAAACCTAAACCTAAACCTAAACCAAAAAAATAAACTAAAATAAATAAACCTAAGATAAATATACTAAACTAAATAAAACTAAAAATAATCCTAAATAAAAATAAAAATAAAATAAACTAAAATAAATAAAAAATAAACTAAATAAAATAAATAAGCATAAACCTACTAGTTTTCTTAAATTAAAAAAAAAAAAATTTTAAAATTTTTTTTTAAAAAAAACCTAACCCTAAAACTAACCTTAAACCCAATACCTTGAACCCTAAACCTATAACCCTAAACCATAAACCCTAAACCCTAAACCTTAAAACCCTAAGAACTAAACCTTAAACCTTAAACCCTAAACCTTAAACCCTTTAACCCTAAACCCTAAACCCTAAACCCTAAATCCTAAACCCTAAACCCTAAACCCTAAATCATAAAACCTAAAACCTAAACCTAAACTAAATAAAACATAAAAATAAAATAAATAAAAAACCTAAACCTAAATAAAATAAAATAAATAAAATAATAAAAACTTAAACTAAAACCTAAATCTAAACTTAAACCTAAACATAAAAATAAAATAAATTAAAAAATAAAAACAAAACTAAAATAAAATAAATAAAAACCTAAACTAAACTAAAAAAATATAATAAACCTAAAGATAAAATACCTAAATAAAATAAAAACTAAACAGAAAATAAAAATAAAATAAAAACCTTTCCTAAAAAATAAATCTAAAAATAAAACCTAAAAATATATAAAAAATAAAACCAAAACCCTAAACTTAAAAAAACTAAACCTAAAATAAACAAAATAAAATAAACCTAAAACTAAACTAAAATAAATAAAACCTAAACCTAACCAAAACTAAATAAAATAAGATAAACTAAAAATAAACCTCGACCTAAATAAAAAATAAACCTAAAATAAAAACCTAAAACCTAAACTTAAAAATAACATAAATAATTAAACCTAAACCTAAAAATAAAAAATAAAATCTAAACCTAAAATATAAAAAATATATATATATATATATATATATATATATATATATATATATATATATATATATATATATATATATAAAATATAAAACTAAAATAAACATAAACCTAACCTAAAACTAAAAATAAACAAAATAAAAAAACCTAAACTAAAATTAATAAACCTAAAATAAATAAACGAAACTAAATAAAATTAAAAAAATAAACCTAAATAAAAGGAAAAAAAATAAAATAAAGTAAAATAAATAAAAAATAAACTAAATAAACCTAAACCTACTAGTTTACTTAAATTCTTTTAAAAAAAAAACCTAAGCCCTTGACCCTAAACCCTAAACACTAAATCTTAAACCCTAAACCCTAAACCCTAAACCCTAAAACTAACCCTAAACCCTAATACCTAAACCTACAACCCTTAACCCAAAACCTACACCCTAAATCCTAAACCCTAAAAACTCCTAAATGTTAAACCCTAAACTAACCCTAAACCCTAAACGATAACCCTAACCCTAAACCCTAAACCTTAAACCCTATACTAACCCTAAACCCAGAACCCAAATCCTAAAAACCCTAAACCCTAAAACCTAAATCCTACACCCTAAACTAACCCTGAACCCTAAGCTAACCCTAAACACTAAACCCTAAACCCTAAAATCTCAAAACCCTAATCCTTAAACACTAAACCTTAAACCTAAAAACACTAACCCTAAACCTTAAACTCTAAAACCCTAAACATTAAAACCCTAAACCCTAACCCTAAAGCCTAAATTCTAAAAGTAACTAAATAAATTAAAAAATAAACTTAAGCCCTAAAACCTAATAAACTTAAACCCAAAGAATGGGCAAAACCTTGATGGCAGGAACAACACCTTCAATGAGGATCAGTCTAGATCTGACGATGGAAGCAAACGCGGAGGTGGTATTTATCACAGTGGTGGTGAGGGATCTAGAGGTTCTGGTGGATTTAGAGGTGGTGGTCGGAGCAGTGGTGGTTGTGGAGGCAGGAGGATCAATGGAGGTTACAACCATGATGGTGGCGGAGGGATAGATCACGGATATGATGGTGGATCCGACTACTTGAGAGGTCAGGGTGGTTCTGATGGGAACTGGTGAAATTAAAGGATGATCAATCCAATCAGCTGCTTTTGGAACTGTGTGTTTACACTAGAGACAGTTTTAGTTACCTAGGGTTTTTTATTTACTCTATGTCATCGCTTGTGCCTTCTAAATCTTGGTGTGTTACTTGATTAATAAAATTGAAAAGAATAAATGTTGAATCTGAAACCTAAAATAAAAACCTAAAACTTAAACCTAAAATATTAAAATAAATACATAAACTTAAACCTAAAAATAAAAAATAAATCCTAAACCTAAAAAATTTTAAAAAAAATAAAACTCAACAAAAAAATAAACCTAAACTTAAAAAAAAATTAAAATAAAAAACCTAAACTAAAATAATAAAATGTAAAATAAATAAACTAAACTCAATAAACATAAAAGGTTTAAACTCAAATAAATAAAAAACTTACTAAATAAACTAAATAAACCTAAACCTATCAATTTACTTAATTTAAAAAACCTTAAACCCTAAGTCCTAAACCTTAAACCCTAAACCCTAAACCCTAAACCCTAAACTAACCCTAAACCCTAAACCCTAAACCTACAACCCATAACCTACAACCCTAAACCACAAATCCTAAACCCTAAAACCCTAAACCCTAAACCCTAAACCCAAAACCCTAAAGCCTAATACCCTAAACCCTAAACCTTAAACCCTAAATCTTAAACCTTAAACCCTAAACCCTAAAACCTACAACCCTAAACCCTAAACCCTAAACTAACCCTAAACCATAAACCCTATGAATGGGCGGAACCATGATGACAGGAACATCACCATCAATTAGATTAGTCTAGATTTGGCGATGAAGGCAAAGGCGGAGGCTACCATTATCGTAATGGTGGTGGGGGATCTGGAGGTGATGGTGGATATGGAGGTGCTGGTCAGAGCAGTGGTGGTTATGGAGGCGGGAGGAGGAAATAGATTACAATGTGGTGGTGGGAGGGAGAGGATATGATGATGCATCCTACTACTGAGAGGTTATTTTGATGGGAACTAGAAATCAAGAACCATCCGAATTTGCTTATGGAACTGTGTCTTTATAGTAGAGAGGGTTCTACTTATCTAGGTTTTTATCTACTCTATGGGTGCTCATTTTTTATCTATATCATCGCATTGCCTTAGAAAACTTGGGGTACTGCTTAGTTAATGCAATCAAAAAGAAGAAATGTTGAATCTAAATTTATTCTCTGTCAAAAGAAACCTTAAACCTTAAGCGCTAAACCCTAAACCCCAAACCCTAAACCCTAAACCCTAAACCCCTAAACTAAACCTACACCCTAAAAAGCTAAAAACCTAAACCTAAACAAAATAAAACCTAAAAATAAAATAAATAAAAACACATAAAATAAAATTAAATAAAATAAAAATATAAACTAAAACCTAAACCTGAACCTAAACCTAAAAAAGAAAATAAAATAAAAATTAAAAACTAAACTAAAATAAAATTAACTAAATTAACCAAATAAAAAAACTTAAATAAAATAGAAAATAAACTAAAAATAAAAATAAAATAAACCTTAAATATAATAAAATAAAAACTAAATAAAAACCTAAACCTAAAAATAAACCTAAAAATAAAACCTAAACCCTAAACTAAAATTAAATCTAAACCTAAAATAAAATAAAATAAACTTAAACCTAAACTAAAATAAACTAAACTAAAATAAATAAACCCTAAACCTAAAATGAACTAAACCTAAACCTAAACCTAAACCTAAACTAAATAAAATAAAATAAACTAAAAATGAACTTAAACCTAAACAAAAAAATAAAACTTAAAAAATAAACCTACAAAAAACTTAAAACCTAAACCTAAAAAAATAAAATATAAACCTAAATATAAATCTAAAAATAAAAAATAAAAGCTAAACCTAAAAAATAATATAAACATAAAACTCAACAAAAAATAAACCTAAACCTAAAAAATTAAACTAAAATAAAAGACCAAAACTGAAATAAATAAACTAAACTAAATAAAAATATAAAATATACCTAAATAGAAATAAAAAATAAAATAAACTCAAATAAATAAAAAATAAACTAAATAAACCAAAACCTAACAGTTTATTTAATTTAAAAAAATAAATACCCTAAACCCTAAACCCTAAAACTATCCCTAAACCTAGAACCCTAAACCCTAAACCCTAAACCCTAAAACTCTAAACCCTGAACCCTAAACCATAAATCCTAAATAATAAACCTTAAACCCTAAACCCTAAAATCCTAAACCTTAAACCCTAAACCCTAAACCCTAAACCCTAAACCCTAAAACCCTAAACCCTAAACCCTAAAACCTACAACATTAAACCTAAACCCCAAATCCTAAACCCTAAGCCTTATATCCTAAACTAACCCTAAACCCTAAACTAACCTAAAACCCTAAACATAAACTAACCCTAAACCCTCATAATTGGCAAAATGTTGATGGTAGGAACATCACTATCAACCAAGCTCACCATGATCTGTGGTGAGGTGAAGTGAGGTGGAAGTTATCACAGTGGTGGGGATCTGAGGTGTCACTGGATATGGAGAATGAGCAATGGTGGTTATGAAGGTGGGAGGAGCAACGGTGGTTACAAATGTGGTGGTGGCGGAGGGAGAGATCGGGGATATGATGGCGGATCTCGCTACTTGAGAGGATGGGGTGATTCTGATGGGAAGTAGAGAAATAAAAGAATAGCCGATCTTATATGTTGCTTATTGAACTATCTTTACCCTAAACCCTAAACCCTAAACCCTAAACCCTAAACCTTTAACTCTAAATCCTGAACCCTAAACCTTAAACTCTAAACCCTAAACCCTAAACCCTAAACCCTAAACCTTAAAACTATAAACCCCAAACCCTAAAACTTTAAACCCTAAACCCCAAACCATAAACCCTAAACCCTTGTGATGTAGAGCATGGAATCATAATATATTATTTCAATTTAAAATATGTAAGTGATACAACTAAAATATATAGTTTTTTTATTATTTAGGTAATTTTAGGACTTTTATCTTAAGAAATCCCTTGTGATGTGATATGCAATAATATATAATATAATATAATATAATATGTTGTAGTGTGTTATAATATAGGATGTCATGCAATAGTAGCATCATGCATTATAGCATACTATTGTGCAACTACTTATTATTTGTTTTGTTATAGAATGATGTAGTAGAGTTTGTACTGGTATAATTAATAAAAATACTAATTTATAGTGAGATGATTGATTTGGCCAAATTTATGGTAAGCTTTAGGGAACATCATTGGGCGTGTGTTATGGTGTGTCATTTAATCAAAAGAATGAAATTTTGCATCCAAAATAAATGTTAACTTTTCAACCAAATTTTATAAATTTTTTGCTTAAAGTGGTTCATTTTAAGGTGTAATGTAAGATAATATATTATATGAAAGCATATTAAAATATAATGTATAAAACAATATAACTTCACATTTATATGAATGTGGTACTAAATGTTATTGTACATTTTAGTATGTTTTACTTTTTGTTATAATACATTGGTCAAAACTCACAAAAATATTAAATTTGAAGGTTGAGATGGAATAATATGGCCAAATTCATGGCACTCACCAAAAGAAAAACCAATTATGCTATTTTGTACCATTTCTAATAGGAAAATAACAATTTTACATCAAAATGAATATTATTCATATTTTGAGAAAATTATGTTATTTGTTCCTTTTAAGTGATTTTAATGAGGTGTAATGTTAGACAATATATTATATTATAGCAAATTATATTATAACATCATATATTATAATATAATATAGTGTGTTAATTCACACTATAATATGTTTAGCATGATATTATGCAGGTTAGTTTGAGCTTCCACCATCACAAATCATAAAATGTTGATTACGATGTTAAGATAATGTAATTTGAATGAATACAATATTAGGCTTTTGGTTGAAGTATTAAAGGTGTGCATAAGAGAAGAAATAAGATTTGATGAGAATTATATGTGAAGGACATGGAGGGAGATCCACTTGGGGATCACACATGTATTGGACAAGACATGTGAGGGGTCTATGTCGAGGGCATAGAAGAAGAATATTTGTTAGGGATAAGATTTGAATTTGATTTGATAATATGATTTATGAAAATAAGATCTTTTGGGGAGAAGAATCTATAATCCATCGATTAAGATGGAATCAACTTTAATTTGTTTTGTTTTAATTAATGTGGAGGCAAATCTACTAGAGATATAGGCTCGAGTCTGCTGGGGATAGGGTATATGAACCTTCCACTAGGGAAGCAGGTTCAGGCTATCCACTACAGATTATGATTTGAGTTTGATTTCATAGATTTATTTGGGGATATATCCACTAGGAATAAGAGTTTGGTTGGATTTCCTTGATTTAGACTCTACTAGTGGAGTTGGTTTAATTTGGCTCTACTGGGGATGTTGGCATTGAATTTGATTTTTTTGCTAGACTTATTTATATATGATTTGGGGATCCACTGGGGAAAAGGTTGTGATTTAACTCCACTAGGGAAAATTAAATTGGGATTAATTTAATCTCAGTTAATGTATGGACCCTGTTGGTGTGTGATGTACCCACTAAGAAGGGGCTATATCATTGACCTACCTCAGTTTACAATCCAAATGGATAATCTACCATTATGGGTAGACTAGCCAACTAAGGGTTTTCCTTTGGTTGTATAATTGCTATGCTAGGAAGAAGGTGTAGCAGACTTACATCTTTCAAAGTGAGGAACAACCATTGAGGTGACCTATTAGATGCACAACAAATTGAACTTAACCTAGGGTGACTACTAAGTGAATGTCGTTGGGGACTTATGCCAACTCAAAGTAGTGATTAATTTTATCTTAATTTCATGTGATTTGATATGGCTTGTTTGGTTTAGTTTGATTTTGAATTGAGGGAATATCCGTTGGGGATGTGAGCTTGGTAAAATTTGATAGATTTAATTTATGGACCATGTCGGTGTGCGATGGACCCACTAAGAAGGGGCTATATCAGACTTATCATATCTCAGATTTAGAAATCCAAAGGGATTATCTATTGGTCATGGGGTAGAGCTACCCAAAATAGGGATTGCCTTTCAGTGTGCAATAGTTATGCTAGGAAGAAGGTGTAGCAGACTTACATCTTCTTAAGCGGGAACAATTCGGGGAACCTATTGGTAGCACAACAAATCAAACCGACTTAGGGGTGACTATTGAATGTAGTAGGGAACATATATATACTAAAGTAGTGTGATTCTATAGAAGTTTTTGACTTGCCTAAAGATAAGATGCTTTCTTAGGAAAAGGTACCACTAAGGGTGTCCTCTAATCCACAAGTGAATATATATTTTGTTTATATGTTTGCATGGACCTTATTGGTGCGAGACCACCGAAAGTATGTTGGCCTTGACCTATCTTAGATTCTCCAACCATAGGGGTGGTTACTAGGAAAAGGGAATTGTCCAACCCAATAGTAAGTCGGGTAGTGTCTAAATGGGGTCGCAAAGGATGTGATCCAAATATAGTTCCCACATGGGAGGTGCTGCTAGTGGCATGATCTTGATCCTTGTAAAAGAAAGCTTATAGTGTACGGTAGCCAACTCAAGGAGAAAGTGTGTGTGGTCATGTTTCTTAAGGTGCGAGAACCAACTAACATGAGGTGTATCTTTCAGCATGAGAGGTGTATCCATCAACATAATGAGAAACCAACCTAAGGTGCCCGTCGATGTGTAACAATCAGTCTAGAAAGAAAGTGTGTAGGCTTATAACTTTCCAAGTGCAACTATTCATTGGGATAGTCATGAGGAGGGATGATGCTATCGACCTAGAGCTAAGTGGGGAGCCCCAAGGAAGGATTGACCTAGACTTAAAGAAGTTGGGAGATAAGGAGCCACTAGAGGACTTATCATAAACCTCAAATATACTCAAACCAGTCAATGCATGAAGGCTAATCCAAGAAGAAAGTGTAGTAGACTCACATCCTCTTAAATGAAGCCAACATGAGGTAGCTTACCGGCTACGTATTAAGGCCTACCAAACTAATAAGGCACTCATCGGTGTGTAGTGGCCAAGTAAGGAAGGAAAGCATAAAATACTTACATCCTTCAAAGAAAGAAGACAACTAGGGTGACACACTAGCGGTAGCATCGGCCGACCTAGAGCAACTAATGAGTGAGTGTGCAGGGTGATATGTAAACTTAGCATAAGATAAAAGATATGTGTTTGTTTTATATGTGTTTGTGTAGTTTTTTTTGTTTTGTCTATGAAGGATAGGACACCACTCGGTTCCTCACACACCTACCTAAACACATCATGGTGATTCACAAATAATACTTTCAACATGGAAGAGATTGAAATCAAAATGGAATTTTCATTGATGATAATTAATTTTAAACATGATTTATAATATTTAAGTAGAGCCCATTGATTGGAAGCATTGGGCACTCTCCCATATGATTAATAAGCTGATAAGATCCTCTTTGGTAGGCCTTCTCTATGTGAAAAGGGCCATCCCAAGTGAGTTCAAACTTTCCTCTCATCTTACGATAGGCAATAATCAGTCTCTTTAGAACTAAAATAAGCTCTCATACTAGAAAAGCTTTAGAATAGACCAACTTGTTGTGATCTTGAATCATTTTAGCTTTGTAAAACTTAAAGTTTTGTTATGCTAGTAGGCATCTCTTCTCCAAACCTTTGAGCTCTTCTAATCACAACTTGGCATTTTCCTCTGCTGTGATCTTTCTACTAATAGCTATCCTTAGTGATGGGAGGTGGACTTCTAATGGTAGAATGGCTTCAGACCCATACACTATTGAGAAAGGAGTATACTGAGTGGAGTTCTATATGTGGTGTGGTAGGCCCACAATGCTTCAACTAACTACTCATGCCACTGTCGCTTGTTGTTGTCGAGTGTCTTCTTCAGTATTTTGATAATGAGTTTTCTTGAAGGCTTCTGCTAAGCCGTTTGTCATTGAGTACTTGATGGTAGAATATCTCCAATCTATGTTGTGTCTCCAAGAAAATTTATTGATCTCAGTGTTCTTAAATGTAGTACTATTATCAGATATAATTCATCGAGGCACTCACGAACCTATATACGATATGGTTCCTAAAAATTATAGCACATCTTTGAGATATGACCTCTCGAGCAAAATCACCTTCCATTTGGAAAAGTAGTCGAGTAGCTAAGATAAATTAATGACCCTTGGAAGAAGGAGGATCAATCGGACCCACTATGTTGGTACATGCAAATAATGGCCATGAGGCTAATGTAGGATGTAGAATGTTGGGTGATTGGTGAAGGACCACCTGTATTTGACATTGGTGGCATCACTAGCCATATCCATACAATCTTTGATCATCAAGGCCAATAGTATCCTAGTCTCTTAATCTTGGCTTCCATCTTTGGACCAGATTGGTTGGCTCCACATAATCCTTATTATAGCTCTATCATGATCTTATGGGCTTCGTGCTTGTCTAAATAATGTAACCACATACGATCAAAAGACCACTAGTATAAGACATCATCCACAAGTGCTCTCTACTTCATCTGATGGGCTTGGGACTTCTCTTGAGGTAGTTTTCCTTTATTTAGGTAATTCATGAATGGTTGCATCCAATCTAACTCCTCGTCCTTCTTGGCAATGACAACCTCCCCTTCAAGAGAGTAATTTTTGATGAGTTCAATATCAATAAGGAATCAGACTTATTTATTTTGGAACTTTATTAATATGGACTCATCCTCCAGAGATACTAACTCCATGGCAAGCTTGGCTAAAGCATAAGCTACTTCTTAGCAGGGATTAGATGACGATTGAGGTAGTAGAGTGCATTTTGTTTCCCTTCATCATTGGCTTGGACCAACAAAGCACCAAAGGAGTCATCTAATTCAACAATGTAAAGTATTAGCATCTTGCCTGGGATAGGGGCTAGTAGAACCACCAGCGTCATCAAGTAATTCTTGATGTCTTCAAAGGCATGCTCACACTTGTCATCCCACTTGAACTTGGCATCCTTTTTGATAAGTGCGGAGAATGGCTGACATCGTCTTGATAAGATGGATATAAAGCATCTTAGAAATGCCAACCACCATTAGAATGATCGAGTTAAGTTAAACTTTAGAGGGTGGCATAAGACTCACTTTTAGAGTGTGGATTCAATCTTCCCATCCTAGACTTAGGAGTCTTCTAGACACTAAGACTTCCCTAGTCATAAGGCACTTCTAACAATTAGGTAAACACTTAACCTAAGCCTAAAGACTTAGAAAGGTTAACCATAGGATTTTGTTATGCCTTAGGTATTAGGATAATCCACCTACCCTACAACCCAAATCCAATCCATTTACACCTTCTCAAACCAAACCTCAAGTTTAATTCAAACATCAAATTTAAATCCAAATCAAAAACCAAATGATTGAATCCCATGATCAAATCCAAACTTGAAACCATTCCGAAGCCATATGACCTATCTCATGGACTTAACCAAATCTTAATCCAAATCAATCCAAAATCAATTGATTTTCTCATAATCAATTTATATCTTCAATCATCTTCATAAATATAAATGAAATCTACATTCAAATGATCAAAACTAAATCAAACTAAATCAAATTAAAACAAAATCCTTCCTAAGAAATATGACCTATCCCATGGACTTACCCAAATCTTAATCCAAATCAAGTCAAACTCAATTGATTTTCTCACAAATCAATCATATTTTCAATCATCTTCACAATTTTAGATGAAATATAAATTTAAATCATCAAAACTAAATCAAACCAAATCATAATCCAAACCTAAGCCACATGACCCAACTCCATGGACTTAGCCAAATTCCTTCATTCTAAAACCCAAATTTAATTTATTTTCTCATGAATCAATCACACCTTCAATCATATTCACAAATATAAATAAAATCTACAATCATCAAGCCAAACCAAAATCAAACCAAGTCAAACCAACTTAATCCTTTTGACTTGAAATTTCAAATGAACCAAAACCCATTTGAACCCAAGCCAATTGCAATTCAATTTATATATTAATCCCAAATCCATATATAAACTCAACTAAATCAAACACAACCCCAAATTAAACTAATTGGTCTAAGTTAAGCCAATTTGACCTATTTGAGCCAAGTTATAATCCTACCCAAATTGGATTGAACCAAGCCCATAAAACCTCCCATCATGATTATTGATCACCCTAGGTTCATTCATGGGTCATAAAGGTCAAACCAAGTCAACCCCTTATGGTGTTTATTTTTGGTTCATGTGTTTGTGTGTGTGTGTGGGGAGGGGGACACCATGCAGATCTATGGATATATATGAGGTGATGAGTATGACATCAAGGAATAGTGTACCATCTCGAAAGATAGAAATGACTACCCTACGATGGACCTAATCACCTAATAAGGACTCTAAGGCATGATGGGCCTTCAAATGTACTAGAGACTTTTCCCCTACTTTACAAGGGTGAACAAAGTAGGGTTTATTTAAACTGGGTTCTAAAGTTCCCTATAGAGGGCAAGCCCCCAGAGTTAATTACATCATAAGGAAGGTGAGTTTCTTAGGGATACTCCTGATTAAAGTAGGAAATTTTTATCTCCAAAGAATTCAAAGATAAGACTATCAATAAATTGGTTATATTTGGAAGATCAAATGGTGTAGATCGAAAGGAAAGACTTATTATCGAAGCAAAGGGGAGATGAGTAGGGGATGCTCATGATACTAGAAAATCTAGTGAGCATCCCAAACTATCATATGGTTGAGCTTTATATGTTTGAAATTGAGGGGAATTATATGTTTGAGTTGAAATTTTATTAAAAATCTAGGACTTATAATTCCACAATACAAGATTGTGGAAATACCTAAGAGGTGAGGATTTATGCTTGTAGCCCCAAAGGAAAATATCATCCTCAGATCCTAAATCTATGGAGCTTTGGCGAGGGCCAAAGCATGACCTAAATCAAAGGTGAAAGTGTTTATATTATTTATCTCCATAAGAAAATGTAAACCACATGAATACTACACTTATAACTACCTGAAGTGGCAACCAACTAACTCCTCCTATGATTTAAAACCATGTATTCAAGTCATATGCTTTGCAAGATGGCTAGATAATTATTATTTAGAAAGCAACTAAGTCCTTATTACTCACTCCCTAAGAGACTAGAGCATGAGTGGTATGAATAATGACTTAGTCTAATGCAAATCTTGTAAAATTTTATTTGATTTAGGACTCTTTATTTTAACACAGGCTATAGAAATTTATATGCCTAAATGCATGGTGAAGTTGATTATGGGCTAAATCAAATAAGAAAGAAGTGGTTTTCCATCATAGGCTCTCAAAGGTTAAGCCTTGTTACTATCATGAAAACCCTCTCTTAGCAAGAGTGAAATAAAATTATATGCATGATATTAAGCATTCAACATCCAGCTAAGGGGTTGTTAAATATTTTCTTATCTTGATTTAATGCCTAAGCTTTTTGTGAGGTTATGAGTTATTTTAAAAGTTTAGTTATGAGATGTAGTTAGGGTCAAAATTTTTTTTTATTCTAAGGGCCTAATCGCATCCACGCCATACAATAATCACCAATCATAAATAAACTATGAAGATACATGCTTTTTCTAATACACAAGCTAAACAAAATATCAAACAATTTTATAAAGCAAGCTAAAAGAATAAGAAGGGTGAGGGGTACCACCATACAACCCAAAAAAGAAATGGGTAGCCGAGCTCTACCCTTATACATCCCAGTACATGAAGGAATAATTACAAGTTACAAAATGATTAGTGTTATGGGG
This sequence comes from Cymbidium sinense, assembly GCA_021442155.1. Classification (NCBI taxonomy): domain Eukaryota; kingdom Viridiplantae; phylum Streptophyta; class Magnoliopsida; order Asparagales; family Orchidaceae; genus Cymbidium; species Cymbidium sinense. Next base: position 374,440,739 of record CM038214.1, on the reverse strand, counting down.
GATCTTCAAGTCTTCATGCTCCCTCCATTTCTTTATACTGATTTGCTCCATTTGATTTGGTAGGCTTCTAGATATCACATGGCACCCCAGGATTAAACCTTCAGACCAATGTTCATCCTTAACCCCCATAACACTTAACCAAATTCCTAATGCACAATTACATTAAAATAATGGAAAAGTAAATCTAATTATACTTGTTAAACAAGTATTAGCTAAACACACCATACAACCCAAGCAATTATATGAGTAATTTGGACTTAGCACCTTGCACATGGGTGACCAAGTCCACCTGTCCTGATGTAGATTATGCTTAGGGGTTAAGTAGCCTGCAAAAGAGAGCATTTATATTTATTTTAAGCACCATTAAGCATAATATCCTACAAAAAACATGATTAGGCTAATCATAGCCTAACATCTAGTCTATGAAGCATACACCCTAACATCTAGTCTACAACATTACATTACAAAATAAAACATACATCAAACCATACACCGCCCTAACATAAAGCTAGATGTGGTGACTTAATCTAATGTGTATGTGTTAAGGCTTATATGGTATGTCCTAACTAGGCTTTAGAGTTAAGATTTTTTAAGTATGAAAGACATTTAATCATCAAAGGTGGTTTCACTTCAAATGGTTTAATTAATTTGCAAATTTTACTTAATGTTTTCTTTTATTTTATTTGACTACACACACAAGTGTTATGAAGAGAAGAAAAGAGAGGGTCACTCTCTTTTATCCCTACCTTAAGTCACATTTAAAGAAAATTAATTAACCAATTCCCTTTAGTGAGGACTTATTACATGTTTTAATTAACCCTAAATTTAGGTTCACTTTAAATAAACTCATTCAATAAGAAAGGCATCTTAAGATTAGTTGTAATAAATTACTATAACTTAACACATGTTTATTCATTTATTTCTATGATGTATATCATGAATATGATTAAATCTTAAGCATAGCTATACATGCAATTTGTATCTTAGCACACTTAATTGATGAATGTGAGTAAAAATATTTAGAATTAATATTTCATTTGGTTGAATGATTTTGTCATATTAATTTAAATCTTTATCTGAATTATTAAGCAAAAGCATAAGGAAAGAACCTTAAATCACATGACTAATCAACCTAACCAAATAAACAAAGTATTAATGCATGTCTTTGAAATAGAAAATGGGGGTTTTCATTCATTAGCTAAGTACACATCCACATGTATAAAAGTTTTAAGCTAGTAAGTCACCATTATTCTATACTAAGGGAATGAGGTAGGAACCTCCTAGGGGCTACTTAAAGCCGCGTCCTTGGAATGTCTGGACTAATATACCACTATCCTAAAATACATGTGGATGTATAAACAACTACAAGATTAGAAAGCCATGCAAAAATTGTATTTTGATTTGATTCATTTATTTTGTGTAAATGAATTAAAGCTCTATCCAAATTCTAATGTTGAAATGCATAAGATTGAAATCAAGCAAAGGTCACCACCATTGTTCTTGGGCTACTTAAAGCGTGCATCCTTGGAAAGTCCAGAATAATATACCATATTCATACTTATACAAATCAACACATGAATTTAAGGAAGAGACTTTATTTCACACACTATTTTTATATTCACTTGCATTTTGTATGTATATGTAACTAAATTTACAATATATATGTATATTCAATCATTAGTAAACTTTTGAAAATATATTTGAGATTTAATAATGATGCCACACACATATTTTTAATTTAAATCAACACATGCAATTTGACATAAAGGAAATCATTTTTATTTGATTAATTTGAAAGACATGAATGCATGATTATCAGTGGCATACAATATTTGGCATGATTGGAAGGAAATAAAACAACACAAGCATGTGATTTCATTCAAATCAATTAACTCCCAAGGACAATCAAACTAAATAAGATTATTTAAAACAAACCAAAGATTTTTAATGTCATTTCATTTTCATGTTTGATTTGATTTAAGGATATGAAAGAGGTTTGCTAATCCTAATCCCATTCCCCATGTCTGAGTTAATTTTGTTTAATGGAGAATATTTAGGTTGATTTTATGTCTTAATTAGGTTAAGGTATGAATTAAGTCAATTAATTAACCCTTACCTACATCACCTTAAGTTAATTAACTAATTAATAATAAGCCAATATGATGTGGAACCACATGAAAAGTAAATTAGCAATGCTCCTAAGAAATGAAAGGGGACTAATGCAATTGGCACATGATTAATAGTTAATTAAACCTAAGGAGCTCACTTAACTACTTTTATGAATTTCTCAAACATGTGAGCTAACCATAATTTCATTAGCTCTATCTTTAGGTTATTGAACACCCAAAGAACTACCCAAGATTGATTAAAGGTGATTAGATGTGAATGAATGGATTTTAGATTAAGTTCCATTTTAATCAAGTCATTAATTGATTAATTAAATCTTTTGATTATATCTCTTAATTTGGATGATGAAATTAACTTAAGGAAAGGGATCAAGAGATGGGTCTCAATCCCAATCACTAAGTCATTCCAATTAACAAAGCTCTAAAATAGCTCACATCTTAATTTAATTAACTAATCAAAAGGTTAATTAATCAATTAATATTTAATTAATTAAAATGGATAAAGAGGCATAATGAAATGGTCATAAGGAATGAACCTAAAACATTTCTCTAAAACTCTTCACAGTTAACAGAGGGTCATGAACTTAATTTGTGGATTAAGTTACCATTCATTTTGCCTTATGATATGCAACCACATGAAAAGTAAAATTAATGCTTAAGAAATGAGGACTAATGCAATTGGCACATGATTAATAGTTAATTAAACCTAATTAATCCCATAATTTAAGTCTCTTTAGGTTGTGAACAAAAAGAACTAGATTGATTAAAGGTGATTAGATGGAATGGATTAGATTAAGTTCCATTTTAATAGTCATTAATTGATAAATCTTTTGATTATATCTCTTAATTTGGATGATGAAATTAAGGAAAGGGATCAAGAGATTCTCAATCCCAATCACTAAGTCATTCCAATTAACAAAGCTCAAAAATAGCTCACATTTTAATTTTAATCAAAGGTTAATTAATTAATATTTAATTAATTAAAATGGTTAAAATAATGAAATGGGTCAAGGAATGAACCTAAACCATTTCTCTAAAACTCTTCACAATTATGAGGGTCATGAACTTAATTTGTGGATTAACTTACTATTCATTTCTTAATTATCACTAATTAAATTAAAGTGATTAAGGCTTATTCAATTTCCCTAGGTAAGCAACCAATAAAATCCCAAAAAATGGAGATGAGTCATCCCCTAAACATCCGAAATTTGAGATTAATTGGGTGATTAATTAGAATAATTAAGTTAATTGGAATTTAAATTATACCAATTGGCCAAATCATATTCAATTAATTAATACTAATTTTAATGGATTCTACTATGTAATATCTTTAAAATGTGCCTCATTTGTATTTTTTTTTCTAATTAGTTATGATTTTTAGATGTTTTAGCCTTAAAAATTATTTGAATTAAAGATTTAATCCCATTGGGCCACATGGTGGCTAGCATGCTTTTCACGTGGCATGATGGGATTGGCCATTTATGTTTCATCCACTACTAACTTGGATTGCGATGAATGTAACTGGGACCATCCAATCTAAGATCAAGCGACCATGATTTGATCCATGGTTTGAAAGGAATTAGGGGTAATGCGATTAGATCATGACCATCCATACGATCATGAATGGAAGATTCATGATCCATCCCATTATTGGTGGGGTGCTTTCCCATGATCAGCTCTCGATTGATCAAATTGATCCCACACCTTGGGAGGGAGGTACATTCAATGGCTAAGATCCAATGACATTCAAATTTACTTCACAAAAGACCTGGTTTTCCATACTTGATGCAAAATTACCTCACCGCTAATGTCGGTGGTGGGATCTATGGGTAACCGCCTAGTTGGTGAGACCTAGAAGTTTGGGGTTTGAGTTGGTGTAGAGCTCTCTCGACCAATCCACATGTGTAAAGGCTTCATTTTTGAACTCCATTCTCGTGGTCAAGAAGGGATGGCTCGATTCTCGGTATGATTATGATGCAAGAATTGGTTGATTAAGTAGAGATACAAGAAATAGTGTCATGTTTTTCTTTACTCATAGAAATGGACAATCGAGGGAGGGGTGCTCTAGGAAGCTCGAGGATTTTGAAATCACTTAGAAAACTCACACAAAGAAAATGGTGTCATTGTATGGATTGAGTGGTATACCCCTATTGAACTTAATGAAGGGGCGGGATTGATCTCTAAAAATCCATCGATTGGCCACCGTCGGGTTATTGGAGGGGACTCCACTTGGCACATGGTAGAGGAAGTGGTGGCAGGAGTCTCAAGGCTTTATATGGAAGGATTGAGTTGGCTTGGTTCTTTGCATGGATGGGGGTGGATGCTTGACTTGCATCCCTTGGTCCATAGGGCTAGGATGGCATAGGGTGGGCTAAGGTATCCTAGAGTTACCTTAGGAATGGGCATGGAGATGGGAGAGTGGACTTTGCTCCAAGGAATCTAATGTAGAGAGGGTGTCCATTAGTTAACCACCTTGGGTTCCCACATGGACTTGGGATATTTTGATGACTTAGGGTCCATTTGGGTCAGGTTAGGTCATCCACCAAGGTTCCATAAGGTGGTTTTGTGATTTGGCTTCATATGGTCAAAATGGTTTTATTTGGGTTTGGTTGGGTTGGGTTGACCAATTGGTCAAATCAGGTCAAACCATAACTTGGGTTAGGTTCATATGATCATTTGGGATGTTTTGGTTCAATTAGTTTTGCTTAATTTAGATTAGATTTGAATTTGACTCATTTAGATCTAAAAGGGTAAAATGGGTCAAGTTGACCAATTTGACCAATTTCTTAGTTGGGTTAGGTGTTGAGTCAAGTTCAATTGGTTGATTGAAAGTGATAGTAGGCTTTGGTTTGGTTTAATTTAGATTTAATTTAGATTTTGGTCAATTTGACCCGTTAGGTCAATTTGGGCTAGGTTAGGTCAAGTTGACCAATTGGTCTAATTGGGCTCAATCATGGTTATGGTCAAGCTCAATAAGTGATTTGGAATAAACTTGATCCATTGGTTAAAATCAATTTGGATCAAATCATGATTTGACCCATTTTGGCTTTTTAGGCCAATTTGGGTCAACTTAGGTCAAATGACCAATTGGACTTGGTATGGCTCAAGTGAGGGCTTTATCAAGTTCAATCATTGATTATGAGTGGGTTTGGGTCAATGGCATTAATCAATTTGGCATATGGTGGATTTTGGCTAGTTTGGGTTTCATTTAGGCTAAATGTTTACTTGGTCAAAGGCTAAGTTTGACTTAGTTTGACCTAATTCAAGATGGTTGATCAACCTAGGGTGATTGTTGATCATGATATGGGGTTTGGATGGGCTTAGTTCAATCCCATTTGGGTTGAATTAGAACTTGGCTTGAAAGGGTACTTTTAGTTCACTTTGGGTCAAGTGGACCTAAGTGGTTCAATTGGCTTGATCATGGCTTGATTCGAGTTTAGTTGAACTCACATATGGACTTAGGATGGAAATATAAATACAATGGCAAGTGGTTTGAAGCACTATGGATTTTGGTTCATATGATAATTTCAAGTCAAAAGGGGTCAACATGGGCTTAACTTGGGTTTGGTTTGGTAATTATAGTTTGTGTTTATATTTAGAATAATGATTGAAGGAGTGATTGAATCATGAAGAAATCCATGGGTTTTGAGTTGATTTGGATATCGTTTAGCGAAGTTCAAGAAATTGGCTAAAAAGGCTAAAATTAGGAATTTTTATTTATTTGGGTTTGGTTTTGGCCATTTAAATTTTTATTTCATTTATATTTGCAAATATAAAAGAAGATATAAATGATTCATGAGAAAATCACTTGAGTTTGGGGTGATTTGGAAGCAAATTTGACCAAGCTTAAGGATGTAGGTCAAAAGGGCTTAAGTTGAGAATTGAGTTAGTTAGGTTTAGTTTGATTTGATTTGAATGGTTTAAATTTAGATTTCATTTATATTTGTGAATATAAATGAAGGAATGATTTATAAATAAATCAACCAAATTTGATTTGGTTTGAAGGAGGTTTTGGCTAAGCATATGAAGATGGTTCATATGACTTAGAAAGGGGTTTGAGTTTGAATTCAATCATAGGTTTCAATCATTTGGAGTTGGATTTGATTTATGATTTGGGATGGGATTTGATTTGATTGGATTTATTATTTGATAAAATCAATTGAAGTGATTTGAATTTGGTTAAGGCTAAGTCCATAAGATAAAATCAAAGGGCTTAGGAAGGGATTTGGAATTTGAATTGAATCATGGGTTTCAATCATTTGGGTTTGATTTGATTTGAGGAAGTTGGAATTTTATAAGTGAGGTAACAAAGGAAGCAGGTGTGGTGTGGCAAGTCAAGGCATAACCTACATGTATTGGTGTTAGGCTAAGATGATCAAATCAAAGGTTGCACATAATAGGCGGTCTACTCCAAAGTTTGGGATGTGATGGAATCAAGATTTTAGTGGAATGCAACAACTTATGCCAAGAATAAAGAGAGGAGGAAGGATCGTGAGGGATAAAAGCATGAACCTTCCACCACGGAAGCAAGTCTAGCTTATCCATAGAGGATAAAAGTTGAATTTGATAATGATTCAGGAAGGAAAGATCGACTAAGATGAGGGCATGAACCTTCCACTATGGAAGCAGGTTTAGATCATCCACTAGGGATAGGGATTTGATTAGGTTTGATTTTATGAGGGCTCCACTAAGGAGAGGGTATGATCTACGCCTCGCTGGAGAGGAAATTGGTTTAATTTGATTGGTGGGGCATCCACTAGGAAAAAATTAATTTGATTTGTTGAATTATGGCTTGAGGCTCCACTAGGGAGAAGATGATGGATTTAATTTGGATTCCACTATGGAAGGATGATGATTTGATAAAATGGACCCTGCCGGTGTGCGATGGATCCACTAAGAAGGAGCTAACATCAGTCTAGTCCTATCTTAGGTTTACAAATCCAAAGGGAAAGTCTACCAGCCATCAAGTAGGACTAACCAACCTAAGGGTTACCTTTTAGTGTACAATGGTCATGTCAGGAAGAAAGCTTGAAGACTTACATCTTAATGAGCAAGGAACCACTAGGGTGATCAGTTGATACAACAACAAATTGAACTCGACCTAAGGCGACTAATGATTGAATGTCATTGTGGACTCACATCAACTCAAAGAGTTGTCAAAATCAATTTCATTTAAATTTAAGATGGACCATCGTGTGATGGATCCACTAAAAGGGGCTAATATCACCTAGTCCTATCTTCTATTTACAAATCCAAAGGGATAGTCTGGTGAGGTAGAGCTAACCAACTTAAGGGTGCCTTTCGATGCAATGGTCAAGTTAGAAGAAAGCTTGTAGACTTACAACTTCCGAACAAGGAGGTTGATAGATAATAAATCAAACCTAACCTGGGTTGGTTGTGTGGCGATCATTTGAAAAGAATGCATGATAGGCTTATCTTTTAAATCAAGGATGATCACTGGGGTGACTCATTGGTGTCATAACAAGTCAAAGTTGGCCTAAGGGCGAACGAGAGTGTCCGGGGACTTATCTCAACTCAAAAGTAAGTCGATTCCTATAGGAGTTTTTTACCCTAAAGATAGGATGCTACTTGGGAAAGGTACCACTGGGGGTTTTCCTCTAATCCACAAGAGAAGATATATATATATATATATATATATATATATATATATATATATATATATATCTATGTGTGTGTGTGTGTTTTGTTATTATGCATGGACCTGTTGGTGTGCAAGGGACCACTTTAAGAAGGAGCTCATATCACCCTAGTCTATCTCGACTTGGACCAAGGGAGAATCATATTGAAGATAAATTCTCCAATCAGGGTGGCTACAAGGAAAGAGGGCTGTCCAATCCAAAAGTAACTGAAGTAGTGTCTAGATGGGGTTGCTAAGGATGTGATCCAAATAGAGTGCCCACAGGGGAGGTGCTGCTAGGGGCTTTTTCTAGAACCTTGTAAAAGAAATCCTATAGGCATTGGCTAACTCAAGAAGAAAGCGTAACAACCTTACATCTACCAAGAGTGGTATATCCAGGGTGGGTCACCGTCAGCATGGCGAACACCAACCAACCTAAGGTGTTCATCAGTGTGCAACAATCAATCTAGAATGAAGGCGTCTAGACTTACATTTCTCTAAAGCGTAAATTGTGGATAGTGTCTTATTTCGATAACTATCCGACCTAGGATGACTACCAAGTGGGGAGTCCCGTGTAAGGACTAAACCTAGGCTTGAAGTAGTTAAGATGAACGGAGCCACGAGGGACTTATCCTAAGCCTTGAATATACTCAACCTAGTTAGTGCATAGTTGCTAATTCAAGAAGAAAGTGTGTAGTCTTACATCCTCTTAAACAAAATCATCATGAGGTATCTTACCAGCTGCACGGTAAGGCCTACCAAACTAACATGGTGCTCATTAGTGTGCAATGGTTAAGTTAGGAAAGAAATCATAGCAGAATTACATCTTCCAGAATAAGGGACCACTGGGTTGACACACTAGCAAGGTAGCATGCTGCCTGACTTAGAGTAGCTATTGAGTGAGTGCCACAAGGAGCTTGCTCCCACAATAAAATAGCCCGAGACAAAAGATGTGTTTATTTGTTTGTCATATATACTCAACCAATTCAGTTCAAGATGGATAGTTTAAGAAAAAGGTGTAGTAGACTTACATCCTCTTAAATCAACATGAGGGTACCTTACCGACCAGCGAAAAGGCCTACCATGCTAACAAGGCACTCATCAATGTGCAATGATCAAATTAGGAAAGAAAGCATAGTAGACTTACATCTTTTAGAATAAGAGACCACTGTGGTGACATGCTAGCAAGGTAGCATATCAGCCTGACTTAGAGAAGCTAATGAGTGGGTACCATAGGGGGCTTGCTCCCACATCAAGGTAGCCTGAGACAAAAGATATGTGTTTGTTTGTTTGTAATTTATACTCAACCAAGTCAATTCATGATGGCTAGTTTAAGAAGAAGATGTAGCAGACTTACATCCTCTTAAATGAAGTCAACATTAGGGTAGCTTACCAACCATGCAGTAAGGACTACCATGCTAACAAGGTGCTCATCAGTGTGCAGCGATAAAATCAGGAAAGAAAGTGTAGCAAACTTACATCTTTATGAATAAGAGACCACTGGGTGACACACTAGCAAGGTAGCATGCCACCCTGACCTAGAGCAGCTAATGAGTAAGTGCCACAGGGGGCTTGCTCCCACATCAAGGTAGCCTGAGATAGAAAATATGCATGTCTATTGTGAATGAAGGAATGGGATGCTCTCTTACACCTACCCTAAACACATCATGATAGATTCACAAGAAAAGATATTTCTAAACAACTATGAAGAGAAGTTTTATTGATAATTATTTTCAAACAAGATTTATGGATAATATTTCTTTAGGTAGAGCATGTTGATTGGAAGCATAGGGCACTCTCCTTTATAATTTATAAGCTGATAGGATCCTTTTGGGTAGGCCTTTCATCTGGTGAAAGGGTCTTCCCAAGTGGGTTCAAACTTTCTTGCCATCTTTCGAAGGGCAACAATTGGTCTTCTTAGAACTAAAACAAGCTCTCCTACTTGAAAATCTCTATGGTGGACCAACTTGTTATGAGCTTAAATCATTTTGGCTTTATACAACTCGAGGTTCTGGCATGCTCGAAGGCTTCTCTCCTTCAAACTTTTGAGCTCTTCTAACTGCAACTTGGTGTTCTACTCTGTTATGATTTTACTATCAATAGCTATCCTTAATGATGAGAGTTGGACTTCTAAATAGAATTGCTTCATACCCATACACTAAGGAGAAAGGGGTAGATTGAGTTGGAGTCTTGTATGTGGTGTGGTATGTCTACAACACTTCAACTAATTGCTCGTGCCACTACTGCTTGTGGTCATTGAGTGTCTTCTTTAATATCTGGATGAGAGTTTTATTGAAGGCTTATGCTAAAGCATTTGCCCTTAGGTAATAGATGGTGGAATATCTCCAATCTATGTTGTGTCTCTAGTAAAATCTATTGATTTTAGTGCTCTTGAATGCAATACCATTACCAGATATAATTTATCGAGGCACCCCAAACCTATATATGATATGGTTCCTAAAAATTGGAGCACATGTTGAGTTGTGACCTCTCTGAGTGGGATCACCTCTGCCCACTTGGAAAAGTAGTCAATGACAGCTAGAATGAACCGATGACCCTTGGAAGAAGGAGGATTGATCGAGCCCACTATGTTAGTACCCCATCACTCAAATGGCCATGAGGCCATGTATAATGTTGGGTGGTTGATGTAGGACCACACACGACATTGGTGGCATCTCTAACTATATCCATGCATTATGATCATTGAAGGCCGAGTATCCTAGTCTATTGATCTTGGCTTTCATCTTCAGACTGGATTGGTGAGCTCCACATAAACCTGAGTGTACCTCGGTAATGATCTAATGGGCTTCATGTTTGTCCAAACAGCGTAACCACATATGATCGAAAGACTGTCAGCATAAGGTGTTATCCACGAGAGCATATGAGAGCTCTACTTCACCTGATGTGCTAGTGACTTCTCTTTAGGTAGTTTGCTTATATGTAGGTAATCCATGAATGGTTGCCTGTCGACTTGTCATTCCCTTTTGGCAATGGAAACCTCCCCTTCAAGAGAAAGTATCTCGATGAGTTGAGTTTCACTAAGGGATAGGACTAGTCTATTTTGGACCCTTATTGGTATGGACTCATCTTCAAGACATGCCAGCTCTTTGGCAAGATTGGCCAATACAACTATCGTATTTTTTTCTCGAAACTTGTAGATGGTAACCCTCATTTGGGCCAACAACTCCATGGTATACTTGTGGTAATGATCGAGCTTAGGCTTCTAAACTTTGTAGGACCTAGCCATTTGGTTGATAACTAACTGAGAATTGTCGAAGATGTTGATGCTCTGGATGCATAGCCTAATGGCTAATTCTAGATTGACAATTAGAGCCTCATATTTGGCTTCATTATTTGTGCATGGATTGGACAGATGGTATGAGAATCTCATCACATCATGGTATGGAGTTAGAAGGACTATTCCTACCCCTGCCATTCCTAAAAGTGTAGATCATGATTCTTCTCCTTTTTGAAAGAAAGTCACATCATCAATATACATCTCCCAATGATAAATGCTAGTGTCCCCTAAGTTCATGATTTGTTCATCAGGGAGGTCATCACTAAGTGGGGAATCACCAGGAAGTGGGTGTGCTGCTAAGAGATCCGCTAATGCCTATCCTTTCACCGCATGGAGGGGTACGAATATGATATCAAACTATGATAAAAACATAGACCAAAGTGCTAACCGTACAGATAGAATCGGTCATGTTATGGGATATTATAGTGGATTGATCTTAGAGATCATATTCACCTTAGAAAGCATGTAAAGCTAGCTTTTGAGATAAAAGATTAAAGCTAGGTAGTGCTTTTCAATAGGTGGGTAGTTTGCCTCAACAAAAATTAGATGATGATTGAGATAGTAAAGTGCATTCTCTTTCCCTTCTTCATTGGTTTGAGCCAACAAAATGCCAAGGGAGTCATCTAATCCAGCGGTATATAATATCAATGGCTTGCCCGGAATAGGGGCTGCTAGAATTGGCGGTGTCATCAGGTAGTGCTAGATGTTCTCAAAAGCATGCTGGCACTTATCATCCCACTTGAACTTAGCATCCTTTTTGACAAGTGCTAAGAATGGCTGGCATCTTCCTGATAGGTTGGAAATAAAACATCTTAGATATGCCAATGCCCTTGAAATGATTTGAGTTAAGTTAGACTTTTAGGGGTGGCATTTCTAAGATAACTTTGATCTTCTTTGGGTCTATTTCTATTCCACAGTGTCGGACAATAAACTCAAGGAATTTCCCTAAAGCTACTCTGAATGCACACTTCACGGGATTCATATAAGGTTAAATTATCTTAACCATTTGAAAACTACTCTCAAGTCAAAGAGATGGTCTTCCTTTTCTTTACTTTATACTACAAGATCATCAATAATGTTTTAACGATGATGAATGAGTTCATTGAAGATCCAAGTCATGGCCCTAGTATGTTACACCGATATTTTTAAGGCCAAAAGGCATTACCCTATAATAATAGATTTTGATCAAAAATTTTCTCATCCTCGTGGGCCATCTTAATTTGGTTGTAGCCAGATGACCCATCCATGAAAAAGAATATCGCATGAGATGAGGCAATGTCCACCATCAGTTTCGGTATAGGAATTGGAAATCCATCCTTAGGACATGCCTTATTAAGTTCCTTAAAATTGACGCATATAATTATTTGGCCATTCTTTTTCTTAACTAGAATGACACTGGCCAACAAGATGGGATATTTTTCTTCCCTGATAAAACTAGCATCAATTAGTTTCTTGATTTTAGAAATGACCTGCTCTGCTGCTCAATTTCTAATCGCATGCATCTAGGAGCTTTCTTGATAAGGTTAGTATTAGGATCTATTGCAAGTTTGTGGACTGCTACATTAGGAGATAAACTAGGTATTTCTTCATAACTCCATGCAAACCAGTCCTTAAACTCAGTCAATAGCCTACCTAATTCATTGGTTTCTTCTACATTCAATAAGGAACTGATGTATGTCGGGCGTGGATCTTCTTTTATTCCTAAGTTGATTTCTTTGAGTTCATCGATGGTTGATCTAATTTCTTTTTCAAACTATGGTAGTGCATCTTTAACGTCAAGCTCATTTGGGTCATCTGAAGTTTCTATACACACCTCCTCATATGAGTTAGCATGATTTGAAAGAACTTCTCAAACTGATGATTGGTGATGACTAGGAATGGTTGTCATCATCAAGACCTTGTGCGATTTTAGTCACGGTCTTGATTGAGAATATCTACTTTGGTTGTCCCTTCATCTTTCAAAGTAATGTCGACTATGTTTAGACAAAGTATATGGGATTAATCCCTTCTTTGCTAACTTAATAACAAAAGGTGAATACAAGTCAAAAGGTAATTGTAATAAATCTTTATATGAATCATCCTAACGTTCTACATCAACTTCCTAACTTGAGGATGATGCTCCCAAAATAAACCTCTTTGGCTTGACATCTATGGATAAATTGGGGGCCCTTTTAACTATCGAACCTTCAACATTCAAGGAAGAAAGTGAGGTTAGAGCTAAGGTACTCAACTGCTGCTTGACTATTCTACATAATGATGACTTGGATACATTCATGCTTTGCTTGGAGGCCTGGTCTTCATCGCTATCTGGCTCGAATGTCACCTCTAAAGGGACCCACTATGAGGGGTTGGTTGGCATGCTAACCACATAGACTCATCCTCTGAACTGGATTCTAAGTCTATGTGAATAATAATTGTGAGCTGGAATATAGCTCCTACACCACACAAGGAGGTCTTCCACCTTTAGAATTGCCACTAGATCTGCCTCTTCCTCTACCTGGTGATGATCGAGTCATCCTACCCATGTGTTCATATGGAGGAACAAATTGTAATCTAATATCGCTCTACTTCTTCCTCTGTCTAATTCTCTATTTTCTTATTTTCTTTTTCTTTTTCTTTTTTTTCTTCTTTTTCCTTTTTATTTTAATTTTTTTTTGAACTTTCACCAAGTTTGTGAGAATAGACTTTTTTATTTTGAGGAAGGTAGTAGGTTGCATCCTCATATATCTTGACCTCTCTAATTGAGAATGGCTTTAAGTCTCCTTTGACATAATACGAGTCCACCTCTTTGAAATTTGATGCATTGATGTAAAGAGGATGGAACTATGTTGTTTTCATGTATCCAAGGTCTACCGAGAAAAGTAGTGAAAGATGTATCTGATTCGATTATGTAGAACTTGGCTTCTGTCTTCCAGTCATCTATCTCCAATGGCAACACTATAGAACCTAAAGCCCTCTCTCCTTGCTCATTGAATCCTCTCAACATCATCCAATCTCCTAAGAGTTTGAAGATGTGAATCCTCAAGTAGGTAAGGGTTTTTGTACTCATAATGTTCACTGATGCACTTAGATCAACTAACAACGGAGTGCAGATCATGTCCTATGATGTAGAGGGCGGTTGTGCTCGTTGTCCCCAAAGAAGGTTTCATCGGTGAATGTAACTCCGAGCTTCTCTTGAATAACATGCCTCCTCTCTAGTGGTCAAGCTAAGCATATTTTCAGATCAAGAAGAGCTTTGATCAATGACTCCCTCATCTCTTTGGATAAGATAAGGGCATCATATATGCTTAGCTTAGCTGGCAACTTTCTTAGGTGAGTGAGGACATTATAGTCAACTCTAGGCTGGTCCTCCACAAGCATATCCATAGGTGGTGCATCCTGTGGAGGGGCTTCTTGATCACTAGAACCAATGACTTGCTTACCCTTATCTTGAGGTGTTACCCTACAAGGTAGAACTTTGCCACTACGAAGATTGATTTCAGTGACTTAATGAGATGGTTTAGTGGAAAGTTTTGCCTGCTCATCTGGTTCACCTACAACATCTCATATAGGATTTACTTACCTTTAATCATAATTTTAATGGATTCTACTCTACAATATCTTCAAAATGAGCTCTCATTTATATTTTTTTTCTAGGATTAGTTATGATTTTTAGAAGTTTTAGCCTTAAAAAATAGATTATTTAATCCTAATTAAACTCTTAATCTCATCGGGCCATGTGACGGCTGACACGGTGCGCTTTCCACCTAGTGTGATGGGATTAGATAATTAAGTTGTCACATTTGCTGCTGACTTGGATTGCGGTGGACGTGCTAACTCCATGGACCGTCGATCTATTGGATCCGATTGATCCAGGAAAGAGTCAAGGTTCTAATGTGGGATTAGATCAAGATCATCCATTCTGATCATGTGGAACGGATGGTCAGTCATCCATCATGTTCATGAGTAGCAAAAGATGGATGCTATCCATCTTTCCCCATTCGATTCGAGCTCACTCGAGCTTAGATTACCTCCAAATTGATCCCACACCTTCGGGGAGGGGAGGCTCACACATCTAGTGACTAAGATCTAATGACATTCGAATTTACTTCATAAAAGACTAAATGATTTTCCATACAAGGCTTAGTTTTTCAAATTTATCTCACCAAAGTTGATGTCTCATGATGGGATTGATGGAGGTAGCTTCACCTAGTTGAGGCGAGGCCCGGTTGAGAAGCTTGGGATTTGATTTGGTGTAGAGCTCTCGATCCAATCCATGTGTAAAGCTTGACTCGATTGAACTATATTAGGTGGTTGGGAAGGCTCTAGGATGGTTTTACTGGCTTCGACATGAGGATGGTATGGGTGGAAGGAATGAAAGTTTGAATGAGTAGTGGACGAGTATTGCACAAGAAAGGGGTGTCCTATTTTGGCTTTGCTCATAGAGAATTGATTGAGGAAGGCTTGGGTGCTCAAGCTCGAGGGATTTCAAAATCACTTAGGAAACTCACACAAATCAAATGGTGTCATTTGTTGCTCAAACTTAGGGGGTATACCCCTCAATTGCACTTGATGGAAGGACAGGATTGATTTTGAAAATCCACTGATTGGTCACTGTCAAGTCATCGGAGGGGTCGCCATTAGCTCCACTTGGGACATCCAGTTGGAGGAAGTGGTGGCAGGATTCTCAAGGCTTAATATGAAATGATTGAGTTGGGTTGGTTCTTTGCCTTTGCGGTTCGGCCATGAGAGGTGCCTGCTTGGCTTTCTTCCCTTAGTCCATGGCAAGGGCTAGGATGGCTTAGGCAGAGCTAAGGTGGCCTAGGAGTTCCTCATTAGGAAGTTTGATGGCTACCATGGAGATGGGAGAGTGGACTTTGCCTCTTAAGGCAAGAATCCAATGCAAAGAGAGGGTGTCCATTAGTTAATCCCCTTATGTTGGGTCCCACATGGACTTGGATTGGTTTAGAGCTGACCTAGGGTCCATTAGGGCAATGTTAAGTCAGCCACCAAGGTTCCATAAGGTGGTTTAGGGTGATTTGGCTTCATATTGTCAAAAAGAGTTTATTTGGGTTAGGTTGGTTAGGTTGACTAATTGGTCAAATTGGGTCAAACAAAGACTTGGGTTAGTTTCATATGATGATGGGATGTTTTTTGGTTTTGATTTTTGGCTTTTGAATTTGACTCATTTGGATTCAAAAGGGTCAAATGGGTCAACTTGATACTTGACTAATTTGACCAAATTGGGTTGGGTTAAGTGTTGAGTCAAGTTCAATTGGTTGATTGAAATTGATTGTAGGCTTTGGTTAGATTTAATTTAGATTTAATTTTGATTTTGGCCAATTTGGCCCATTAGGTCAATTTGGGCTAGGTTGGGTCAAGACCAATTGGTCAAATTGGGCTCAATCATGGCTATGGTCAAGCTCAATAAGTGATTTGAAATTGAGCCATTGGTTTTAATCAATTTAGATCAAATCATGATTTGACCCATTTTGGCTTTTTAGGCCAATTTGGGTCAACTTAGGTCAAATGACCAATTGGACTTGGTTTGGCTCAAGTAAGGCCTTGGTCATGTTTAATCATTGATTATGAGTGGGTTTGGGTCAATGGCTTCAATCAATTTGGCATATGGTGGATTTGGCTAGTTTGGGTTTCATTTGGGCTAAAAGTTGACTTGGTCAAAGGCTAGGTTTAACTTGGTTAGACCCAAGTCAAGGTGGTTTATCACCCTAGGGTGATTGTTGATCATGATATGGGGTTTGGATGGGCTTAGTTCAATCCAATTTAGGTTGAATTAGAACTTGGCTCAGAAGGGTCTTTTAGTTCACTTTGTGTCAAGTGGACCTAAATTGGTCAATTGACTTGATTATGGATTGATTCAAATTTAATTGAACTCACATATCGACTTAGGATGAAAATATAAATCCAATTGCAAGTGGTTTGAAGCACTATGGATTTTGATTCATATGACAAATTCAAGTCAAAAGGGGTCAACAATGGTCTTGACTTGAGTTTGGTTTGGTAATTATAGTTATTGTTTATATTTGGAAAAATGATTGAAGGAGTGATTGAATCATGAAGAAATCCATGGGTTTTGAGTTGATTTGGATATCATTTAACCAAGTTCAAGAAATTGGCTAAAAGGGCCAAAATTGGGAATTTGATTTAATTTGGGTTTGGTTTTGGCCATTTGGATTTATATTTCATTTATATTTGTGAATTTAAATGAAGATATAAATGATTCATGAGAAAATCACTTGAGTGTGGGGTGATTTGGAAGCAAATTTGACCAAGCTTAAGGATGTAGGTCAAAAGGGCTTATGTAGGGAATTGATTTGGTTAGGTTTAGTTTGATTTGATTTGAATGGTTTGAATTTAGATTTCATTTATATTTGTGAATATAAATAAAAAAATGATTGATTTATAAATAAATCAACCAAATTTGATTTGGTTTGAAGGAGGTTTTGGCTAAGCATATGAAGATGGTTCATATTGCTTAGAAAGGGGTTTTGGAGTTTGAATTCAATCATGGATTTCAATCATTTGTAGTTGGATTTGATTTATGATTTGGGTTGGGATTTGATTTGAGATTGGATTTATGATCTTGATAAAATCAATTGAATTGGGGTTGATTTGAATTTGTTAAGGCTAAGTCCATAAGATAAAATCAAAGGGCTTAGGAAAGGATTTGGAATTTGAATTCAATCATGGGTTTCAATCATTTGGAGTTAAATTTGATTTGGAATTTGGGTTGGGATTTATGATTTTGGATTTTAATTTGAGGTTTTGTTTGGAAAAAGCAAGGATTGGGTTTAAGGCTATAGGGTAGGCAAGTCTTCCTAAATCCCTAAGGCATAACCTATTTCTATTTCTAACTCTAAGTCTAGTCTTGGGTTAAGTGTTCACCTAATCACTAGAAGTGTCTTAAGACTAAGGAACTCTTAGTGTCTACAAGAGTTCATATGATTAAGAAGTTGAGCTCACTCCAAAAGTGAGGTCAACACCCATATGAATGAAAACTAGCCAAATTGCAACCTAATCCAAATCCCTTGAAACCAATGATTCATACCAAATAAAAATCAATATTTGAATATGACTTGACCTTTAATTGAGTCAAACCAAACAAATTGGCCCTCTGACCCAAGTTGATCCAAATGGACCTAAAATACCATATTTGGTCAAATCCAAATATAAATCAAATTGATTGCAACCAATGGCTCAAGTTCATTCCAAGTTGACTATTGAGCTTGACCAAAGCCATGATTGGACCCAATTAAACCCAATTGACCTACTTAGCCCAATTTGACCTAAAGGATCAAGTTGGCCTAAATCAAAAGAAAATCCAAATTAATTGATACCAAAGCCTATAATCATCTTTGGTCAACTAAACCCAAACCAACACCCTACCTAAGTCAATTTAGCCAATGTGGTCAAATTGGCCAACTTAACTTATTTGACCTAAATGAATTCAAATGAGCCAAAATCAAACCTAAGCCAAACTAAACCAAACCAATTGAACCAAAACATCCAAAATGATCATATGAACTTGACCCAACCCTTGGTTTGACTCAATTTGACTAATTTGTCAATTTGACCTAACCTAACCCAATTTGACCTAAATAAGTCAAATTGAGCCAAACATAGCCAAATCAACTCCAATTGACTTGAAATTTGGGCTAAACCACTTTTGGCTCATTTCAAATCTATCCAAATCAAATCAAATGCAAAATGAACATTCTACCCTTGGGTCAAGGGCATCGCATGAGACAAATCACCCTTGTAAGTGGTCATTTCATTCCTTGGCCACTTAGTACTCTCCCAATGGTCCACCTAGGTAGGACACCACCCCAAGTGGTTGGGTCATGCCCTATGGGAGGTTAAATCACCTCACCCTCCCCATTGGAGAATTTGAAATCCATAGGACACCCATGGCTCCTCCTTAGTAGCCACCTCCACACCTTCAATCTACTAAGCCGAGCCAACTCACCTCCTCCCTGCCACCCACGACTTCCTAAGATGGTTGGATGGACCAGAAACCAAACCCAATCCCTATCCAATCAGATGAAGGGGTATACACCCCTCATTTCCACTCAAACACACAAAATCATTCCTCATAGCCCTAGCTACCCAAGATGAGCTGCTAGAGCCATTCCTTAAGCTCCAAAGCTCATTCCTTGATCAAAAAAATACCATTGCTGTCTGTCCTGAAATAGGATACTCCCATTTTCAACCTAACTTCTCCATTTCTCCATTAAACTCAAATTAACTTTGCATGCACCTTCCTTAGGCCTCATTTAGCAAAGGCGAATCATATCCCAAGCTTCTCGAGCATCAGAGGTGGGATTTTGATCAAAGTTGAGCTCCAAATCACTGGTTCATGGCATTATGAGTGAACATTGAGGAATTGATCCAATTTCAACTCAATAGGGATTCATCTCCACTAGATGAAGCTTCCTCAATCATTTAAGCCAGTGGTCTTGAGCTCTGATGAGGTATGCTTCCAAAATTGATCCTTAGGCAAAAATGGGTTGGAGCTTTTTGAAGAAAACTTGCATCTCATGTGACCTTGATCATTGGATCCCTCTGATGTTGTGAAGGTGTGGGATCTTTTGAGTTGATCCACGCATCATCAAGTTAGCAATGGCGGATGGACTCTATTCTCTCTTACTCGCATGATGTTAGATCACGCACCGTCCATACCACTTGATCAGAATGGACGATCGTGATTAGATATGCTAGACCGATTCGATTTAATCCTATTAAGCTATGGGATAAATCATAGCTATCATCGAATGGAAGATGAAAGCTACATCCATCGCGCCGGCACGAGTTGGATAAGTTTTAAGTAGCCAATCCCGCCATGTGGAAAGCATGCGCATCGGCGCCATGTGGCACCAATAGATTAGGCTTTAATTAGGCTTAATTAATCATTTTAATGGCAAACTTCCAAAATCATAAAACATCATAGAAATAAAAATGCAAATAAATACTCATTTTTAAGGTATTTCAGAGGAGAATTAATTTAAAATGATCTTAACTAATTTTGAATAGTAATTAAGATTTAATTATAAAATTAATTAGCTTAATTACTACTTAATTACGTGAGCAATTAATCCCAAATTTTGTGGGTTAATTTAATGGATGACCTCTGACTCCCATGATTTTCTTGGGATTTATTGTTCACTTAATTAGGAAAATTGACTAATTAAACCTTAACTACTCATTGAAGTTATTTAATGATTAATTAATCCCATGAATAGTAACAAATTGGTTAATTAAGTTTATTAATCATTGTTCAATACTAAGTGAACTAAGGAATAGGGTTGGGACCCTTTTCCTTAAGTTCATTTCACCCATTTTTAAAAGAAATTAATTAAGATTTAACTAATTAATTAAATCATTTAATCAAATTGAAATCATAATCACGTCAGACCTTAATTAATTAAATCATGGGGTAGATCTTTGGGTGTTTAATAATTGAAAGGAGTTTAATGAAATTATGGTTAGTCCATATGTGTGGGATAACCATAAGAGTAATTAATTAAGTCCCTTAATCTAATTAAATCATGAGCCAATTGCATTTGGCCTTTTATTTCTAGGATCATTGCAAGTTTATTTTCCATAGATATCATGTTGGCTCATAATTATTTCATTAATTACTTTAAGGTGACATAGGTAAGGGTAATTAATTCATCTAATTATTGGTTCAACTTAATTTACCTATAAAATCAACTTAATTACATTTCCTTAAATTAAATCAAATCACTATTGTGGGAATGGGTTTAAAATAACAAGTGATGATTTCTCTTGTCCAATTTAAATCAAATCAAATCCAAAACTTAATTAATAAAGAAGCTTTGGTTTGCTTTAAATAATCTTATTTGATTTGATTATCCTTAAGAACTAGTTTGGTTGAATAAATCACATGCTTATATTTGATTGTCCTCTTTCTAATCATGTTAATTTGGTATGTTATTTGAATTCATGCATCCTTCTCTTGAAAATCAAGTAAAATAAAATGGATTTCTTTTATGTAATCTTGCATGTGTAGATTTAATTTAATATATGTGTAGCTATTATCACTATTAAATCCAAATGTATTTTTCAAAAGCTTATAAATGAATAATAATATGTGTTATGATGCTAGTTTTAAATACATAAGAAATGCATGTGCTTATAGCTTAAGTGTATGAATGTTGAGTTCTCTTTCCTCTATTCATGTGTTGATTTATATAAGATTGAATGGTAATGGGTATATAGTGTAGACATCCGAGAACATGAGGCTTTAGCTAGCCCCAAGGAGGTCATTTGATTACCTCACTTTATTTAACAATGGCCATTACCCATTTGATTTCATTCTTATGTATTTCAACATTAGAATTTAGATAGAGATTTAATTCATATATATAAATGATTCAATCAAAAAAAAATATACACTCTTTGCATGGTTTTCTTTCCCTCATTTATGTATACATCCATGTGTGCCCAAGAAAAGCAAGTATATAATTTGGACATCCTGAGAATATGAGGCTTTAGTTAGCCCCAAGGAGGTCATTTGATTACCTCACTTCTATGGTTTAACAATGACGTGTACTTGCCTATCTTTGTACATGTAGATGTATATACGTGATTAGTGAATGAAAATCCCATTTTACATTAAAATTGCATGCATTCATAATTGACTAAGTGGTTGAATTAATTAGCCATATGATTTGGATCTTACTTCTATGTTCATGTAAATGAATTTATAAATGTTTGAATGGAAATCGGTATATAGTCTGGACATCCCTAGAATATGAGGCTTTAGCTAGCTCCAAGGAGGTCATTTGATTATCTCACTTCCCTGGTTTAACAATGGCACATGCCTATTTAATTTCATTCTTATGTCCTTTTTTATATAATAATAATTTGGATAAAGTTTTAAATTAATATGTTTAAATAATTCAATCAAATAAAATATAAATTCTAAACATACACATACATTCATCATTTAAGTGTGCGTTAAAAATATGTTGCATGTATAGATACACTTAGATTAAATCATATGCATGTTACATATGATGGAAAGGAATGATTTAATATATGTCATGTGGTAGTAATTGAATTAAATTAATCTTAAGATGCCTTTCATTTTGAATAGGATTATTTAAAGTGAGCCTAAACTTAGGATTAATTAAATCATTTAATAAGTCATTCACTAAAGAGAACTAAATCAAATTAATATACTTTAGAAAGTGACCTAAGGTAAGGATGAAAGAGGGCAATCCTCTTTTCCTCTCTTTATAACACTTAGTTGCTAAGTGTAATCAAATTAAAATTCTCAAATAAATTAAACTACTTCAAGTGAAATCAACCTTTCATGTTAAATTAAATCCTTCTACACTTAGAAAATAGAACACTAATGCCTAACAAGACTTACCACACAAGCCTTAATACACACATTAGAATTAAGTCACCACATCATGTTTTGTTTTATGATGTATTATTTTAGATTGGATGTTAGAGTGTATACTGAGTAGATTGGATGATAGGCTAATATTAGCCTAATCATGTTTTTTTGCAGGGGATTATGCTTAAGAGATACTTAAAAATAAATGTGAATGCTCTTTTTCAGGTTGCTTAAATCCTTAAGCATAATCCAAGTTAGGATAAGTGGGCTTAGTTACCCATGTGTTGGATGCTAAGTCCAAATTATAAATACAATAGCTTGGGATTATATGTAAATGTAAATTTTTCAATAGGAATTAGGATTAGTGCTATGGGGAATTAAGATTAGTAGTGGCCAAAAGGCTTTGTCTAAAGCGCCTTGTGATGCCTTTGAAGTAAGCACCATCTAAATCAAAGAAGGATCCATATCAGAAATGGAGATATGAAGAAAGAAGAGTCACATAGCATTTAATACAATTAGAATTATTCTTTCATATTCCAAGTTGTATAGCAGTGCTTGCCATCTTTTCTCTCTTGAGTATGGTACCCAAACTGGCCTTTTATTCTTTATGATAGTTGTTTGATGTTATGTTTACATTGTGCATTAGGATGGCATGCTTTTCATAGTTTATTAAATGATTGATGCTTTAATGTGTGGCTTGGATACGATTAGGCTCTTAGGATAAAATAACTTTTCTACCCAACTAATCACTCATAAGTAAATTTTAAACAACTCATAACCTCATCATAAAGCCTAAGACATAAAAAAAAGATAATTAAAGATTTAGCAACCCCTTAGTATGGTTGTATGTTTCACATCATGCATGCATATTCTTTCTCTCTTGAACATGAAGATCTCCATCCTTGCGATAAAGGAATGCTTGACTGTGAGA